>OY744521.1:122756797-122839297 GCA_963556195.1 Sepiola atlantica
GAACATTCAGAAAATTGCATGGGGTGTACCTAGTTCACAATCCTGCAGAAACCCTTGACTTCTTTTTACCCATAATTATATATATATATATATATATATATATATATATATATATATATATAATATACATACAAGGTTTTACGCGCTCCACTACTTTTGGAGCTGCTCCCGCTCTTGCTCCAACGCCCAGAATTGGAGCTGGCTCCTCTCACGCTCTCCATTTTCAAAAAGTAGTCGCTCCTGCTCCAACTCCTATAAAGAAGGAGCGGCTCTTTTTCAGCGCTCCATAATGAAAATGTACCTTCTTTCATAAACGTTCTATTTTGCCAATGAGTGGTCGATGGATAGGGGTGGACGTTAAAGGATCTCATCAATATGGGTTGGGGTGTCACTTTAAGTGTAAGACCGTAAGATAATATTTGACAAAATCTCGCTAATATTTTGAGAGTTATAGGAGAACATGTCGGACGAAGTATAGGATTATACGTAAATTTTCGTTTCCTGGGGTATAAAATAGAAATAGAAAAATTCCTGAAGAATTTTAAAACAATTTTAATTTTCATTACATTAACAAACTATTTTTTCAGGAAAGGAAAATTTGACCAGATATTTTTTCTATTTATTTTGGAAGGGAATTTAGATTTGTTTTAAGTAAATAAAGTTTTACTTTTAAACATTATTAGTGATTATTTTCTTTTTAAAGAAAACATTTCTCTGGGAGAGGACAGACACCCAGGGCAACATTAATCGTCGTATTGTTTAATATTTGGCTGTTTTACGAACGTAACTATTTTATTTATCTTCCTCCCACAAGGTAAGATGTGATACAAGGTTGGGAAAGTTGGATTTGAAAAGCCAGCGCCCGAGAAGGTGAGCACTCTGGCCTACAAAAATGCCTGGGCAGCCCCGTCGGTATTCCCCGGTAGGGACGCATCAGGCAGTAAGCAATAAACTTACTCCTCCCAAAAGAGGGGAGGCGAAACCTGGGAGGGTGGACCTCCTAGAACTGCATAGGACAGACCCATAGACCGGTGCAAATCAAGCCCCGAAGACCAAGACAATACCAGTTTATGGGATGTATCTATCGGAACAGATACTACACTTTCTTCCTAGCCAAAAGGCCAACAAGTTACAAACGTAACTATATTGTATAATGTATATTATTATTTACCACAGAGAAACGCGCAAGTACTTTCAAACAAATCGATTTATCCATTTTTTTTTTCAATAGTACAATTTGGGGCGAAAAGAAAACCAATGAAGTTTACTTTTAAAGATTGAATAAATAAAATATTTTTCATAAGTTGGCCAAAAAATATCAATAAATTGTCAATAATCAATTAAGAGATCCATTTAATGTCTTAAAATTTCATACAAAATATCTGGTCTAGACCTTGGAGTTGAAAAAATATCGGATCAAATTTTCCTCTCCCGAAAAATTAACTGAAGCAAGTTTTCCTAGGTCGGGCAAAAACATTCATTAAAATTAAAAATTTGAATAAAAAAAGTGAAAACGTCTATATTTGAAATCTCTAACAAAAAAAAACTGTTTACAATTTTAATATTCGATAATAGATATTTTAAGATAAAGAAAGATATCTAATCTACTTTCGGTTCTAAAAAGACAACAAATTAGTCAGAAATCTAATTATTTGCTTTTTTAAATTAAAATTTAAGATATTTTCTTTAATTTAATTAAGTTTAAACATCGGTTTAATTGTAGAATAGGGGCCGCTGTTTTCTTTCGCTTATTTCGCTTGGTATTCGCCCAAATTTTGGATGAAACTGATTGTTGGTCTTAATTATATTTTTTGTCCTGAAATAAAATTCTCATTTACTTTTTAAAGTGTTGAGAATCTAACTTTAACTCTAAGTTTTAATCGCTGGCGGCCATGTTGGTTTTTATTGTTTTGTTTCCTTGGACTAAATATATATTTTCCTTGGACTAAAGATATTTTATAAATAACATTTTATTACACACAAAAAAAAATTTGAGCATTTTATTTACAAAAGCAAGTTTTAACGGAATTTAACGATTAAATTCGTTAAATTCCGTTAAAACTTGCTTTTGTAAATAAAATGTTCAATTTTTTTTTTGTGTGTGTAATAAAACATGAAACGGTTTAAACATACTAGTCGTGAATTTAAGAATAACAAAATGTCGCCGAAAAGACGATAAGTAAAAAGGTGGCATAAAAGTTCAATTTGATATATGCTAAAAAAATAAATTAAAATTTTTTGTAAGGACAAAATGTACCATTTCACCCCAAAAATCGATTTTATCGAACATTTGGGTGAATACCGAGCGAAATAAGCGAGAAAGTCCAACGGCCCCTATAGTATAATTGATCCTAAATTTCTTTATTTAAAAACACGAATTAAAAGTAAAATTGGCTTATTTATTCAATCAGCAATAAACATCCTTGTCATAAATACAAAAAGTTCAAATCTATAAGAAAATAACTTCAAAGATATCTATAGACACACTGGCGCATTTAAAGACATTTGGTGCCAAATTGTCTCCTGCCTTAAAAAAAATGTCCCATCAAAAATTTAACATGTCGATGTAAAAGTGTTCTGTTTACAAGCATAACTCTCTCGTTCTTTCTCCCTCTCTCTCCCTCCCTCTTCCTCTCTCATATACATTTACCAGAGATATAATTTTTAAAAATAACTCTAAGACTTTCTATTCTTTTCCTTTTTATTGCTGAATAAAACATTAATGTTTAAACAAGAAAAATCAAATAATTTTGGAGCGCGGAGCGATAAAACTACCGCTCTTTAGTCCCAAATGGAGTTGCTCCCGCTCCACTCACGCTGAATATAAAATGAGCCTTCCTCTCCTTCGCTCCAGCAAAACAGAGCGTGCTCCTTTTTAGAGGGCTCCGTAAAGCCCTGTAAAGGACGAAACGTATACGTACATAGATAAATAAACAATAACAAATATTTATATATAATATATATATATATATATATATATATATATATATATATGCCCCTCCCAGGTCGCATAATTTTGCTTGTTGGGTGTTCAGTTTTCTATGTAAGTTTAATGTAAAATGAGTACATTTTTTACCACTCTTTCACATTTTCCTTATTCAACTTTTGAAGTAAAACTCTTCGAATACCCATATCGATTCAACACATTCTCAAATTATAACATCTTTTAAAACTGACCTGTTCAATTCTTACAATATTGTTCTGTTTGCAATGCAAGTTTAACATAAAATGGTTCCAGACATTAAAAGTAAAAAAATTTTTAAATAAAAAAATTTACGGTCGAAAAATAGGAAAGAATATTTCCGTAAGGCAAAAATCTATTTTCACGAAGCAAGGGCGATAAATCGATTCGGGACGCAGCATGCATAGAGTTTTAATCGAATTGTGAGTATGTCTTGGTTCCCTTTTTGGGGTCTGGTATTATAGACGACGGTCGCGTCTTTAGGGATTACCAAGCACCACACTAAAGAATTTTGTGTAGGTAAATTAAGGCCTATTCGATAACAACATATATGATTGGCAAGGATCACCAGTTAGCAGGTGCTAACTTTTAACATAATATTGTTAATAAAAAGAGAAACTGTAAAGTAAAAAAATAAAACTTTTATATATAAACAATTTTACAAAAATGTAAACTTTAACAATAAAGTTTGTGAAGGATAGAAAATGTTTGAAACGACATGAGTGTTAAATTTGTCTTTAAAGTTTGTGTGTGCGTTCTTGGTTGAGCTGTTATTGTGGGAAGACAGCAGACGTGCTTAAAAGTGAATGCTGGGGTTTGCACTTCAAGTCGGGTGTTTTTGTTGTAGCTTTCTTCGTTGATAGCGATGTGAGTTATTCCGTTGTCGCCAGGAAAACTGATTTCTTTCCGATAATTCACTGGTTTTATAAAAGTTTATTTCGCACCCACTTGTTCAAAACATGTGTGAACACTTTTCTTGAGCACACTGGCCACATCTGTTATAACTTATTTTTACGAGCTTGACCGCAAGTTGATTCCCTCTTCAAGAAAAAAGAAATAAAAAATAAGAAGAAGAAGAGGAAATAAGAGGAGAGAGTAAGCCGAACGAACCTAGAAAGAAAAGGGGTAACTAAACAGGCTAGCACTTTCCTTCAATGCCCGTTCGTCTCATCGATCTATTTATCTGCCACAGAATCTCTAAAACTTTAAATATTACTTTAGAAAAAAGAAAATTAGTAAGAATTTTTTTTCCTCCATAACTAGTATAGTTTACCTTTTTTTCGAATTGTTACCCCGGACTTAAGGTTAATGTTTAGATTAATCAAGGGTATTGTTTTTCTTGCTGAGCAGAAACACACACACCTTTTTATCGAAAAATGTGTCTACGTGTAGAACACGGTGAGCGGACACCGTAAAAATAAATTATTTTTTAAAAATTAAAAAAAATATTTTTATATTTAATTTTTTTTTACAATTATCAATAACTCTTTGTATGCAATTTTTTTTCGTGACAAATTTTTTTAAATTTCATGTTTAAACGTATTTCCAGTACTTTACATATACTGCATTTTTTTACAGATTACATCATAAAAAACACGTACCCTTTTTACTACTAACCCTAAGTTCGGTAGTAAAACGAAAAATACATTTAAAACAAATTATGTATTACTCATCTTTTGCGGAAAGAAAAAACATTTTAGATTAAAATTGGGGATCAGTTTTGCATAGAATTTTAACATAAAATGATCCCCCATTTCCGGGCCATTCTAACTTTTTAGGGCATTAACCATTTTTTGCAATGAGAGATAAATTCTATGCATTGTTTTCCACCTAATTTAGTTAATATGGCACCGGTAAAAATGGCACTAGTTAATAAATAGGAAAAGATGGTACAAGAGAAAAATATAGATGAAAATCTCACAATGAGTTTAGCAAAATCTTGAATACAATACATAAAGGGAAAAAATAAAAGTACCCCCCCCCCCTAAAACAAATGAGATTCTAACTATTTTATGCGATAACGTGTGAACACTAAATTTAAAGAATAATTGGGTTTTTTTTCAGAGTAGGGGATTGGTTGCACCTATAAATTTAACGTAAAATGATCCCCCCTTTCCAGGCCATTCTAACTTTTTTTTTACCACTAACACTAAGTCCGATCGGCAAAGTCGTAAAACCACACATAATCGCTTTAAAAAGTAGAAATCACCAACCCCGTCTGAAAAATGCATAGAATGTATATCCCATTGCAAAAGAAAAAATAATTTACTGACCTAAAAAGTTAGAATGGTCCGGAAATGGATCATTTTATGTTAAAATTATATGCAAAACTGATACCCCAATTTCAATCTTACATAATTGTTGTTTTTCTTCCCGCGAAAGATGGGTAAAACTATACATGATTTTCTTTTAAATGTATTCCATGAAAAATGCCAGTATACTGAAATCATATGCCCTTAATAGGGTTAAGATGAAAATTCATATACACTAAATGTACAAAAGTAAGGAAATTCCTAAATTTTTACACTTTTATTGTCATTAAGGGTATGACTACATATCAACCAAACCATTTCATTATCACATCACTACAGTATAAATCTCTATGCATGAGTGGATGAAGTGTGTGAGGTGCGCTGAAGAAAAATTCCTACCTGTAAAATACATAGCCCTGTTGTGCTCGCATACCCTTAATGACAATAAAAGTGTACAAATTTGGGAATTTCCTTGCTTTTGTTCTATTTAGTGTATATGAATTTTCATCTTAACCCTATTAAGGGCATATTATTTCAGTATACTAGCATTTTTCATGGAATGTCACTACTTTTGTAAAGGCTATGCCTAAATACAATGCCTTCTCATAACTGATATAGTTGGTAGTTTGACTAATCAATGTTTCTTCCAATATTCACAGGTAAATATATTTTTTTAATTATGATGAGTGTATATTTACTCATGATACAATTCAAACTAGAACAAATTTTTTCAAACTTTACCATGTATTCATTGCAAACAAATGGTTATTCAATCATTGTACAGTTAGTGTGTTTGAAAATTGACAAGGACACAATGCGAAAATATTTAATTTGAATGAAATCAAACATTTTTGGAGCAGGGAGAAATATAAAGTTATTCACAATAGTAAACAATAAAATATTCAGTGTACAAAGGAAAACAAAATACAACCTCTACCTGTGCCATAACACAGCTGAATTAATCAAATAGCTGATGAGATATAGAAAAAGTGTACGTGGACTAATACTTTTTTAAGGTTTGTTGAAAATTTCTGAGAAACTACGGAATATTGGTAAACTGACATTAGAAAGCCATCAACTAGAGCCCAGAGTCTCTATCTCTGCCAAAAATCAGCTGAATCCATCAAAAAGTTGATGAGATACAGAATAAACTGTATGTAGACTAGTCATTTTTTTTAGGTTTTTTTTTAATTTTCTGGAAAACTAAGGTATATTGTAAACTGAAATTAAAATGCCATCAACTAGACCCTAGAACCTCTATCTCTGCCAAAAATCAGCTGAATCCATCAAATAATTGATGAGATACAGGGTGGCACATACGTACGTACACACAGATAACATGATTTCATGATTGCACTTTCTGGATCTCTGGGTTGCCTTGACTAATGATGCTGAAATTCTACACACTTATAGAACCTATCAAATAAAAGTGTTGTGCAAAGTTTTAACTAATTTGATTTATTGGTTTTTGAGTTCTGATTGATCAAAGAAATGAGATTTCCAGCATAGGCCATTCGTAGAGTCTATTAAGGGATAGAGCGCTCTCGCGCCTCCCTTGATTTTTCGTTTTACCACACGGACTTGGGTTTAGTAGTAAAAAGGGTGCATCATTTTTTATGATGCAATCTTTAAAAGAATGCAGTATTTACAAAGTACCGGAAAGATGTTTAAAAATGAAATTTTAAAAAAATTGTCAAGAAAAGAAAATTACAGACAAAGACATAAAATCTTAATAATTAATTTATCTTTACGTTAGTGGGCTTTTGTCCGGGTTTGACTTATTTTGGTGGGCTTTTGTCCGGTGGGCTTATGTCCGGTGGGCTTATGTCCGGTGGGCTTTTGTCCTACCACCGTGGAACACACAGACGAAGTACGTTAGAGAATCTACATAAAAACTGAAAGTGTATTTATGTGTCAAGTTTTCCGGGCAAGACAATGGAAGTGATCCCGAATCTCCAAGAGCCCCTAAGGAAGCTATGGGGACAGAACATTCGTTATAATTTCATATTTCATTCATATGTATAAAATTATCCGGGGAGACAATGGAAGTTTTCCGAATCTCTACGTACCCCTCAATGTGTCAAATCTCTATGTGCTTCCCTAAGGGAGAGGGGGCAGAACCTCTGTAAGACTTCAAATACGTATATCCGATTTTACTGTAAGTTAAACGATATGTATAAGATATGATTGCCACTTAATATAAAGAATCCCCCTGAGACACGTTTAGTGTCTGCGATACGCAGTCCACGTCTCCGAAGAATCTTTCTAGTATTTTATCCTGACTATTCCCTACGGAGATAAAACGCGGAGGCCTCTGTGTAGCTTAATTGCGATAAATGTATTTTCATAACACACACACACACACAAATAAAGGAGAGCAATAGAAAAAATGGAGAGAAAGAAATAGATATATTGAAAGAGGTGAAGACAGTAAGAAAGAAAACGATAAAATAAAAACAGAAGTCGAGAGATCGGCAATAACCGTATTGTTTCTCTTTTTTTAAAGTAGTGGAAGTTTAAAAATATATTTGTTGAGAGGCATTAATGGAAGAAAACGTAGGAGAAAAGAAACAAGCCATCAGAGAGAGGAAGAGAGAGAGAGAGAATGTCAAAAGATAATTCGAGGATAAAAAAGGAAATAAGAGGATAAAAAAAAGTGAAAGAAGAAACAGTTGAGGATTAAAAAGAACAATGGCGAAAGAAGTGAAGTGCAAAAAGAAAAGAGAAAACGAAGCAATTATTGACGTTGGAAGGTAGAGACAAAAGCTGTTAACAAAAAAGATATTCGCATGACGATGTACTTAACTTAATCAGACGATGGACTGACTACAGGAAAAAATGTCTGCCTACATACATTTACCTGAAGACAAAGTTTAATCAAATTGACGTTATTTACCTCATAAAAATCTATTCACCTGGACGTTAAACGATGGCATACTCACTTCTCTAGCCTATGGTATTAAGTAATTTAAGTTTGTACATCGTTAAAATTAATTATAGTGATATGAAGTAAGCGAATATGCAAATGAGTGTTGTGCATTGTATGTGTATGATCGGCAGAGAGTTGTATAAATAAAGAGTGTGGATTAGACTAGTTGGAAGTCCGAATCTGCTAGGACATTCAGGTTATTGCCTTTCTTTCACTTGTTTAGATGTCTGTTGCGATGAACATTCAAAAAATTGCATGGGGTGTACCTAGTTCACAATCCTGCAGAAACCCTTGACTTCTTTTTACTCATATATATATATATATATATATATGCCCCCTCCCAGGTCGCATATTTTCGCTTGTCTGGTGTTCAGTTTTCTATCTAAGTTTAACGTAAAATAAACGCATATTTTCACCACCATTTCACATTTTCATCATTCAAATTTTTCAGTACAACATTACCATATCGATTCAACACATTATCACATTCTGAAAATCTTTTTTTAAACTGACTTGTTCAATTCTTAGAAGGGAGTTCTGTTTGTAATGCAAGTTTGAAATTAAATGGTCCCAGATATTTAAAAAATAAATAAAAATTAAAAAAATAAAATAAAAATTTTACATTCGAAAAGATGGGAAGGCCATTTCCATAAGGTAAAAATCTATTTTCACGAAGCAAGGGCGATAAATCGATTCGGGACGCTGCACGCATAGTTTTAATTGAATCTCTAAAACTTTAAATATTACTTAAAAAAAAAAAATGATTACCAAGTTTAAAGAATGTTCTTTTCCCCATAACTAGTATAGTTTACCTTTTTTTCGAATTGTTACCCCGGACTTAAAGTCAATGTTTGGGTCAATCAAAGTATGTTATTTCTTGCTGAATGAACACACAAACACACTATTTTACCGAAAAAAAGGTATCTGTTCCCTAGAGAAAAGTAGGTTCGAGAATCTACATAAAAAATGAAAGTTTATTTATATGGTAAATTTTCCGGGCAAGACAATGGAAGTGATCCCGAATCTCTAAAAGCCCCCTAAAGAGGCTATGGGGACAGAACATTCTTTAAAATTTGAAATTTAAATCGTATGTATAAAATTATCCGGGGAGACAATGGAAGTATTTCCGAATCTCTACGTGCCCCTCAATATGTCAACTCTCTATGTGATTCCCTAAGGGGGGAGGCAGAACCTCTTTAAAACTTCAAATATGTATATCCGATTTTACTGAAAGTTAAACGATATGTATAAGACACTACTTCAGAGAGTTTCCCATAATTTCAGTTTCTTCTGAGTATATTAGGGGACGAAATGGGTGGGTCAGTATAAAAAAGTAGTGTCACGAGCAAAAGTAAAATGAGACAAGGTTCCTTATTAAATCCCGAGCAACGTCGGGTGTCCTGCTAGTATCATCTAAATAGAAAATATATAATTGTATATGGGTAGCGGCGCTGCCAACATCCCTTTAACCCCCCCCCCCCCAAAAAAAAAGAAGCGAAAATAATAAAGTAAAAGTTACTGTTGGCCATGTAGCTATCTTGTTTACTTACAGGAAGTAAACCAGTCATTAAACAAGATGGCTATATTGCTCAGAATCGATATTAAAGGTAACTTAAAAATACTTATATATTAAATTTGTTTACGCAAACAGATCATAAATGGGTATTGATTTACTCCTCTCCAGGAGTTAGGCACAAGGCCAGTTTTTATCTTACTCCCACAAGTAAGATGTGACCCAAGGTTGGGTCGGGAAAGTGGGGTTTAAAAATTGCCTGGGCAGCCCCGTCGGCATTCCACGGTAGGGGCGCCTCAGGCAGTAAGCAATAAACTTACTCCTCCCCAAAGAGGGGAGGCGAAGCCTGGGAGGGTGGACCTCCTAGAACTGCACAGGACAGACCCATAGACCGGATACCAGTCTATGGGGTGCAGTATCATAAATGGGTAGATAAACCAAAATAAATTGTTTTGAACTAATTTCTCAACTATATTTTCTTTTAAAATAATTTATGTTGTCAATAGTAACGTTTCTTTACTTTAGACGGATTGAATTTTTTTTTGGGGGGGGGGGGGGCGTTGAATTTCTCTCGAAATATTAAAAGATTTTTCCACTATCCGTTATTTTATTAATCTTAACAGTAGTCTTATATTTACTGATATTGTATGTGAAAGATTTATGTAAAAATAAATCGATAATTGTGAAGATTAATACCTCAAATATTGTCTTCGATTGTTTTTTTGTTCATCCTCTCTTTCACCATTCCGATTTTCTGCATTGCTATCAGCCTTCATAAATACTCATATACATACCTACATACATACATACGTAAGAACATCAGTCTAAGGGCAGATAAAACTAATTTTCCCGAACAGAATAGTTTTGCACAACATTCATGTCCCCTTACAAAGATTAAAATCAAGATAATGTGAACCAAAACCCATACAAATCTGAAATATTTAAATCTTAAAATGAGATGTTTCCATATGAATTCCCTAAACACCTTTTATAATACTTCAAAGAAACTGACATTTGGAGAATATTTATTAAGTGATGTCTAATAAAAAATTTAAAAAATAAATAAATAAAAAATAAATTATTTACCTCCCCAGGAGGTTAGGCACAAGGCCAGTTTTATCTTACTCCCACAAGGTAAGATGTGACCCAAGGTCGGGTCGGGAAAGTGGGACTTGAAAAGCCAGCGCCCGAAAAGGTGAGCACTCTGGCCATTAAAAATTGCCTGGGCAGCTCCGTCGGCATTCCCCGGTAGGGGCGCCTCGGGGAGTACCGGTCTAATTTCACAAAAATTGGAGGTATCCGAATTTTCACAAAGCGCTTCCACCCCTTTTTACCCCCTTTGAATAAAACTAAATTAAACTAAATATAGCCTACATTAACGACGCTTACCCCTAGCAGCTGTGTTCTAAAATTCATAATGATTAGTTAATTAGTTTAAGAGTTAATCATGTACAAACAAATATATAAACATATACACACACCTAACTTTATCTAAATATATCTATGTATGTGTGTGTGCGTCTTTACATATGAATGTGTATGCTCTCATATATGTATGTTTCTGTGCCCGTGTGTTGTATATGTGTGTATGCATGTGTGCGTATACGTAGATTTTGTTGTATATTCTTTGAATAAGTTTTGATAACGCTTTCAGATATTATAGAGAGTTTACTTCCTTACTTGAACCTTTCATCAGCTGTATTAAACATACGTTTTTTTCAAGCTATTTGATTACAAAGATTTACATAACTTAACCATTTTGAAATTCAATATTTAAAAATAAGTCAGCATCATGCAATACATGCGTGTTATGTTATGCTTCAATTATGCAATGTCACCGGCCTCTAAAGTTTGTCAGTTTTAATAGGTACTTGTATCATGTTCGAATCACCTCGGTCATACAGCTAGAAGAATAATCAGGAATTAAAGTTTAATATACCATTCACGCATGTAGAATAGATATGAATTGTGGATTCTTGAATTAAGAATATATATTAACAAATATTAAGCTGGTGAGTTATTAACAAAACACAGAAGTTACTTCCCTTGCATCATGTGGTGAAACAACGATTTGTTGACTTGTGTCGATGTCGAATCATTTCAAATCACTTTGTATTTTATTATAACCATTATTTTTCATTATTAACCTTTATTTTCATGATGGTGGTGGTAGTAGTAGTAGCAGCAGCAGTAGTATGATTAATTGTTTTAATTTTAATTTATTGATCCTAATGTTTAATGTTTTACTTTCACACTAAATACGACTACTACTACTACTAATAATAATAATAATAATAATAATACTAATAATAATACTACTACTACTACTAATAATAATTAAAAACAATACGCTAAGGCATTTCGTGTACGTACGTTATCACCTTTCAAATACATTTTTAAAAAGGGATCGTTTGTTCAGCAAAGATCTGGTGTCGCTTAAGTAAAAAGTTCCGACTTTATCCATTTTTAAATGAATTGTTCTGAAATCGTCCCATTTAATACATTTAAAAAAGTAACGTTCCTCTTATTGATTAGAAAAATATTTACCCGACAGTATTTTGACGGTAAGGAGACAGAATATTGTTTAAAAGAAAATAAACAGCTACAATTTTAGATAAATATATAAGAGACATTGTTAAGTTTAATCAACTGAATATAGTTCCACCTGACCAAGTAGTGACGAGTTTAGTGACTCTAATCTAATGATACGTCATGAGATCACTACGCCACAGGAACTACCACGTGACATCTAAATAGTACCAAATTAGGCGCCAAAGGGGATTCAACTGTTTTATATTTAGTTCGCAATAAAAATTCGTGCCACGTGCACGCGTATTAATTTTTCCTCATTGATTCTTGTCTTTTCTTCCTCGTCTTTGTGGTTCACTGCCTATCACTATGCCTCACTCTAACATGCAAAGTTTAACAGACATATTCGTGTTATTTATTTAAAGAATATTTAGTTGACTATGCCAATCATTTTTACGGAAGAAGAAAAAATTGTTTTGTTCTGACAGACATTTATTATTTCCGTAAAATTTGTTTACCGGTTTTTTATTGTAACAAGTATCTATTTCCTAAAATTAAAATGTTATTTAGCGTATTAGCTGGGAAGAGTTATGTCAATAAGCATCAAATGTGTTTGTTTTGTCGTAATTTTTTGCTGAATGAAAAAGTGGCCGCCTATTACGTACCCCTGTGTTTAGAAAATTCATTAACGTTTCCCATAATTTTACCATTTTACAGCTTAAAATTCCAACGTATTGTGTTTAGTTAAAATTATGCGAAACTCTTTAGTATCAATATTATAAACTTTTTATAAATAATTGAATCAAGGGAGGCGTTCTATCCCTTAATAGACTTCAAAAACGGCCTATGCTAGAAATCTCATTTCTTTGATCAATCATAACTCAAAAACCAATAAACCAAATTAGTTAAAACTTAGCACAAATGTTTTTTGATAGGTTCTATAAGTGTGTAGAATTTTAGTATCATTAGTCAAGGCAACCTAGAGATCCAGAAAGATCAGGCATGATTTTGTGTTATCCGTGTGTACGTACGTATGTGCCACCCTGTATCTCATCAACTATTTGATGGATTCAGCTGATTTTTGGCAGAGATAGAGGTTCTAGGGTCTAGTTGATGGCATTTTAATTTCAGTTTACCATATACCTTAGTTTTCCAGAAAATTCCAAAAAAAACTTTAAAATGACCATTGTATTGAGGCATAGCCTTTACAAAAGTAGTGACATTCCATGAAAAATGCCAGTATACTGAAATCATATGCCCTTAATAGGGTTTAGATGAAAATTCATATACACTAAAATGTACAAAAGCAAGGAAATTCCCTATTCATATTATCAATAATTAGAGACCCACACAAACAAATTTCTGTTAAACAAGATTCTGTAAAATCATATTGTAAATATTATAAATGGAGAAATAACTACGAAAGCTCATATTACAAAGAATTACAAACTAGATATATTGATTACATGCATGAAGAAGCACATCCACAGCACAATTAAATCAAAAATTATAAATTAATCAATATCAGTGTAAAAAATATGGCGAGTGAGGAAGATATTAAATTCATAGCACTTTACCAAGGGCCCAATATTTATTTAACAATTAGATATAATCTTGCTCAATTGATTTTCCATATTCTACAACCACGCCATCATTTACTATGTTTTTTTTATTTTTATTTATTTACAATTATCTATTAATTAGTTATCCAAATCCTGAAATTAATTACAATTAGTTAATAATTTAAGGTAATATTAGTAGTATACTTAACCGGGATAGTTGGTTTATTATCTAAATACATATGGTCTCTAAAGTCAAACAATAAGGTACCTCTACTGAAATGGAGCGTTTTGAAGAAAGCTTCACTCCTACACGACACAACTCCACCCGTTTTCTTTGTCTTAATGAAAAATTAGCCATTATTACGTTCCCTGATAGAGGTACACTACTGAAACAAAGTGATGAAATAGGTATTAGCTGTAGATCAGGGGCGGGCAACCTTTTCAGAGTGAGGGCCAGATGAGACTTTTGGAAGGAGATCGCGGGCCGGAGTGAAAAACGAAATCTCAGAATTACTATATTTTGTTTACATGAATAAATTGTACAAAGATTGCATTGAACACTCTACAAATCTGTTATTTTTTCTCGGGAGACTTCTGTATGTGATGTTATAAAAGGCGCCGACGAAGAGCCATTTTGGAATCATAAAAAATAATGACGGGGGAAGTAGCAAGTTGATCCGGCATTCGTTTTGAAACACCTCACATAAGTTCTGTTGTATGCCCTTTCCTCGTCTCTCGTTTCCTCTTTGCCTCTCTCTTTCTCTTTTTCTATTTTTATCTCAGGCCAAGGATTTGAAATTAATAGTTAAATAAAAATGAAATATACATGCATCATCGCTCGCTGCTATTCATACATTTTTATCCCCCTGTAAATGTTAATCGAAACCTATGTCACAAAATGATATGAGTTTGACTGGGAGGCCCGCGGGTCGGATTGCAATAATAAAGCATAGTAGTGTAGCCGGACGCTAAGCCTTCGCGGGCCGGAGGTTGTCCGCCCCTGCTGTAGATACTTCAAACAGTTCACCCTAGATAAATATAGTAAAAACCTAGTGAATTTACCATAACATTTCATAAAGAAATCTCAATAAACCTATCTAACAGTTAATACTCTCCCGGCTAAGAAGACAATTAAAATAACCTTGAATTATTAAATAATGTAATTAATTTAAGTATTAGAAAAACTAATTCATAGAAAACGTTAAATATAAAATCCACAGTAAATGATGGTGTGGTATTAGAATATAATAGGTAAGTTGAGAAAGATTATATGTAATTGTTACACAAATAGAAAAATAAATATAAAGCCCTTGGTAAAGTGCTATGAATTTAATATCTGCCTGATTCCCACTATTTTTGGTCCCCCGATTTATAAAATCGGGGACTTATGTTTTGAGGCATGTCTGTCCGTCCGTCCGAATTTTTTTTCGCAACCATCCATTGAATTTCTCTGAAATTTTGCATGAAGTTGTAACTTTGGTCAGGTTAGAAAGTGACATTCTCCGATTTAAAAAAAAAAATCTGGTTAGCCCCCCCCCCCCCTCCAGGGGGTCAAAAGGCCCCGAAATGGCAAAAAATGACCCTTTTTACCCCATAACTTTTCATCCATCCATTCAATTTTTCTGAAACTTGGCCAAAATGTGGAGGCAATTGTTCTGGATGTAAAATGAGCATGCTTGACCTCAGAAAAATTTTGTTTCGCCCCCAGGAGGTCAAAGGGGGGGGGGTCAAAAATGCCCCAAATTGTCCAAATTTATTGCATTTTACACTCGCCACATCGAGTCACATACAGAGGGGGACCACGCACGCGCGGCTTGTTTACACTGAATTGATCATTTTTTTTCTGAATTAAATGTGTTATGTGTGTGTGGATGTGCTCTTTCATGCATGCAATTGATATATCTTCGACAGCTATTTCTCTGTGTGTAATATTTACAATATGGTTTCACAAAATCTTGTTTTTACAGAATTTTTTTTGTGTCGGTCTCTAATAATTGATAATATGAACTTTGACAACTATTTCTGTTTTTATTAGTTTGGCTTAATAATACTTATTCAATTAATATGTTTAGGAATTACTGGTTATACTTTCTAATTGTCGGGTTTTAATATAAATCAATTTATTAAACGCCAGTTAACTACAATAGATAGATAATTCTAATTGAGTAAATAAAAGTTTTAGAAAATACCGTAGACCCACCTAAATAGCAGCAAAATCCCACCCTTCTCTAAAGAGGTCCCCTAGGTGTTAGAAGTGTTTCTACTCTAATAGCTTCTTTCCACCGACCGCTTGACTTTGGAATTCCCTTCCCGCTCCCGTTGCATGCAAAATGTGTATTGCAATATTAACAAACATATTGCTGCTCAACTCTCCACTTAAATCTGGCCATTATCACAGTAGCCGCTTTAGCTTCCGTGACAATGTTCTTGTTTTCGGTTAATAATAATAATAATAATAATAATAATAATAATAATAATAATAATAATAATAATAATAATAATAATAATAATAATAATAATAATAATAAATACAAAATAGTCGTCGAATGGTAGAGGAGTATGGAAAGATCGAGAAGGGTGAGCACTAACTAGGCCTCCACTAGAATGGTGTGGAGAGTACTGGGAACTTTTGGACGTTTATTGCCACCAAACTCCTAGAGAAGGCAAATGGTCGTTACCAACGAGAAATTAATGTTAAGCGGCTGTTGCAATAACGCAAAATCATTTGCGATGGTTATCGAAAGAGGTGGAGAGACTTGTCACTCAGACTCCAGGGAAAACTATTGTCAGTGAGCAATCACTGATGATGACCTGTGTGCGAACTCCGTGTGCGTAAATAAATAATAATAATACCGCCCCCCCCCCCAAAAAAAATCAAACACCAGTAATTATTAGCAATCAATGATATGTGTGAGAACTCCTAGTGAGTTGATAATAATATGAAGATGAATAAGAAAAGGGTGAATGAGAATGAATACTTTGACCTTGTGCCTAACCTTCTGCAGCGGAGGTAAATAAACATAATGCGATTAATAATAATAATAAGAAGAAGAATCTAATTACTTTCTGTAGCAATAAAAGAAGTCAATTAGTTACCGGCTGATAAGGCTGCAATTGTACACTTTTGTGCAGGTCTACAAACATACTTGCATTATGAGGCAACACTTTCAAGTTTTTTGTAGAGTACACAAAGGATGACGATGACATTTTAGCCAGCTGGGTGCGGACTTCCTCTAGGATAAACGAAACAATCTACTTATAAACGAAGCCTACTTGCCTATAGCATATCATGTAAGTTAACTAATTTGCATATGCCCTAGTTTATAAACAGTTGTAATTAAGCCTCAGACGTATTTATGAACAAGCGCGTGATAAAGGGTATTCTGTGTCCTATGTAAAATATTATCCTGTGAGTATTTGCTTATTAAGGGGGTCGGTTTATACTACAGAAATTATATGCGTTTGTAAACACACACACACAGACAAAAACAAACTTTCTTTGCTATTCTCTTGATAAATACGGCGAGGGAGTTATGCCCCTTTCTGACGAGTGCTGCCTACTTTTGTCGCCAGGTTTGTGACCTCTACTTATTTCGAATCGTATAATAGACACGTGTATATTATCATGATTCGGAATTTTTTTAGATGAGGATAGATAATTTGTATTTTTTTTGATTGTTCTCGGGCTACTGTTCTCACCTTGGATGTTATTCTCACAACGATATGGCCAATGTAACCTCTGACCTTCTTTGGGTGCATCTTATTGAACGCGAGAACCTATACGGTATTTCAAACTGGACTTTTTATTTAATCCACAGGAGTGTGTTCTTGTTCTGTCAACCATGACCAGGAATCAGTCTTAAGTAACTTTTATTTTATTCTTAGTATCGACTTTAGTGAGGATTTAACCCTAACCATTCAGAAGACTCACCTCGAACTAATTATTACTTAACTTTATTCGTTGCACCACATGTCCATGAAATTCTGTATAGATTCCAATGTTCAACATAAAGATTCCCGAGTTTCGACAATACGCACCTGAATAAGGTCGGAGGTTAAATCGACCGAAACTTTGTAAGAATTACATCCAAGATATGAACGGTAGTGTATATTATTAATTGTCTGCGATATAACTGCACAGAGACAGTTATGATAGACTCAAGGTCTATCATTTTACCTTTAAGGCAAATTATATATAATTCAATTTCTAGTCGAGTAAAATAAATAAGTAATTTTTATACTTCAAATTAATTTTTTTTTTAAACTGGCTAAAAATATTAAAGTGCAACAGGCCATGCAAAGGGGCAGTTAAGATGTGTGCATCTATATAGAAGCTGAATGTTTGTTAAAAGCGACTTTGGATATGGTATGCATCGTCCCTACTTCCTTTGGTAGACTGTTCAACGGAGCGGAAACACGGACCTTTTGCTGTGTCCCATGGATACCACGACTTGGCGCTGGGGGTGAAAAGCTCCTCGGAAGAAATATTTAAATTCCCCTTGATGTTTTAGGCCAGAATTGCGCTTCTTCGCATCCTCATCTGGTCAGGTGACGGGCAATTATCCAAAGATCAGAGGCCATGATGCATCCAGCGCTGCCTTAAAACAACATTCAAATTATCAGGGATTTTCTTTTTCAAGATGCAATTGTGTTGGGAATACAGTTTATTATTCAGGGCCGGCGGGACAGTTATAAAAGAGTGTGTGTGTGGGGGGGGCGGTTAAACATATGCATATCAATATAATTATTGATGACCGTAAAGTGGGGAGGGGGTCCAAGTCAAAAAATGAGGGGGGGGGGGGCTTGAGCCCCCCCCCCCTCTGCCCCCCTCCCGGTGCCGCCGTCTATGTTATTGGTCGTCTTAAATTGCATTTGTTATCTTAAAATAAAATAGTAATTTGTCATCTAATTTTCGTAGAGGTCCTTATAAGAATGCGTCAATATTTCCCATTGCAATATTATCTGTTATTTTCAATCAAATGCGATAACATTCACATGATTTGAAAGGTCGAACTTTTTAATTGAGAAATCGGATTTCCATCAATTATATAAATGCTTGAGGCACTTGCTTGACTAGCCACACTAAAGAGCCGTGATACAGATGTCAGTACGTGGATGATTAATATATGTACTCCCTTCTTTAGTATATGAAATCGGTAACTACCACCAGCTTTTAATGTGTAAACAGATGGAGCTCCCAGGCAAAGTTGACAAATTCTATTATTCAGATTTCAATTATTTTTAGCCAGGTATTGGATGATAGCTAACGGGTTAGAAGCGCCGGCTCTTTTCTAGACGATCGAGTTTCGATCCCTGCTTGAGGCACTTGCTTGTCTAGCGACACTGAAGAGCTGTTATACAGCGAAACAGTGTCGGTGGATGACATATGCATAATATATAATTTTAAAACAGTAAATGAAGTAAAACTAATGAAAATATATAAATATTGTGTTTTACTAGCATAAAAAATTTCTATTGGAAAATTTACGTGCGGGTTCTAGAATGAGCGCACCGGTTCGGTTAAAATGTCATTACATAATATCACTCAATATAAGCTGTAGAGCAATTCTTTTTTTAAATTACTATTTTTTTTTTTGCATTTCACTTATTTTAAAAGTATTTTTGAGGGGCGCGCTGAATGTTAAAGTTTACAAAAAGAAAAAAATAACGTGCCCACGTTATTCACCTTGTTGCTTAGAATATATATTCCACAATTCATAAGGATCCAAAGTTTATACATATACTAGAAATACACCCGTCCCAAGATGGGTAAAATGAATTCACCGGACAGAACAGTGTTGCATCCCTTTAATGGCGCCTTTTCGAAGATAAAATAAAGATATAATGCTCCTAAACTTTATGTCAAGAAACTGAATTCAAAGTTCGATCAAAATCCATTACATGATTTTAGTTCTGGAAAATCTTTAAAATTTAACGTTAAACGGATCTTAAGAAATTGGGTTAGGGTTAGTCTTAAGAAATTGAAACTCAGGGAATCTTGCTTAATTAGTGTCTAATAACCAAAGATTAAATTTAATGCAAATCTGACATATTTGAACTTTCAAATGTGCTCATATTATGCTCCCTAAAAGCTCTTTAAAATACTTCAAATAAACAGACATTTTTATTAATTGATATCTAATACGTATTGTTTAAAAAAAAATTTTAAATCGGAGTTATCTGAATCTTAACAAACGGCTTTCACACCCTCTCTGTCCTCTTTTCATAAAACTACATTAAACTAAATAAAGCTCAGGTTACCGGCCCTTGCATCTAGCAACTGTGTCCCAAAATGCATGGTAATCAACTAATTAGTTTAAGAGTGAGGTGCTCGACCGAATTCCAATATTTGATTTCTCCTTGTAAGACATTTACAGCAAGAACTCGTCTCCTACCACAATGAAAAACGATTTTCCTTTCGTACCCCATATGCTTAGCGGATTTTTTATGAACAGGGCTTATATGCAAGAGTTCCAAACCCGTGGAACACAATACCGCGGGTCTGCTTCCCTACTGATTACAACTTGGTAGTCTTCAAATCCAATGTAAAAAATGTCTTGTCATAGACCGCCCCCTTACTAATGAAACTCAATTCATACCATTGGTAAATGTTAGTACTCCCATAGCGTTCCCCATCTTTCGTCTGGCAATCATGTCAGTCTCATTAATATTTATTCTCGAGTGACCCTTGGCCTTGATAAAGGGTGACCCCAATAGTAAAAAGCAAGGAAAAATATAGAAGTATATAAACCTATATACATACCAAACTATTGATAAATAGAGAACGGATATATCAGAAACAACCAAATCAACTCGTATAGTACTGTTTTTATTTTATTCTGTATTTATCAAAAACCTTCATCTAAATGCATTCACCAAAAATAACATTTGCTTTTGAATAAAACTTTCTTCCAAGATCATAAGCAAATCATTACTATTACTGACATAAGTTATTGTAAAGGTAGTACAATTAGGGAAATTCGTAATTAAAATTATATACCTGGCACAGGCTAGGAAGTAAGTGTAGTATCTGTTCCGATGGATACTGCACCCTATAGACGGGTGTCGTCTTGTACTTCGGGGCTTGAGTCCACCTGTCTGTGGGTTTGTCCTGTGCAGTTCTAGGAGGTCCACCCTCCCAGGCTTCGCCTCCCCTCTTTGGGGAGGAGTAAGTTTATTGCTTACTGCCCGAGGCGCCCCTACCGGGGAATGCCGACGGGGCTGCCCAGGCAATTTTTAATGGCCAGAGTGCTCACTTTCTCGGGCGCTGGCTTTTCAAATCCCACTTACTCGACCCAAGCTGTGGTCACATCTTACTTGTGGGAGTAAGATAAAACTGGCCTTGTGCCTAACTCCTGCAGAGGAGTAAATAAATAAATAAATTATATATATATATATATATATATATATATATGTGTGTGTGTGTGAGAGAGAGAGAGAACGTAGTCATTTTTTTTTTGTTTAGTCTGTTAGTAACACAAACTAAAATGTCTACTTTTCTTCTGATCCAATATTTACGGAAGTTTAAAGGCCTATAACTTATACTTTTTAACGCAAATAGGTCACAAATGAGTAGGAAAGCAAAATAAATTGCTTTCGACTTATTTCTCAACGGTATTACCTTTAAAATAATTTATGTCGGTAATAGTAATGATAACCACACAATCACGAAAAAAAACACAAGGTTGTATAATTGCTGTAAGTAAAAGTTTACTCGTATAAACTTATAGTTTCAAGTAAATATTACAACTACTATTACGAACACTAGTTTGGGTGGAGAGAGGTAGTATGGCAGAGAGGATAAGACAAATGTAGCAGTCAGCCATAGTGTAAAAAGTTGGTCGACCGGTTGGGATTCAACAACTTGTCGTGCAGTCAGGGAACGTCAGCTTGCTCATACGGCAAAAATAAACGAATCGATAAATAAATCATGAACGTAAAAAAAAAAAAAAAAACACAAAAAAACTTCAGTAAACGTTACTATTGACAACCTAAATTATTTTTAAGGTAATACAGTCGGAAAATGAGTCAAAAACAATTTATTTTCGTTTACTTGTTTGTTGTGTATTTGCGTAAACAAGTTATAAGCATTTTAAGTTTCGTAATCATTGGTTGTGTGTAAAGTAATAAGTCGTCAAACATTTTGTCTATTGACAGGAAGTCGAGACCGTTATTACTTTACTTACAACCAATAATTACGGAACTTAAAATGTTTATAACTTCTATTAAACATTAGAAATTTTAACGCAAATACGCCACGAATTAGTAGGTAAACCAAAATACTTTGTTTGTGGCTAATTTCCCAACTATTTCCTTTAAAATAATTTAAGTCGCCAATAGTAAAGTTTAGTGAAGCTTCTTGGCAAAAGAAGAGGTCAAGGATTTTGCTGACTAAATTGATTTACTAGTAAGATTACCCCGAAGGAGTAGGTATAGAAATGACAAACCTAACAAGAATCAGCAGCGGCGGACTTCCTCATAAAGAGAACCATATCAGATAGTTTATATACCCAGTCATGTAGCGTCATTCTATAAATGGTGGTCATTTCATTTGCATATACAAAACGTTTTGGAGGTTTTTAAAAATTGTCATCATCACAAAATTAAATTCTGTTTCATCGATCGGAATAATCGAGTGTCAAGTTTACCTTTAAACTAAACAAACTTTTTGACGTATAAAATAAGTTATGAATAATGTTTTTAAATAATTACATTCACTATGAATGTCTCTGCGCATGCATTAACGGGTACAGTTTTATGCATACTAGCACTGGTGTGCCGTCTCCACAGGCCATCCAGCGCGTCCCTCGGATTGCGGATGAGGGTACCCCTCTTTTTGAGGGTAGCTTTGAATAACCAGTAAAAAAATGGAGCAGTAGCTCAAAAGAGATTCTAACCGAGAGAATCAGGGTGTCTGACCTCCCTGAAGAAAAAAAAAAACACCCCAGTTTCCAATCTCCGCTCCTTAGTATCCCAAGTGGGCAAATACTTAACACCTGAGGAGATCTCCAACATCAAAACTGATGCCCTGAAAGGATGCAGAAAAGGACTATTTACCAAGACAAGCAGAGGAATCCCAGTGGAGACAGGAAAACAAATGGAACAGAGAGGAAAAATGGACACTCATATGGTCCATGGCATATGCGAAAACAAAACACAAAAAACAAAGAAATTACAAAATCATGGAAAGAAATTTTCTTTCATTACCACCCAGCAAAACGCAATGTCCCCTCTAAGAAACTGAATATGCAGCGCTAATCTCGGCCTTTTGGCTAAGATTAAAGTGTAGTATCTGTTCCGATGGATACTGCACGCCTGTTCTGTGCAGTTCTAGGAGGTCCACCCTCCCAGGCTTTGCCTCCCCTCTTTGGGGAGGAGTAAGTTTATTGCTTACTGTCTGAGGCGCCCCTACCGGGGAATGCCGACGGGGCTGCCCAGGCAATTTTTAAATGGCCAGAGTGCTCACCTCTCGAGCGCTGGCTTTTCAAACCCCACTTTCTCAACCCGATCTTGGGTCATATCTTACTTGTGGGAGTAAGATAAAACTGGCCTTGTGCCTAACTCCTGGGGAGGAGTAAATAAAACATAGCAGCACTCACAAGTGAAAACATCAGCCCCCTTCATAACCCTATAACAGTTCCCACCAGAAACAAAAAACTACAAAACCCAAATATATCTAGGGAAGCAAGATCGGCAAATGGTGACACTCCAGAACTGCTCCCTAGTATAGGCCCTCTCCATCTGCAAGCTACAGCTGGATTAACAATATCTCCAACAATAGTCCCAACACAAACACACCTCCCAATACCAGTACACCCATGTAACTCTTCAAAAACACACCCTAAACAAAATCCCAAACAAAAGCCTACGGAAACTCTCGCACCACAAAACCCTTCACTTAATACTCCATCTCCATTATCGCCAGCACTCAGCCCACCTCCACCATCTCCACCTATTGAGCCAGATGAGGAATAATTGGCAGTTGAGGAGGACTTCAGTAACATCATTGAGGAGGTCAAGTCCATGGGACTAGAGAACCCATCACAACTGTCAAAAATAAAACCTTACAGAACCACCAAAGCCCTCATAACTAAAGTCAACACTGCACTGCAGAGACTGGTGCCAGATGCAGTGTTGCTCACGGAACTCAACCAGATCACATATGCAGCTGGGCTTTATATCGATAGGATAACATTCCCTCAAAAGAGCGTTAAAAAGCGATTTAATTCCAGAGCTTCCAAAACTACACCTGCATGGAAGCTCAAGCTGCAAAAAGAATTAAACCTCTATTGGAAAGAGGTGAGCCACATAAAACAGTTCTTCGCAGCTCCCACAATGCAAGGGAGACTGAAAAACACCATCAGCAGACTCCATGCAAAGTACCACACAACCAGCAGTGAAGTACTAAGCAACGTTGTCAGGGAGCTGGAAGGCAAGATATCAGCACTTGCTAAAAGAATAAAAACCGATGAAAATAAAAAGAAGGCACAGTCACTGAACAAGCACTTTGAAGCAAACCCTAGAGTGTTCTATAGAACTCTCATAAGGGATACCATTATTGTGGAAAAACTACCTGAAGAACAGGACCTGGAGAACTACTGGCGACCCCTGTTTGAATGCGAGGGAATATACAACCAGGAGGCCCAGTGGATTGGGGACATCCAGAGGCTAAATGAGACCAATCCCACAATGCCAGAGCCAGTGATTGCAATAGAAGCAACTAAAAAAAAATCTAGCTCTGTTTGCTAACCATAAGAAACCTGGCATTGACAACGTCTCCAATTTTTGGTTGAAGCAGTTGACTGCACTCCATGGCCACTACAGTAAATGCTTCAACAAACTGCTGAGGGGTGAAGAGGCCACACCACCATAGCTCACCAAAGGAGATACAAGCCTCATACCCAAAACAAGAGCCCAAATAAATATAGACCAATATGCTGTCTCAGTACCACCTACAAGCTCTTTACTGGCTTGGTAGCCGATAGCATCTACGACCATCTCTCCTCTGAAAACTACCTAGAAGAACAACAAGCTGGCTGTAGGAGAAAATGCTTTGGTACCAAGGACCAGTTATTAATTAACAAAACAATTTTAGAGGACTGTAGGAAGCGGCATAGAACCCTGGGCATGGCATGGATTGATTATCAGAAGGCCTATGACAGCGTGCCCCACTCATGGCTACTGCGGTGCCTTGATCTGTATAATATCAACCAAGTAATTAAAAAAATAATGGCTGCCCACATACAAATGTGGCAAACCACCATCTCACTAAGCCACAGCCATGGAAAGATTACCATCCCTAACATCAATATCAGAAGGGGAATCTTCCAAGGTGACAGCCTATCCCCATTGCTCTTCTGCATGGCAATAGACCCACTTAGTAAGCTTCAACAACAGGCAAGAGGCCTACAACCTTGGTCAGAGACGTCAGAGAGATCCATCTAAGAGAATCAACCACCTTCTCTTCATGATGACCTTAAGCTTTATGCAAGCTCTGACACTGAATTGCAGCAGCTTCTGCAGGTTGTACACACCTTCTCCAAAGACATCGGAATGAGATTTGGTTTGGACAAATGTGCCAAGTGCTCCCTCGGGGCTGGGAAAAAGATTCATACAGACAATATACAGCTAGATGAGGAAAATGACATACGAGATCTCGAAGAGCAGGAATCATATAAATACCTTGGCATTGAGGAAAATGACACCATCCAACATGCCAGGATGAGGAGAAAATTGGCAGAGAGTATGTACACCGTGTGAGAAAGATCTGCAAAACACAGCTTACAAATAAAAATAAAATAACTGCCATTAACCAACTTGCCATGCCAATAATTAAGTACAGCTTTGGCATCATTGATTGGCCTCAACAAACCATCAACAGGCTAGATGTAAAGACACGAAAAATGTTAACCCTCCATAGGGTCATCTATAGAAATCAGTGTCTGCCAAGACTGTACTTGCCCAGAAGAGAGGGAGGATTGGGGCTATTAGAGATAAACCACCAGCATAGAGCCACTATTGTCAGCATTGGTCAGTACCTAAGAAGCTCCTTAAATCCCAGCCTAGCAATGGTATATGAACATCAAGAGTCAAGAGCCAGCAAAACAACCTCCATCACAAAGTTGGCCAAGCATTTTGGACAGGGCTGTCATATAGATGAGGCAGAAACACCAAACACTCCTGCCACAGAGATAGCCCAAAAGAGCCGGAAGAGATACACCCAGACTTTAAAGAACAGGTGCATTGATGAGTGGTCAGGACAGAAACGTGCCACATTGAACTATCCAAGGACTATATTGATAAGGAAGGGTCCTTGGACTGGCTAAGAAGGGGAGCCCTCCACTACGACCAGGAGAGGCTTATAATGGCCACACAAGACGAGGGCCTGATGACAAATGTGTTTAAAATAATGGCTGGTCTCAGTCAGGACAACAAGTGCAGGTTTTGCCACACTGAAGTGGAGAGTGTGAGCCACCTGATATCGAGTTGAAAATCATGTTGGCAGATGGCTCCTATACAGCACGACATAATAGAGTATGCAGGTACCTCCACTAGAATATCTGTAAGAAACTGAATATCAAGTGTGGCAGCAGGCATTGGGAACATCTACCTGAGAGAACTGTGGGGAATGAGACATACACCATCCATTATGACCATGAAATCCCCACAGCTACCTATCTGGAAAACGCAGCTGTCTAACCTGACATTGTCATATGGAACAAGAGAGAGAGTGGTAACTTTGGTTGAGGTCAGTGTCCCTAATAATGGCGGCCTAAACAGAGTTGAAAGGGAGAAAATAACAAAATATCAAGGTCTAATGTATGATACGAAAAGAAACTGGAACCTCAAAGAGATTTCCATCATTCCAGTTATTATAGGAGACACTGGACTCATGAAGAACTAGAAAAAGTATTTAGAAAGTATACCTGGTGAACCAAGTGCAAGAGAAATACAAACAACTGCACTCAAGGGAACAGCCAGAATCCTGAAAAGAGCTCTCGGTTGGAGTCTGTAAATAGCGGGTGATCGTATGGGATTTGGAAGAATGCCCCGTCCCCAGCAAATGAATGAAAAGCAAAACTCAACTCTCCGGGGTTATTCCATACCAAAATCAGAGCAGAAGAGGCTAAGTCATTGTTTAGGTGGCGTGTTCTGTCGGACTGAGGTATGTTTCTGTGCAGTTCTAGGGGGTCCACCCTCCCAGGCTTTACCTTCTCACCCTTTGAGAAGGGGGTCAGTTTATTCTTAATCGTCTGAGACGCCCCAACCGAGGAATGCAGGCGGGGCTGCCCAGGTATTTTTTTGTAGGCCAAAGTTCTCTTCCTCTAGGGCGCCGGCTTTTAAAATCTCACTTTCTCGATCTTGTATCACATCTTCCCGTCGTGAGAGGGAGATAAATAAAAATAGAATATAAATTCTTTTAAATAACAGAAAGATGCTCCCTGCGATCGCATGCATTTGTTAGTATACGATATCTAAGTATTGTGTTTGCTAATCAACAGCCGACATTTTTTGGTTTACTAATGAGTAACCACTTATCAAGACTAAAAACACCTCGAAGATAAGGATTAATGAGATGAATAGATTAGCAGCTGAATGATGAAGAATATTATGTGAGGATTGAAAATGCTTGGATTATTTACAGATTATTCAACATATTTTCCATTTAAAAATAAAATAATAATAGGTCGGGGAAAGGATTTGAGCGTTGTGTTGAAACAATGATTTATCGCGCAAGAATTTTCTCCAAAATAATTATTCAAATTAAAAACCATCATTGTGCAAGACCTTTTGTTTATAAGCTGTAAGCTTTTTGATTTGGTCAAAGTGCCAATCTTTCGGCATCGAATCAAAGACACATTCTTGACAGGCTTCAACATTATCGAGAGATTCAAATCGGCTACGCTTGAGGAGAGTCAGAGAAATGTACAAGATTAATGCCTATTTTTGGGGACTTTCGATAACTAAAAACGTCCGATTTTCATAATGAAATGACCATAGACAAAGTTGACTGATAGCAGAAAGATGAGTCACTTTTTGGCTAGAAGAAAAGTGTAGTATCTGTTCTGATACTGCACTTCATCTTTTCTGTCATCGATCGGTGAAGAAGTCCTTCTAGACTGGGGCATATTTTATTTTTTTGTTCCAATCCAGCGTGTCTCTTTTGGGGGATCTGAATTTTACTAACATAAAAACAACAACCTTGTGTCTTACTCGGCCCTCATGAAGAGACAAGTAAATAGGAATTTCGCATATACTTAAAACATTTCTATAATATTGGAGGGACCAGAAATGGTTCTGTAGATTGATAGCATACAATTGTGACATTTTATTTTTGACGTACGCTACACACACTCCAAGCCATCTGAGGAGGTAAAACTTGAGACGGTGGTTTCATGCCAACATAACAGATACAACACTACACTCCAAAGAGAAGATACAACACTACACTCCAAAGAGAAGATACAACACTACACTCCAAAGAGAAGATACAACACTACACTCCAAAGAGAAGATACAACACTACACTCCAAAGAGAAAATACAACACTATACTCCAAAGAGAAGATACAACACTATACTCCAAAGAGAAGATACAACACTACACTCCAAAGAGAAGATAATGCCTGAGGGGTCTGTCTCATGAATCCAAAAGAATATAAATTATCGCCTACCCTGACTTGAGAAATGAAATAGTATATAGTAAACTGAATTAAGTATTGCAAGATAGTAATAGTATAGTTTCGGTTTCAGACAGACAGATAACAAATTGCTATTAGCAAGAGATTTTCGATAGCGGTTCTCTGCGATTTTTTCTTCGGGCTATTGCTATTTATTTTTACGACTGCGTTTTGACAGATGTGTCCCGTTCATCTTCAGGCGTATTTAAATTCGGTTATTGTATTTTTTTTTCTATTTGTCGATTGCGTACGCTTTTTCCTACATACCTCAATCCGAAGAACTTATTATTTTGACGTCAATTTTTAATTTCATAACCAGTCATAGATGATAACATAGCAAGAAATCGCGTGTGACGTGATACAAGAAAACTCAGATAAATCGTTGCATTTATATTCTTCTTAGTTGTTCTTTGGTGTTACTTTTCCCACCAGGTGCTATAGGTCCCAAAAATCTCGTCAAATGCCAATTAATCTACAATTAATCGTGCACGTTTTTGATATGCTGTATAACCTACCACCACCACCACTACTACCGAAAACAACACAGCCCTAAATTCCAACACTTTTTCAAAGTGGCAGGCATGTGCCAACGTTTAGTGAAATAGCTATGCCGTCGGCAATTTCGATTCCTGGCAGGACCACTCGAAGTGGATTAGTCTGACACCCAGCAGTATTAGGGTTACAGACCGGCTAAAGAGGCTCTGTTAAACTCCAAAAGCGTTTGCATCAGGATCCGGCGGCCTCTGGTTGTTTTTACCAATGTGTATGTGGACAATCTACGGCAAGCGATGCCAAGTGAAGATAACAACGTTGTGTTAGCGCATGTGAAACAGCCACGCAATGACCACAGATGACGACCTTCCTCGACGACTTGGTGCAACCGCTTGACTTTGTTTACATCAGTATAAGGGATAACATGCTTCAGGAACATGAAATGCTCTAAATCTACTAGAAGGACCTCGACAAAAGACGACGATATCGATGTATTTATGTTCGACACTGCAATCAGCTCCAACTTACTCAACAACAAAAACAACAATAGTTCCCATATTGAATTAATAGTTACTAACGGTACCCCTATTCACATAATTTATTGCTAATGATATTTCGTTTCAAATAATACATTTATGTAAGCTTTAAAAATAGTAAGCAAAAATTGTTCTTCTCCCTGAAAAATAATTGCTATTTTTAGTTAAATATTCTTTAAATAAATAGAACAGAATTTAAAAAAAAAAAAAAAACATATTTCACCCCAAAAAAGGCAGTACGCCACTGTAGACATAAGGGGCAACTGAGAAAAAGGGGTGAGAGTTTTTTGGGTTGTGTTTTTAGGGAGGCTCAACCTAAATTGTGAGCTCTGCAGCGAGATGGCTTTTTACATTAGTTTTAAATTTCTGCATGTCAGTACCGTCAGGAAAACAGGGAGCAGAGAGGGACTTCCAGAGTCCAGCAACACGAGGAAAGAAGCTTTTGGAGTAGAAAGCTCTTCGGCATCTGGGGTCCTCCACAGTGAACGGATGGGATTTGGCAGATTGTTGGGTTGGTCTAGTGAATTTGCGTCATGGGGGTACCAGAGCGGCAAGCTCATCAGAGCAGAATCCATTGAAGTAGTTGTAAAACAGGAACAAGAAAGCAACATTGTGACGGTGGGATAGGTGCTGGGGCTTGGTGGATAGTGAGGGACCTATTAAGTTGGCGACTCTTTTTCAGACCTCGTCTAACAGGGAGAGACTAGTGGATGATGCACCAGCCCATATGTGGCAACAATACTCCATGCATGGGCAGATGGTGGCTTTGTAGAGATATAGGATAATGTCAGGTGTGAGAAGTTTACTAGCACGGTAGAGGGAGCCCACCTTCTTTGCAGCAGCCCTGGCAATGTCTTCAATGTATTTGTTTCAATTCCTTTTATCTGTAAAAGTTAGGCCGAGAAGTTTGAATGATGAACTCTCAGATAGGGTGGTATTTGCCATGACAATCGGTGGTTGAAGAGGTTTTTTGTAGTTATTGAAGGAAAGTAGCTTTGTCTTTGCAGCATTAAAAGGTACCGTCCATTTTTTACCCCAATTCACTACAGACTGGAGGTCATTTTCTAAGGATTCAGCCATTGCCTCAGATATGTGCGCATCGGTTTTGCCCACATGACGAGAATAGAGTGTGGTGTCGTCAGCAAACATTCCTATCATAGTCTCAATTACACCAGGGAGGTCATTTAATAAAATCAGGAATAGTAGAGGTCCTAGGATGGATCCTTGAGGTACACCAGCATTTATGTCATGTTGCTTAGATGAATGGCCATCGAGGACAACCTAGATCTTTCTTTATGTAAGGAAGGATTTAATTATATTAAATATTTGTCCAGTAATACCATATGAGTGCAGTTTTAGAAGAAGCCCTTCATGTGAGACCTTGTCAAATGCCTTGGATATATCAAGCGCTACCGCCCTAGCTTCACCTGCCTTGTCCAGTGTATGATATATGCGTTCAGCGATGACCATTAGGATATCTGCTGTAGATCGTACTTGTCTAAATCCGTATTGATGATCAGAAAGAAGTTTAGCATTAACTAGGTGCCGGAGTAAAGCAAGATTGATTAATGATTCAAAGATGTTAGCAAAGATCAGGAGTAGACTGATTGGACGGTGGTTTAAAGGATCAGTTCTATCTCCAGAATTCTTGAAGAATGGTACCACAGAGGCAATTTTCCAACTATCAAGGAAACAAGATTCGGCAAGGTAGTTGTTGTATAGTTTGAAGAGGACAGGGGCCAACTCAGCAGATCATTTGTTAATTACTATTACTGGTATAAGATCAGGCCCATGGGCTTTGGAGGTGTCAAGGTTTTTTATGATGACTTTGACCTGAGATGGGGTGATGACCAGGTTCTCAACTGTAACTTCAGTCCGCAATAGGAATTTAGGGAGGGGTGGTTTGCCGAGTCCAAAGTGGAGTTTAAGGCAAAACACTTGGCCAGTAGCTCAACGTTATCAGTTGCCGTACAAACAACGTCGTTGTGATTTGATAGCGATGGAATTGTCCATCACACTATTGTAGATTTTCCAGAAATCACGAGTACCTAGTTTCTGTGACGGAATGCTTTTTTTGGTTATCTCTGTATACCTTCTCTTTGCTTCATCTATCACTACTTTGCAATCATTTCTTGCCTCTACAAATTTTTGTCTGTTCGCAATTGACTTATGGTGGCCGAATTTTCGGAATGCCTTCTGCCTCTCAGCAATAGCAGTTGCACATTCTGAGGTGAATCATTGAGGAGAGTGGGGTTTGCTGAAGAATTTTCGCGTGGGGACATAAGCATCAATGCCTGCTTTGACCCATTCGGTTAGCTCATTTGCACACTGATCAGCAGGAAGTGAGAAGGTTTCACCCCATAGTTTCTCGTCGTTTTGAGCAACGGCTCTTCAGCTTTTGGACGAGTTTTTAAAGTGATAAGTATCATTACCACAACGTGATCAAATATGTATTTTCTTTATATATATAGAAAATTATAACAATTCATATATTTTTTAAATAATACTGTATCACTATGTTTATGGTAGGTGCTTAACTGAGATCCAATCCCTGCACCCGTAAAATATTCACAAGAACTCGTCTGACTACCACCACAGCAAAGAACTCCCTCCCCCGTCTCTCTATCTCTCTTCCAAGAACCAACCAGACGGAACTCTTCAACCTGATCCAGAGCGTTTGAGACCTCTTTTGCAAATGCCTCCCCCTTCCGATTCAAAATCGTTAAAAAGGTGTCTTGGTATGTTTGCTTACTATGCGAAATGGATACCTAAGTATTCATACAAAATTCGTCCACTGGTCGAAAATAAACAATTCCCTATGCCTCCTATAGTTGTAAATTCTTTCGAAAAACTCAAGAAAGACATTGCTGAATCATCCGTAAAAGTTATTGATGATGAATTGCCGTTTATTATTGAAACCGAAGCCTTAGAAAAGGTTTTTCTATTCGTGTCTTCTTTTTACATTACACGGAGCTTTTACAAACAGAGTGTCTTTCCTTGAACATCCTTTCTATGGAAAAAGATATGAGTCTGCTTCTCAACAGACTACAGCATGGTTGTTTTTAAGTCTAATGTAAACAAATACTTGCTGAGCAGTCCTCTTAAGAAATCCCTTGCCAATTGCACCCACTGTTTCCAACCCCTTCGTGACGGCGACCAACATCAAATCAGCTCCCGGGCCTTCATAAGCGGTGATCAATGAGTAAAACAAATGAAAAATAAAATAAATGATATTTTTCTTTAGTTTCAGATAAATATTTTGTTTAAATAAATAAAAGGAGAGTGTTAACCGTTTCATATTTAAATACTCTCTTTTTACCGTAAAAATAATTGTTAGCTAAATATTCTTCGAAGATATTCTTTGGCGATCGGACGATACCACCTTTTTAAAAAGTGGGTGGGGAAATTGCCTTAAAGTATTATTACGAGGGGCGTTCAATAAGTAATGCCCCTGACCCACTTCCATTTGTCTGATCTAGATGAAATTTTGCATGTGTAATGATTTATATCTGTATGGGTTATGTTGCAAAAAACAGCTCTGAACTAATTGTGCTTTCTGATTTACAGGTGTTTGAACCGAGTCAGGTGTGAAATGGAGCCAGTTGAGTGTCGCGCAATGATACGGTTTTTGTATTTGAAAGGACGCACACCAAAGGAGACTTTTGATGAAATGAAAGAAACTGATGGTGATGATGCCCCATCATATGACCTTGTAAAACGCTGGCATCGTGAATTCAAACATGACCGGAAGTCTGGGGAAACAGCTCCCAGACCTGGTCGTCCCTCTTCTGCCATTGATGAGGCATCTGTCCGTCAAGTTGAGGCTGCCATTTTGGAAGATCGATGCATTACTATTCGCCAAATAGCCCAAGAGGTCAATATTAGTACAGGGTCTGTGGAAACCATCATTCATCACTATTTGCATATGCATAAGGTGTTTGCCAGATGGATTCCCAGGTTGCTCACACCTTTCCAGAAGCAAGAACGCGTCGAGTGCTCGAGGATGAATTTGGAGATTTGCCAAGAAGATGAGGCAAAGTTTTTCAAAAGACTGATTACATAGGATGAAACTTGGGTCCATCACTATGATCCAGAGACCAAAGCTCAGTCAATGCAGTGGAAGCACTTGGACTCACCACCTTCAAAGAAGGCAAGGGTGCAGCCCTCCGCTGGCAAGGTCATGCGCACAGTCTTCTGGGACCAGGACGAAGTAGTGATGACAGATTTCCTGGCAAAGGGTACCATAATTACAGGAGCATATTACCATGACAACCGAGAGTTACTACAGGCCTGTTGGCTCGAAAATGACGTCATTGTATTGCGTGTCAAACAATGGCCGTCGTAATAAGAAGAAGGCATTTCGACTTCTCCATTCACTAAATAATCCATCAAAATTCAGGAAATCAATCAATTTTAATGAAATTTTCAGTATTTATTAATTAATGATCACAGAATATAATAAATCCATTACTTTATTATAAAGCTTGGTGCAAATGTATTATTTCCTGTAAACAAAAAACACCTTTACTAAAGTTATCCAAAATATCGAAACATGTTGACCATACGATATTGTAAATATTTAAAACAAAGTATTAGAAAACTTTTAAAATTGCAAGTAAAAAAAGAAAAAGGAACACGATTCGATTTATCCTGAAACTGATCTTTATTCAATATAAATTTAAAGAAAATGATAATTCACGATCAAATACTGCAAATAACTGAATTATGAATTTCGGGAACAAACAATTAAATAAACTAACAAATTAAAAACAAACGATAAATAATGTTACAATGGTAAACAAACAATAATAAAAAATAAACGATTAGTTAGTTTTAAAAATGAAAACAAACGATAAATTAAAAAATAAAACAAAATAAATTCAAACAAATAATGTAAATACAAACAAACAAAGTTACTAGTGCAGAAATATTTTTTAAGTCAAACTTACAGAAAATATTTAGTAGAATGTTTCTAAATTTCTTTTTAGCTTTTTCTTACTGATGTGATCATTTTTCATATCAAAAAATTGTTCAGTATAGAATTGGAGGAACTCCAGATAATCAGCCTTTTTATTGTTTCAATATTGTGACCCTCATCACAAGAGTCAAAATGAAAAAGATTAGTTTTTAAAAAAAAAATGAAAATAAAGGTCTGTATATGTTTAAAATAAAATAAAAATTATTAATTATTTCGTATATATTACGAAAAATGCCCCTATACTGTTTTAATAAAATCATTATACCTCGAAGAAAAATTAATTTTGTTAATTAACGATATTATCATTGAGTAAAGCATTGTTTAATCAATATTTTCAGAAAAAAATATAATTTCATAATATATTTCAAGTGATTTACTATTTATTTAAATAATGTTCCAAATTGTTCGAAATGCCGTAAATGAAACTTTTTTTTAAAATCTTAGTGAAAATGTATTATTTTTTTAAAACAAAATACACCATTACTAAAGGTATATTTTTATATATAAAAAAAATCCATGATTTTTTAAAAAATCAAAATAAAGATCTGTATATGTTTAAAATATTTTCTTTTTTAACTATTTCGTATATATTACGAAAATATACGAAGAAAATATCGTTAATTAACAAAATTAATTTATCATTGAATAAAGCATTGTTTAATCAATATTTTTTTGTGTGAAAATATTGATTAACTATGCCGTTATTATTTCATTTATTTAATCTACAAAAGTACAGAGAAAAGATAAAATATACTACACATCGAAAAAAAGTAATAAAAAAATGGCTATACACTACTTTTTTTATTAAATAATGAATAAGTAATTCAGACTTTTGATTTTTTATATAATAAAAAAAAATTCAAACTTATTTGCGTGTATCCATATTTGTTGTAATTCTTTCTCTTTTGGAAATCCAAACACATGCAGTAGGCATTTTAACTTTGTGAATTATGAAATTAAATTTTAAAAGGCGCGAAATTAAGTTAACCAACCACAATGACGTCAGAGGGGGGCAAGAAGTTAGTTTCTTGGCCTTGTTAACTCTCGACGGCCACGATATTACGCTTCACTTTTGATGAAATTAAGAGAAGCTAACAAAACCAAGAGGCTGGGCAAGATCAGCAAAGGTATCTTCCTCCTGCAGGATAACGCTCCGGTCCACAACTCGCATGTCGCCAGATCAGAAGCACGGGCGTGTGGCTATGAAATCCTCCCCATCCCCCTTACTCTCCTGACCTTGCACCCTTTGACTTTCATCTCTTTCCAGCCATGAAGTTGCTTTTGAAAAAAAAGCGTTTCCCAGATGATGCAGCCTTGATTTCTGAAGTTACAACGTAGTTGGAGGACCAACCTTGGGTGTTCTACGAAAACGGTGTCCAGAGCTGCATCAAACGATGAGAGAAATGCATAACTCTAAGTGGTTCCTATGTAGAGAAAGATTAATAACTGTGCCAAGTTTCATTAATCTACTGCTATGAGAAATGGGTCAGGGGCATTACTTATTGAACGCCCCTTGCATATAGATACTTGGTTGACTGGTGATGTTTAAAAAACCTCATATATGAGCGAAACTTAGTAGGAAAAGCAGTGAAAACAATAGTCCGAAGACAAACAATTGCAAATAATGATGACTCGTCATTAAAAAGTTCAAACCGAAAATTATTTAAGCAATTTGCGTAAATCTTATTGATACATGCATTGCACTGAAATGGCATTCAAATTATGCGTATTTTTTTCTTTAAGTAATCACATTTTTTCTCAAATATTTGTGAGATTTTTTTCACTTTTTAAAGTTTATATTAAAGTTGTAAATTAATTCACTATAGAATAATTTGCGTGGAAGAAATACACGAGGCAAACCAGAAGAGTACTCGACTTAAAGTCAGTAGCAAACGGTGTCTGGTCAGATTTAGTTCCTGATATTAAAAACTTCCTGTTTTGGGTCGCTTACTCTTTTGATTTGACTAGTTTTGTACTAATTTTTATTTATTAAATTGTCAGGTGAAAGTACAGAATAGTTAACAAAGCGCCCTCCCTCCCCATGTTAAGAATGGCTCTCTATAGAATCTTCTGCAGTTTATGGACCGTGCTGAAATAACGTAATTATTTAGAAAGCCATTTTTAACATGAGGACGGGGGTTTTGTTAACTATTCTGTACTTTTACCAAACAATTTAATAAATAAATTAATAATATTTGGGAAACTGAAACTCTCGTCGAAAGTTATATTACGGATGGATTTTAATAACAGGAACTAAATTTTACCGAACACCGTTTGTTGCTTACCTTGAGTCAGGTACTATTCTGGTTTATTAACATACGAACTTTAAGTCAAGTAGAGGAACAAATATGTGTGGAGGGTACGAGGTTATTACAGGAACTTAAACAAAGGAAAGGAAATTACATTCCGTGCTTAAAAAGTTGTTTCTGATAATATTCTAACAGTGAACGCAAATGTTAGACATACATATATACATACACATGAAATAAGTTGAAATAAGACATACAGAAAAAATCATGAAATAAGACATGCATAAATACATACACATGAAATAAGAACATATCAATATACGTTCATGTTTTACGGCTTCCTTCAATGTCTTACAGCTCACACATACAAACGCACATGAAATAAACATATAGATTAATTTATCATTAATATCCGATGCAGTTACTCCTGATACTTTGACATTAGAGCTACTAAATACATACGTTTATGTATCATTAATGTGATACATGTTAGCACTGCTGAGTTGCCATTTTCCATGCACATACAGGGCATCAATGCGCGTACATTGAATTTAGATATGTACAATTCAACATGTATGCTTTATTGATATGAAGAATTGTCATCGGTCCCAAGCAATATCAAATAGTTTATCTTCATACAATTTTGTATGAAAACTATTATTTTGTTATGACAATTCGATATGTTGAACATGTTTGCAACAGCTGAAAGTGTACACATCAATATTCGCAAATACCTATAGAAAAGTAATATGTCTTTAACGATCAGACAGTTTATCAGACGAGATTGTCTGAAATAGGTAGTAAACTGATCAAGTCTCGAAAGAGGCACGAGTAATCAAACATCGATCTATTAATACACAGCGCAGTTCTAGAGACACTAGAGACTCTAGGGTTTTACTATTTATGCCCGTCAGCACGACTGGGCACCCGCAGTACGGCAGCTGCTACTGATCATCTATTGTCGTCGGGCATTCTGGCAATTTCTGCCCGTCGTTTCGAGCAACTTTTGATTCCCATCATCATTCGAGCAATCTCGACCCCTTGTCCCAAGTATCTAAATATTTCTTGCGGTATTATTTGAAATAAAATATTAAAAAACGGATTTAGCCATAACTTTCAGTTATTCTGTCGGGCATAAATAGTAAAAACCGGATAATTTATGCAGTTGAGGTGCGAGTGCTGCAGGAACCCCCTTAGATAATGTTGAAATTTAACCAATTACGCGGGGCATTTTGAGTCCGTAAGAAATGGTCAAAATTCAGTAGTCCATGCCCTTGTTCTATAATTCAGCAACTAAAATAGATTCATCTTAATAAACAGGTTTGAGGACTATGACCAAAATCAGGTCGCATTTTTAGGTCATATTGTCTCAGATTTATTAAAAAAAATCTGCAAACATTTAATAAGAATACCGCTGTTACTATCTACGTACAATCTGAGATTAATTCAAAACAATCCCTGTTATTAATATGTGTTAGCAACATGAAATATTGTATTCGTGAAAACGAATAGAGCAATCTTCGGTAGTTTGCATTGTTTATACACATTAAGATTTCCCTTCCTCGTGGCTTGTGAGGATAGCGCAGTGTAAACATGCTGGGGAGACCTGCTCGATAAACAATCACAGTGTTGGGCACCCTGTCCTTCCATATTATGCAGTGGATGCCTCTCACGTAGGTGTTCAGACGTCTTCTCGTTGTAGTCATAAGGATATTTTCTATTTAATATTATAGAATCGGTGTCCCATCCCAACTATTGCTGACGAGGGTTGTTATCACTTCAATTACATTCTTGCTTCATTACTACCGGAATACTATCTCAACCAAGTGCTTTGCCACAGGTAATCTGTTTAATTGGTCGTCTTACTTCGTCAGTCAACCCATTCGGTGCACTATGTTACGCTGTAAGAGATGTTCTATAACACCATAGTCGACTGTCGAAGGAGTGTCTAGAAAGACAACAAAGTGCTCGTCCCACCGTAACGACTTTTGTAAACATGCGCAACGTTGCATATTTAGTGGGATGTGTAGATGCATGCTGCAGACGGAAGGTCTTCAAGTGGAAAATATTTAGCTAATAGAATAGACTACACAAAAAATTGGCTAGCGTCTTTGAAACAGTAATTTCTTCTTGGATATGACTTGTCATGCTGTGATTCTGAGCCACTCGAATCCTAGAAAAATTAGTGTTCCTCTAGATACGAGACGCCTAGGCAGTAAGGTTTTATGTCCATAGATAAACAGCCTATAATTCTCAAGTGATCTTTGTGGGTGACCTACCTCAAATGACAGCAATGCCTGTATCTATCTCATATATATATGTGTGCGTGTGTGTGTGTGTGTGTGTGTGTGTGTGTGTGTGTGTGTGTGTATTTAGGCAGAGTTAGGTTGCTGTGAGACTCAGAGACAGATGGGCTAATGGACTCTTTGAGTTCGGTTGGAAGATATGTTTTTCCTGATTTGTAGGTCTTTCGTTCAGTAAAAAGAAAACAAGTATCATCGTAACGTCTCAATGTTGTATACTGAAGTTGTTTAGTTTGGAGGGAGAAACCTTTTGTTGCAGCAAATCAGAGACCACATGATTGACATTGCGACCCATGTCGGAATCATGCACTGAATTCAGACGAGCACAACGAGTGGGCGATCCCGGCCTGTGCAATGAACGCACACAAATGCACTTACACACTTTTATTAAGTTTTTGACGATATTGGAATAATCCGAATACCTCAGAGGGTACACTGACGATCTAGATGAATCGAAGATTTGTCGTATGAGTAAAACACATGTGAGTCCTTGGTATTGAGGGCTTGTTAGAGATCAGAAGATGTTTCCCCACCACTCACTTTTTCTACAAAGTTCGCGTCTCAGTGTCAATTTGTGATCCTTATACGCCTTCTTAGCTGGCTGTTTTACATGATCCTCCTTCAATAGATTTTAATGCAAAGTTTACTTGGCTTCTAGCAGTGGCTGTTTAAACGATTTTCTAGTCATTATTTATATCACGCACACACCTCCATCATACTAGTAATTATAGGAGCAACAGGACTAATGAAAAATACATTTTAAAAGCTATCTGGCGAGTATACCCGGTGAACCGAGTGCAAGAGAAATACAAACAACTGCACTTAAAGGGACGGTTAGAATCTTAAAATGATCTCTAGGCTGGAATGTCTGAAATAACCGGTGAATGTCTGGCATCCGGTAGGATGCCCCATCTCCAGCAAAAACAGAAAGATAAGAAAAATAAAAAAATAAAGAGCAAAAACCTTCACTCATAAAAAAGGAAATTTATAGTGATACATATATATAAGTATCAAATTCAAGTTATATCATTTTATGATTTAATTAAAATTCTGAAACAAAATCTTTACACATGTTTCTGGAGAAATCCACAACATCCACGGGTAATCCAAGTTGTTATAGTTGACTCCCCTTTCATCAGAAGGTATTCCACGAAATCCAGACAAAATCCTTTATCTGTTTTGATTTTATTTTTGAACTTTAAATCTAGTCATGGGACGATTCCAATATTTTCCCGATCCCAATACAATTATCGATTTTGTTCTAAATTCCCAATTCTGATACAATTACCGCTTCCGGCTTCAATAGTAATCCCCTGCGCAACTATGGATCCACGTATCTGAATAGTTCATTAAATGGCGTCAATTTAAGGTCGTTTATATAAAAAAAAAATCCGATATTTCTTATCGTAAACTTTTTCCTAAAAAGACCAACACAGATTCATGAGGTTAAAATACCAAAATTATGTTTTTAAAAATTAACAAATTGTTTACGTCAAGTTTTGTTGCACTGAAATAAAATCTATAAAAAAAGGGTACGTTATTTTTTTTGTATCTCATCGATAAGTCATATTAAAAAATCAATGCACATTCGTAAACTAGTAGACAAATCAATTTTCTTTCGTGTGATAGGATTTTTTGGATTCTTTTTTTATCGATCTGATAAGGGCCTGTAAGGGGATGATGAGAGGATGAAAGGGGTTATCCTTTTATCTTCTCGTAAAGTAACGGAACAACGAAAAGTATTTCTGTAACTATAACAAAAAGGGGTTTTATTAACTCAAGGTTACCTATACCGTTTGGTATAGGTAGAAGAGAGTGGGACGGTGTCCGTCTGAGGAAGAGGAAGAATATAAGAGTTCTTAGGGCTGCCCGTGGTCGAGTGGGCGACGGCGGCAGGAGAGAGAGCGTTTCCTCGTTCCTCACTAGTGCTCTCTGCGATGTGTCCAAGCTGGTGCCAGGAGGTCGTCTGATATTTTTCCTCGAACCCTAAGGGAACATAAGTAGTCCCTTAGGGAACTAACGGTATTACTGCGCCCTGTGATTTGATTAGACAAGCCAGCTCACAGGGACCGTGATTACGTATTCAAAAGTAGTCCCCATTGGTGACTGCTACATAACCTCCTGCTTAGGCTGAAAGCCGACAGGAAATAAAAGGAAGTGTAGCAGTGGGAAATAACAAAAATACTAAATTTGTCAATTAACAAATGTTTTTAAAAAAATTATTTTCCTTTTTTTTTTTGCAGGGAAAAGTCTTTTCTGCAAGAAGTATTTTCAGGAAATGTTTGTATATTAATGAAAAAATATATATATATTTTTTTTTATTTAAGAGTTTGTCTTCTCTTTGAAAAAAGTAATTTTGGAGAAGTGTGGATCCTTAATGTGAGAAGTATGTTTTGAAAAATAGAGTACAAGGCTCATTCTATATATAGACAGTTTTAGACAGTTTTTTGGGCCAATGTACTCGTCGACCACTACGTGTGGTGGTGACAATTTTCTTTAGGAGTTTCTAAAAGTAAATGTGTATTTGCAGTTGTCTGATGCACAGTAGGGGGGATATGGGGCTCAGGTGTTTCTGCGTTAAGAAAAGCTCTTTTCACCCTGTCGATGGATACGGTGTCTTTTTTGCCACCAATGTCAAGGGTGAAAAGTTTGTCAGTGCGTGAAAGCACGCGATAAGGACCAGAATAAAGAGGAGTAAGAGGGGCTTTCACAGAGTCTTTTCGCACAAAAACATGAGTCCACGAGGAAATGTCTGTAGGGACCGAAGATTTAATGGTCTGTTGCCTAGGGTGCATAGGTGGGAACTCATTAAAGTAAGCTCGCAGTCTATTTATATACAGACCTGTATCTGTTGCCGTTAAATCTATCGGGTTCAGCATCTGACCCGGCAACAATAGAGGTAGTCCATAGACAAGTTCGGCTGAAGAGTATCCGAGGTCCTCTTTGATCGTGGCGCGACAGCCAAGAAGAACAGGTACGTACGCGCTCCATCACTGTTGGTCAGGATAAGCATGCTACGCGGCTTTCAATTGGCGATGGAAGCGTTCTATCATCCCATTGGAAGCTGGATCCTAGCTGGTCGTACGGATACGTTTAATCCCTAAAATCCTGGAAAGTTCCTGGAATAGGTGGGATTCAAACTGTCCACCACGGTCGGTGGTAATAGTTGAGGGGACTCCATAGCGCGATATCCAGCATGATATAAGGGCTCGCGCTACGGATTCAGCCGACATGTCACTTAGAGGGATGGCTTCAGGCCACCGTGTAACACGATCTATGCAGGTCAGGAGATAAGTAAATCCCTGACTGACAGGCCATGGTCCAACCAGATCAATATGAACATGGCTGAATCGAGGGTCTGGAGTGCTGAATGTTCCAAGGAGTGCACTGATATGCTTGTGCACCTTTGACTTTTGGCAGGATATGCAAGAACGTGTCCAGGCAGTGATATCACGCCTCATATTTGGCTAGAAAAATCTAGCTGAAATCAGTTTCACTGTGGCTTTGAGTCCGGGGTGTGCCAAGTTGTGAAGTATATTAAAAACAACCCTACGATGAGTCAGTGGAACAAAAGGGCGAGGTGAATCTGTTGAAGTGTCACAGATGATCTGTGTGTCCAAAGTGGGCACAGGCAGCTATTTGAATTTGCAAGTTGCAAACTCAGGTGACGACAGATCCAGAGTGTCCAGGCATGGCTGGTCTAAAGCCATCTGTTGTAGATCGATACCCAAAGGTGAAGACAGAGAATTTATAGGACGGCGGGACAAGGCGTCTGCCGCCACATTCTGTTCACCAGATATATGTCGGATATCGTTAGTAAATTGCGAAACAAAATCCAAGTGGCGAGTTTCGCGAGGAAAATATTTGTCCGGCTTAGCATGCAGTGCATATGTAAGTGGACGGTGATCAGTGTAGATCACGAATTGACGACCCTCGAGTGTTTCACTGCAAGGTATATTGCCAGTAGTTCACGGCCAAACGTGCTGTAATGTTGTTCTGCTGGTTTCAGTTGTCTCGAAAAGTATTCGAGAGGTTGCAGTCGGCCTTGGTGCTGCTGTTGCAACACTGCACCTACAGCTGTGCCCGATGCATCAACGACCAGTGAAAACTGGGCATCGGAAACAGGATGTGCAAGCAAGGATGTCGTCACTAGTTTTTGCTTCACTTCATTGAAGGTTTTCAGCTGAATATCATTCAGTGAAATCTGCTCATTTTTCTTCTTCCTGTTACGTAACAGGTCGGAAAGAGGAGACAAGAGATCCACGCAGTGTGGGATAAAACGTCTGTAATAATTTAACAGACCCAGAAAGTGCTTTAGTTGGTGAAGTGAAGTGGGTGGTTGAAGGTCTTGTAGAGCTTTAACCTTTTCAGGCAAGGGAGATATGCATTCAGGGCTGATAATGTGGCCCAGGAAAACTAGTGACGAAGCACCGAAAACACATTTACCAGGGTTAATCCTCACCTGGTATTGCTGTAGGCAGAGATGGGTGACATGTTCCTCAGGTGAGGCACTTGCCACAAGTATGTCGTCTATGTAATTATAGACGAAGTCAAGATCTCGCACTACTTCGTCTATGAAGCGTTGAAAGGTACTAGCCGCGTTTCGCAAACCGAAAGGCATAGTCAGGAATTCAAACGCCCCAAAAGGAGTTGTTACCGCCGTTTTGGGTATATCGGCCGGATTCAGAGGAATCTGATGGTAAGCTTTTACTAAGCCCAGTTTGGAGAAGGTCTTACAACCGTGCAGAGGCGAAGCAAAGTCCTGTATATGTGGGATTGGGTAACGATCAGGTATCGTCATGGAATTGAGTTGTCGATAGTCCCCAGTCGGACGCCAATCTCCGGAGCGCTTCGGGGCCATATGACAGGACTGGACCAGGGGCGTATAATTCCCAGTTGCAGCATATGGTTAAATTCCGCCTTCGACGCTTTTAGTTTCTCTGCAGGTAAGCGACGAGGGCGTGAGAACACATGAGCTCCTGTGGTCTCAATATAATGTTTTGTTGAGTGAGTTGGATTACTCACAACAAAATTAAGATTCGTTAACTCTGGGTAGGAGTGGAGTAGGGTCTGGTATGGGTCATCGGTTGCGGCAATAAAGAATACCGGGCTAACAGATGGGGTGTTTGATTTAAAACCCGGTACGGAAAGTTCCGTATTAGCATCTATCGGCAGTCGTCTGCGCATGCCCACTAATAGATTAAAGTGGTGCAGAAAGTCCGCGCCCAGAATGGGGTAGGGTTAATCCGCGACTGTAAAGACCCACGTAAAGTCTCTGCGCAATTCCAAGTCCAAAGAACGAGAAATTTGACCGTACGTTGGAATAGGGGAGTGATTTACGGCTTGCAGTGAAATGGGCGACACTGGTGGCTTTTTAGCTAGTAGTTTTAGTGGCCAAATACTGCAAGCGGCCCCAGTATCAACCAAGCAACGTGCTTGAGATATTGAGTCCCTAATGAAATATGCACGGTTATCATGAGAACCTAGTGGAGACCGTGCCGTGCTCGGGTCCCCAGAATTTAGTTTCCCTGGTTAGGGAACGAACAAGGTTGTTTACACTTATGTGCTTGGTTGCCATAGCGACTGTGGTAGTAACACAATTCTGGCTTATTTGAGTGGCGATGGTGTGAGGACGACGAACGATTACGACGTCTAGGCGATTGAGGTCTAGACATGCTTAATTTTCGCATGTTTCTCTCAAGTCGCTCTATCGCATGGAGTATGGCCAATGTGACCTGTTGACTGCTGTCTCCGGCGTTAGCAGATAAAGCGCTCTTTTTTTTTTTGAATGGGACCCCAGACCAAGAAATCTAAGTTAAATAAAAATTGAAAACATCGTCATGGACACACATTTCAGAGAAAAAACGAAAGAAGAATTGTGTAAGTGTAGAAAGCCAAGAAGTAAAAAAAAAAAAATAAGTATGCATTTTTTTTTTGGTGACAGAATGGATAGATATATTTGAGTGTATGTATTTGCGTGTAAAAGGGAAAAATCTAATGAACTTACTCTTTTAAGGGGCCTTTAAAAAAAATTATTCGTAAGAACAATAGTCTTTTTTTGTTTGTTAAAGGCAAAAAAATGCTTTCTTCGTTTGTTGAGTCTACTTTCTTTGGTTGACGTCAAAAGAATTGGTCAGCGCCATTTTGGAGGGTGGATACGTCGCGGCGTCGAAGAGTCTGACCGTCTAAAGTTGTTTGAAACTTGTTTTAAATTCGGGAAAAGTTTTTTTTTGTTAATAGTTTTATATTTTAAGGTATTTTGAAGTATTTCTCTGTCAAGAATTCGTTCAGTTAAAGACAGAAAAAATATTTTATAAAAGAAAAAGTTTCTTCGATGCGAAGTACGCCTTTACTTTGATAGAGAGAAAGAGAGAGAGAGAAAAAAAGGGATTTCGGTAGTTTTTTCTTTATTGGTGTTAAAAATAACTGTCCTTTTTTTTTTTTAGCTCGTAAAGAGAATTTTAAAAGTTTCCGAATCTCTCAAGGTTGAATTTTTTTCTTTTTCTGTTTACAAAAACGCAGAGTTTCTTGTGTTGCTCAATTTGTGACTGTTTTTTTTTGTTGTTCTTTTTTTGTTTTTTTAAAGGGAGAAAGTTTTTTTGTGTTCGAAGAAAAGTCCTTATTAGTTTTGCTTTCTTAAAAAAATTGTCATTCCAAAGTTTCCAAGTTCTTTCTTCTATCTTTTTTTTTAAACGACGGAGTTTTTTTTGTCGCCGTGGGGTTGAGTTTTAAAACCTTTTCGTCGCAGAAATAACTTTTCGATGTTTTTTTTTGTTTGTTTTTTTTTATATTGCGTTTTTTCCTTACGTTTCGTATATCAGAAGGTCTGGTTTTTTTCTTTTAGCGTCGGGTCACCATTTGTAAGGTGATGATGGTAGGATGAAAGGGGTTATCCTTTTATCTTCTCGTAAAGTAACGGAACAACGAAAAGTATTTCTGTAACTATAACAAAAAGGGGTTTATTAACTCAAGGTTACCTATACCGTTTGGTATAGGTAGAAGTGAGTGGGACGGTGTCCGTCTGAGGAAGAGGAAGAATATAAGACTTCTTAGGGCTGCCCGTGGTCGAGTGGGCGACGGCGGCAGGAGAGAGAGCGTTTCCTCGTTCCTCGCTGGTGCTCTCTGCGATGTGTCCAAGCTGGTGCCAGGAGGTCATCTGATATTTTTCCTCGAACCGTAAGGGAACATAAGTAGTCCCTTAGGGAACTAACGGTATTACTGCGCCCTGTGATTTGATTAGACAAGCCAGCTCACAGGGGCATTGATTACGCATTCAAAAGTAGTCCCTATTGGTGACTGCTTCAGGCCTTTCCGACGAATCTACCGCCGGAAAATAATTCTACCCAAAAAAAATTTGACAGACTAGATTTTTTTCTCTTTACCATGAATTTTTTTTTTGCCAAATATTGTTGTACTAATTTTAGGACATTAATTAGTTATCTGACACTAAATAAATTTATTATTGATCAACAATTTATTGGTATTTTTCGGCCATCTTATGGAAAATATTTTTTTCTTGATTAAAAAAAAATTAATTGATAATTAATTAATGAATGTTAATTTTCATTTAAAAGAATCAAACCTTTCTTCATAAATAAATTAAGCAAGATTATGATTTGTTTTAAAAGAAATAAAGAAAGTTAACTAATCAGGAAAAACGCGTTGGTTTTTGTTTACGTTGTTTTTTTTACGTACTTAACTATATTTTACTTATTATTTAACAAAGAATTACAGAGACGTCTAGAAAAAAAACCCAAGAAAATACAAATTTTACTCATAGGACGCATTTTAGGTTTCGTTATGATTAAAAGAAGTAAACATGTTCTCAATTAAATAACAAAACATTTCCTTTTAATTTTAGCGTGAATTACATTTGTACACAAACATTTAACAAAAACAACATCCTTGTTCCTAATTTGTCAAAATATATGTTACATTTTTTAGCAAATAAATAATTACAAAGTGTAGTATCTGTTCTGACGCTACACTTTATCTTTTCTGTCTTTGGTCAGTGAAGGAGAAATCCTTATAGACTGAGGCAATTTTATTTTTTGTCCGAATCAACGGTTTTATTTTCACACCGCCCGTTCACTGATGCGAGACATGTATCATAACCCCAACAAAATTAATCTATTTAATGACAAGCAATCTTGGTTTCCTGCTACAATATCAACAGCTGACCTACTGACTGTATATCGCACTGGATCGATAACTCTCTCGATAAGAGCTTTGTTTCTAGGGAACAGCCTTCGACGTGTTGAAGGCCTTTGATAGAGTCTGGTACAACGCATTGCTTCACAAACTTGCTAGCTATAAAATATGTTGAGCTGTCTTAAGCATCAAAACCTTTATTTCTCCTAAGTCTATAAAAGTGTTTTAGTGCTTAAACAGAAGTTAGTGGTAAAAAATCTGAACTGGGGTCAACTCTCTTCCTGATTTTATTAAATCATATTCTAAGATTATTTGTTGACATCTACGCAGACGATACAACTATCTATGGCTGCACTTCGAAAAACATTAGTGATAACCACCTTGCCGAGTCTCTCTTTTCTGATCTAGAGCAGATATTGTAATGGGGAAAAACGTGGCTTGTTACTTTTATCACCTCTGAAGCCAAGCTTCCCTCCTTTCCACACTAACTTTCAAATTCTTGTTTTGCTTCGGCTGAAATCAATGGTTCTCTTCTTGAAGAAGCTCCTCATTTCGATAAGCTCATAGGACTGACTTTCACCCAAAATCTCAAATGGAAATCTTCTACACAATCTGGAGGTTAAATTGCTAGGAAAATGGTTGGACCATTCTAGCGTTCCAGATACCAGTATCTGACTATATAAGCTGAAGTATCGCTGCCAGATCTGGTAATGTGCCGCTCAGAGCACTTGTATTGCTTTGACAGAGTTCAAAATCGACTTCGAAATCTAGTGAGGGATGATTTTTTTTTGTTCTCTAAAACCCCATTATCACAGAAGCGACATTACTAGTCTTTTGTATCGTTTTTATTATGGAAATCGACCCAGACAAGGTATGACGCCACTTGATGTAAGAAGCTAAAATACTACTTCAAGGTCAAAACCTAGCCAACGATAAGTGTTTGATGGATAGATTCTAATCCAGAAAATAGCAATTATTCCCCCTTTGTCAGAAACATCGCTCATGGAATGCGAGAACTAAAGGACAAAATAAGGGAAGCGAGAATTACGAGGCTTCTGAAAGTAAACTCGGGTCCACTTTCTACTCTCAACTATATCATAATTTCCATGGCAGGTGCTTGTCTGAGCTTCAATCTTTAATTCCTCCTTGTAAAACTTTCACAAGAACTCATCTTCTACCACAACTGAAAACAAATGTTTATTTCTTCATCCGTGTGCCTAACATTTAACAGACTTTCTATAAATAGTGTTTCTCTCCAAGAATTTAACACGATTGTAATCCTGAGGGCTTTAACAGTCATCTTCAAATGTCATGGCAATAAATACTCGTCATAAATCTTTTTCATTAATCATCAATTTTTTTAATCGTTTCACTATTTTCAATCCTCTCATAATATCCATCATCGTTCAACTGCCAATCTACCCATTTCATTACCCCTTATCCTCGAGTGGATTTTCACCTTGATAAGTGGTGACTACTTAGTAAATAAAGATGTATTTGTTTAAATGAAGAATGCGGAAAGTCGATGTAATATCTATGAATCTTCAAGACGTTACTGGTCTTTCTCTACTCTCTCGTTATTTTCATATTTTCGACTGGGCTTTAATCTATTGCCCCCTCTCCCTGTAAAATTGTCACAACAAAATCGTATAGTTACAACCACTGCCAATAAATTCCCTTTCTCTCCCTGAAGCGAAGTTCCATGAGTAAAGTTTATTTCTTAAAACTTTACGTCTGTGGAACCAGTACCACGGGAATGCTTCAGTGAGATATTCGAGTCCAATTTAACCAGATTCTTGTTGTGCCGTATTCTTAAATAATTAATTTATGACCAGTTACAACTATTGTTACTTATCCCGTCTATCTGTCAAACTCAAAAAAACTTATCCTCAAGTGGCCTTTGGGCCTTGCTAAGCAGTGACTCGTTTGTAAAAAAATAGAAAAACAAAAAATTGATCATACATGCAACTCAGGTAAAAATAATATTGCATAATTTCTCCACGTAAAGATTCATGTAGTATACTTATAGTCTTTTTTAACTTTATCCCCAAAAAGTCATATTGCCATCGCAGCGTAAGGGGGATACTGTGATTTATATGGGGGCAACCTGGGTGGGGAGTTGCACAGTAAGATGTTTGTTTTATATTACATTTAAATTTATGCATGTTGGCATGGTTGGGGAAACAGTGAGCAGAAAGAGAATTCCAGAGGTTAGCGGTGCGAGGAAAGCAGCTATCGTAGTCGGAAATCATCCGACATCACGAGAGCTATACAATGAAGGGGGATTTTTTTGGTAGTCGGTTGGGTCGGGAGTGTTTCCGTTGAGGAGGTGGGTACAGGTGTAGTAAATTCATCAGATGGAAGTACGTGCTAAACAAGCACAAGAATACAACATTACGGCGATGCTACAGTGACTTAGCAGACCATGCGCTACCTTTTTGTTCGCCCATATGTGCTAACAATACTCCATGCACGGGCGAATGGTGGCTTTATATAGCTATAGGATACTGGTATAGGAAGCCTATCTTTTTGGCAGCAGACTTAGCAATATCTATGTACTTATTCCAACTTATGTTGCCTGAGAATGTCAGGCTGTGGAGTTTGAACGTTGGTTTCTCGGGAAGAGTGCTATCGGTCATCACAATCGGTGGTTGGAAAGGTTTCGTTTAGTTAAGTGGATATTACTACTACTCCTATTACTAACTCACTAGTCTGGTAAACAAACATACTTAAGGAGAGAGAGAGAGCGAGAGAGAGAGAGCGAGAGAGCGAGAGAGCGAGAAAGAGAGAGAGAAAGAGAGAGAGAAAGAGAGAGAGAAAGAGAGAGAGAAAGAGAGAGAGAAAGAGAGAGAGAAAGAGAGAGAGAGAAAGAGAGAGAGAGAAAGAGAGAGAGAGAAAGAGAGAGAGAGAAAGAGAGAGAGAGAAAGAGAGAGAGAGAAAGAGAGAGAGAGAAAGAGAGAGAGATAGAGAGAGAGAGATAGAGAGAGAGAGATAGAGAGAGCGAGAAAGAGAGAGAGAGATAGAGAGAGCGAGATAGAGAGAGCGAGATAGAGAGAGCGAGAGACAGATAAAGAACTCATTCTAGCAGTTAGTAACACAACAGTCCCCCTCACTTTAAAACAATGTAAAAAGTAGCCCGCCTATTGGTATTCAACAACTTTCTGCGCGGCCAGGGAACGTCAGCTTGCTCATACAGCAAAATGAATCAATGAATAAATCCTATCGAATCATAAACTAAACAAAGTGTGTTCCTGCACGTGAGTGAATGTGAATAAAACAACAAACTCCCTGACAAAAGAGGTTAAAGTGTTCGGCCACGGCCGCCGTAAAGGAGGCCAGAACACTGTAAAATGATGTCATGCTCTAAAGTAACAAAGGCGATCTGTCAAACAGTCAGACTATAGGCATTTTGACTCCCAGGAAATCAACCAATTGTAATGAAATGTTTAGTATTTACTAATTAATGATCACTGAATATAATTAACCCATTACTTTATTAGAAATCTTAGTGCAATTGTATTATTTCGTGTAATTTGTGTAGGCTAGACAGCAAACATTAAATTAGTACTTAATAATAAAATGATGTCATAATTTTTTTGATTTTTAAAACATGAAAAGGTGCTTGTTGCTTAAAAGTCCGAAAAAAAGATTTCTTTGTCTTTTACTGTTTAAGAGGTAAATAAGGGGCAGTAACTCTTATCAACTGTTGTTATTACATGTAACGTAATTTACAGAAAATTAATTAGTAATAAATGAACAACAAAGTATACAGCAATGGAAAATTTAAGAATTTATTGTGTTTATACTTGGGTGTTATACTGAATAAAATTCAGCAATTTGTTTGCAAATTTGGGCAAAAGCATTTACAGGTTTGAATTTCTGCCGCCACATGAATTCTGCGAGATAGGAATCCACCATTTGCGTGTGGGTGCCACATTCAATTTTATTTCTTTTTTTTTTTTTGCTTCACACCACATACGTTCAACGTGGTTGGTGGTGGCCCCGGTTTGTGGATCAACAAAATTGTACTTGTGATTCACACGCAAATGATGGAATCCTTCGGCACCAAGGCGATCGTATGCTCGTAAAATCTGGCTCAAAATTACAATTAAGAGTTACTGCCCCTTATTTACCTCTTAAACAGTAAAAGACAAAGAAATCTTTTTTTCGGACTTTTAAGCAACAAGCACCCATGAAAATTGTTCTTTGAAACATAATTTTTCTGATTAATTCTTAAAATAAGTTCATTCTTTCCGGATTATTTTTAATGTTTCAATTGATTGTTATAACAACCTAGTCTACATCGAATGAAAACACTAGTATACTACATAGAAATATCTCTTGATTTATAAACACAAGACAAATCACTATTCTTAGGCAGTTTTATTCTTTATATGAACATTTCATTATCAATAGTTTTAGGCGAATAATTTGATAAGAGTTGCTCTCTCATTTCCGAAAAAAATGAATGCTGTTTGAGTTTTTTTTTTTAACTTAAAAGTAAATCAAACATGAAAAATAAATCAAACATAAAAGATTACGAATTCAGTAAAGTAACACAAAATCAATAATTCAAAATAATTCATTAATAGAACATTTATTGCAATAAATTGAAATGCTGTTTTTGGCAAAACGAACAGTTTATTTACAATGTAGTAAAAATTTGTAATAAATTAAAACAGTCAGGTAGGGCGGGTTTTTTTTTTTACAAACGGACAATTAATTTACAATATATTATTATTTGAATATCTCGCTAATTTCGCACACATTTTTGATGAAACTTATTAATTAGTCTATAACTGTATTTTTTATCCCGAAATTAAAGTTCTAATTTATTTTTTAAAGACTTGAAAATCGAACTTTAATGCAATGCCTTAATTGTTGGAGATCATGTTGTAATTTTCTTCTTTTTTTTAATACGTTTGAAAAAAGAAACAAGTTACCAATGATTTCCAAGTTACTGTATAATCCTATGGACGTAAGTCTGCTCGCTCTGATTATTTGCTCGGATTACAAATGGACGTATTCGAACCAGTGAACGTGAAATAAATCCGTATACAGTTTAATTTTAAACTCACGACAAAAACATTTTTTTTACAAATGTATTAATCGTTTTTATTTTTTGTGTTTATCCCACGAAAGCCGGTCCGCACTTGTTCAATCTTGATTTGTTTGATTGCGACACTTATACTCTCACCGATGAGTCGCCCCATCTGTCGCTACTCGAAGTTATAGATAATATTATAAAAGAGTTGCACCTGTAGTGCGTGTATCTGCGGATGTTTGAAAATGATAAGCTGTTCCCGACTATAAGCGAGTTCATAAAATCAAGCAATTGTTGCATGCAAAAACAGAGTAATAATTAACAAACAAAAGGAGGTAGTTCAAATAAGGTTTATTGAACGTGTGTGTATGTGGGATGATGGCGTGTGTGGTGTATGTATGTGTGTCGATAGAAAACAGTTCTTGAAAAGAGTATGTGAAGAAATGAGTCCGGCGTGGGAAAGTCCTTGGAAACCATATACAAAGAAAATGAGTTGTGACCTCTTACCGTTGTTGAACACGTGTTGACGGAGCGCTGGTGTCTTAGCGTCGTTCTGCGAGGCCAATTGAATAGAGAAGAGAGTGATTTTCCGTTTACACCGGTTTTTATAATCAGAAGAGCAGATAACTCTAGTGTCGCTTTTCAGCGCCACCTGTCGGTGAAAAAGCGACACCTAACGGCCAACCGGTGCAGTTATATTTTAAAGTATTATTCAATATGTACAGTTGTAGATGAGACGCATTCTTTGTGCGTATGTTTGTTTTGCTGTTAAAGATTAGAAAAAGTAGTGTGCACGCTACTTATTTCTGTTTTTCCATCTGTATTAAATGATTGATCGCAAGTTCGTCTGCGGAATAGAGTGTTTGTAACGCATGTGGATCTGCGTGTTGTTTGCATGCAATTGGGTCTGCATCAAGTTTGAACGCAAGTGAGTCTGCGGTTGAATGATTGAGTGCAAGTGAATCTGCGGTTGAATGATTGAGTGCAAGTGAATCTGCGGTTGAATGATTGAGTGCAAGTGAATCTGCGGTTGAATGATTGAGTGCAAGTGAATCTGCGGTTGAATGATTGAGCGCAAGTGGGTCTGCTCTGTCGACAAATGTTGAGTGCAAGCGAATTTACACTTGTTGGTGGCGTTGTTCATGTTGATTAGTCTGCGTGATGCGGAGCTGATTAACGAACGTTGAATTGTCAAGATCAGTGGTGCGTTGTGGTCAAAGACAAGTGTGTAAGTGTTCGGTATTGTTGGTAAGGTCTGTGGTGCACATGAATTTACATGGTTGGTCGAAGGTGATGAGCGAGCGCAAGTGGGTTTGCGCGGTTGTTGACAAGTGAGCGCAAGTGGGTCTGCGCAGTTGTTGATGAATGAGCGCAAGTGGGTCTGCGCAGTTGTTGATGAATGAGCGCAAGTGGGTCTGCGCAGTTGTTGATGAGTGAGCGCAAGTGGGTCTGCGCAGTTGTTGATGAGTGAGCGCAAGTGGGTCTGCGCAGTTGTTGATGAGTGAGCGCAAGTGGGTCTGCACGGTTGTTGATGAGTGAAAATAATGAGTGAGCGCAAGTGGGTCTGCGCAGTCGTTGATTGCAGTTAAAATCCAGAGTTAGACAGCTCTATGAACGAAGCCTATCTTTTTAAAGTTAAGAGAGTGTATATAGCTTAACGAAAATAACCTTTTTTTTGCTGGATGAAAAAGATTCAATTTGTGTGCGGTGAAAATTTTCTCATTACTGTTGTTGAACGAATAGAAGTTCGGAGATTATTTTGTTTGTGTTCGAGTGTATTTGTGAGAAAGTTTTGAATCTGTTTGTATGTTACTAATAATCTATGTAAGTTTTGAAGTTGTGTGGGAATGTTACTTTCCGACTAGATCTTGTCTTTTGTTCTGGTGGGGCATAGTCACATGGAGTATTCGATTCCTCTGTGGTATCGGAATCTGTGTGAGAGTTGTGTCTGTTGGCTTAACTGTGATTCTTCCACTAGAGCAGGTTTTAGTCTGTCAATGGAAACAGTGTCATTCTTGCCGTTTTTTGTAATGGTGAAAAATTTTTCCGCCCGTCTAACGACTTTTTAAGGACCTTGGTAGCGTAGTGATAAAGGCTTTTTCACAGCATCGTCGCGGACGAATACGTATTCCCTGTCAAATAGCTTCTTGGGTATGTGGACTTGTCTCGATACTTGTCGTGTAGGGGTGAAATGTAGTTTCGACATCCTTGTCTTTAGGTCATGTACAAATGTAGTTGTAGGGTGTGTATCATCTTTGTTATGAAAGTATTGTCCGGGCAAAGATAATGTAGTACCAAAAACTATTTCAGCCGTTGTGCAACCAAAGTCCTGCTTTACAACGTTCCTAATTGACAATAGGACCAAAGGCAAATTATCAATTCAGTTGGTTGTGTTTGGTCTCATTGCGAGGGATGCTTTTAAGTGCCTATGGAATCGCTCGATCAGGCCGTTCGAACAGGGATGATATGCAGGAGTCCGTATGTTTTTGGTGCCCAGGAGTAGGTTGAACTCGGCGAAAAGCTTCGACTGGAACTGTGTGCCTCTGTCAGTCGTGATGACTGCGGGTACACCGTATGTGGCTATCCACTCCCTCAAAATCGTCTTGGCTACTGTGTCTGCTGAGATGTACTTTAATGGGATTGCTGTAGACTAACGGGAGAATCGATCAATGATCGTTAGTAGATAGCAGTAGTTCTGGCAAAGTGGTAGGTGTCCAACGATGTCTATATGCAGGTGCGAGAACCTGGCATCGGGATTGCTGAATGTTCCAATTGGGGACTTGGTATGTCGGTAGACCTTGCAACGCTGGCAGTTTATGCAGTTGCTAGCCCAAAGTCGTACATCTTTGTTCATCCCAGGCGATACACATCTGTCACTGATCATTTTCAGGGTGGCTCTTTTGCTGGGGTGAGAGAGTGAATGAAAATGATCAAATATGCGTCGTCGCAGTGAAGGTGGGACATAATGTATGGGTGTGGGTGTTGTTGTGTCGCAATAAACCCCTTTGTCGCTAAAAGGGGTTGGTACTGGAGTGAGTTTCAAGGAAGTGTTTTGCAGAGTTTGTTGCAAGGTGGTGTCTGATGCTTGTTCCTGTGCCAGCAAATCGTGACTAAGAAAGTCCTGGGTGATGGAGTTTGCGTCTGGCCGAGAAAGTGCATCAGTCACAATGTTCTGGTCATCTTTAATATATTTAATTTCAGTGGAAAACTGTGATATATAGTCCAAGTGACGAGATTCTCTGGGTGAGTATTTGTCCGGACGTGAGAATAATGCATATGTTAACGGCTTGTGGTCTGTGTAAATGATGAATTGTCTACCTTCTAGCACATGTTTGAAATGTTTAATTGCGAGGCAGATTGCTAGGAGTTCCCTAGAAAATGCGCCGTATCTGGACTGTGTTTGGCTGAGCTTGGAGGAGAAGATATGGGTACCTTGGTGTTATCAATCTTCTGATGTAGTACCGCGCCTAAAGTTGATGAGCTTGCATCTGTTGATAGGGTTAATGTTGCCTGAACATTGTCAGTGGGGTAGGTGAGTTTGGTGCAGTTTGTCAATGCGGATTTGGCTGCGTTGAATGCATGTAGTGCTTCTGCAGTGAGTGTAAGGGCTTGTTTCTGTCTTCTCTCTTTGTTCTGCAAGATATTCGTTAAGGGAGACAGGACCTTGGAACAGTCTGGGATAAACCGACGATAATAATTAACGATTCCTATGAATCGTCGCAACTGATGGAGTGAGGTTGGAGGTTGAAATTGCTGTACCGCTTCTACCTTTTCAGGCAGGGGTGTGATTCCGCCTTCATCAATCTGGTGTCCCCAAAACTGAAGTTGCTTGGCGCCGAATATACACTTGTCTACATTGATCTTCAGACCATTTTGTGATAGTCTCTGCAGAACTTGGGGTAAATGTTGCGCATGTGTTGCTTCATCCGGGCTTGCTATGAGGACGTCATCTATGTAGGCGTATACACAGGGTAGTCCTCTTAGGACATTATCAATGAGGCGTTGGAAGGTTTGGGTAGCGTTTCTCAGTCCAAAAGACATGCGTTTGAACTGGAAGAGTCCAAAAGGTGTGGTCACAGCCGTTTTCGGGATATCCTCGTCTGCTACTGGGATCTGGTAGAAGGCTTTAGTCGGATCCAGTTTGGAAAAGATTGTTGCACCCTGGAGTCCTAATGTGAAATCGTGTATATGCGGTACGGTATAGCGGTCTGGCACAGTTTGCGCATTGAGTCGCCGATAATCGACACATACACGATGGGTGTTCTGGTCTGGTTTAGGAACAAGGTGGAGAGGTGAAGAATACGGGCTTTCGGAGGGTTCAATAATTTCATCCTCGATCATCTGTTGAAATTCCTGCTTGGCGTATTTATACTTTTCAGGCAACAGACGTCGAGAGTTCGAATAGCCTGGAGGTTCGGTTGTCTTTATGTGGTGTTGTGTAGAGTGTTTAATTCTATCATTGATGTTGAATGGTTTGGTAATGTCAGGGTATTGATCCAAGATGTTGACATATTCTTTGGTGTAGTGGATTGCTGAGCAAATTTCTGTTGCACCACACTGTGTTAGTGTTCTCTTACTGTCTGTCATATCGTCCGAGAGTATTTGGTTGTACATGTGGACAGACAGACCGTAGTGTGAAAGGAAATCAGCTCCTATGATGGCCACCCTGACGTTGGCTTGCACGAATTTCCAGACGAAGTTACGGCGGAGCCCTAAGTGTATAGTGAGTTCCTTAGTGCCGTATGTCTGGATTTGTGAACCGTTTGCTGCCTGTAGCTTGAACGTCAAAGGAGTTGTTCTTTGTCCGGGTTGTGGTGGGATAATACTTATCTCAGCACCGGTATCCACCAGGAAGGAATAACCGCCGTTGCGGTCCTTTACGTAAAACAAGCGACCTCTTCTCCTCCCTCCAGCCGCAGTCGTCGCTATTACTGGCTGGGATTGGCGTTTCCCTGTGGCTTGTAGTTACAGGGGCTGTTGCATTTTCTGGCATTGTTGCCAAATGTGTAGTGGTACCAGCAAATACCATCCTGGGGTTGGTTGTAAGAGGACCTCTCTCTCTCTCTGCTACGGCTCCCACGGTGCCTGTCTCGGGACTGTGAACGACCTCTTGGCTCCCTGCTTTGAGTTTGGAAGGCCTTTAGCATAGCCTTGAGTTCAACCATCTCAGCTTTTAACTGCTGCAGCTCGCTGTGTTTAGTATCCGCGGTAGCCATAGTGATGATTGAGGGTGAAAGATGGAAGAAGTTGTTTTTTTTTTTTACTTTTTTTTTTGTTTTTTTTTTTACTTCTTTAAATTATCGAGTGTTTGTTTGTAGCGGTTTTGTTTGAGAGTTCGAATTTCGTGAAACGTTTTGTTGTTTCTGTTATTATAATTTCGTTCCTCGTGCTAACAGAAAAGGGGTGATGTCGTCAGTTTTCGCTTTGTTATTGTTTCCTTTTGAAAAAGTTGCCGGAGACTTTGTTATTTGAAGTTGAATTCAAGAAAGTTCGTAGAGTTGTGGCTTGAAGTAGTAAGAGATATGTTCTTTTGTTGAAGGTTGAATTCCGATGTATTTTTTTTTTTAATGCGTGTTTTAGAGTTCGTATAGTATTTTTTGTGTGTAGGGTGAAATCCACGTGCTTTTAAAATTTGTTGAAAACATCTGAAAAATGGAGAAATTGTTCTTTTCGTTTTTTTTTTTTTTTGTATATATTTTTCCAACACGTGGGTGGAGAAAGAAAATAAATGAGAAAACAGAAATGTTTTTGTTTTTCTTTGTTTGGATGTTAATTTCCACGTGGCCAGGAAAAAAAATGACGGCTTCTTTTTTTTTTTTTTTGCTTGTATATTTCTACCACGTGGGTAGAAAAAAAAAAGAAAAAGATGGGTGCGTAATTCGTTTCACACACGGCAAGAAAAGACGAGAAATTACTTTTTTTGTTCTTGTATGAAATTAATTACTCTGCCCCATACAACAAAGCTTGCTCGTCGCGGTCACCAATGTTAGAATCGGGTCGTGTTCCCAACTATAAGCGAGTTCATAAAATCAAGCAATTGTTGCATGTAAAAACAGAGTAATAATTAACAAACAAAAGGAGGTAGTTCAAATAAGGTTTATTGAACGTGTGTGTATGTGGGATGATGACGTGTGTGGTGTATGTATGTGTGTCGATAGAAAACAGTTTGTGAAAAGAGTATGTGAAGAAATGAGTCCGGCGTGGGAAAGTCCTTGAAAACCGTATACAAAGAAAATGAGTTGATAGCTCTTACCGTTGTTGAACACGTGTTGACGGAGCGCTGGTGTCTTAGCGTCGTTCTGCGAGGCCAATTGAATAGAGAAGAGAGTGATTTTCCGTTTACACCGGTTTTTATAATCAGAAGGGCAGATAACTCTAGTGTCGCTTTTTCAGCGCCACCTGTCGGTGAAAAAGCGACACCTAACGGCCAACCGGTGCAGTTATATTTGAAAGGAGGAGGTAACTGCTACACTTGTTTGTATCTATTTTATTTAACTCAAATGTTACCTATAAATGGGTATGTACTATTATTAAATATATTGGACGTCTCCGCAAAATTACGTTCGAAGCAACTGTTTTTGACTTTCAAATATATAAATAAATATAAACCGGTGTTTCATTGACGTTTTATTTATTCAAAAGAATTTGTGTAAGCACTATTGAAGTCGGTGTGAAGTTAACGGCGGTTGCATTTTATAGATAACTAGCTGTACGTATTCGGCGTATCCTAGGAGTGTTAGCTTTGTATTTTTTTATGTTTGGAAAAGGACTGATTATTTATCTGACCTTCAACAACCTTAGATAGCTGTTACGATTCGCGCCTAAACATGACTTAACGAATCTCCCTTTCTGAAACTTGATTTAAATGCATTAGCAATTATATAATAGCTCTAATTCACTGAATGATAATATATTGAGATTATTTTTATTTGTAGGTTTGAAATTTAAATTAGCATAGATAGCTCCAAGTTAATTTTATTAAGCAAATTTAAATTATTTATTTATATGATTTATAAACCGATTTTATTTAACGATTATTTTCATTTTTTTTATCATTGTCCTCGTTTCTATATGTTTCGGCTAATATACCCTTCGTCCTTCTTCAGGTGTATTGTTTGTTTACTTAGACGTTTTTTGTTGTTGGCGTTTTTTTTCGAATTTAAATACGATTACGATTTCAAAAGATAGCGAAAAAATGCGTGCACGTGAAGTCAGTTATATGCTAAAGAAAAACGGGTCTTAAATTTCTTATAGTAAATAATAAGTCTAATTTTATTATTATTGTCAATTGGGGACATGTATCCGTGTACAATAGTTTTTATGCTTTTATTTCTCATCTGAAGTTTGGGTGCATTTGTGTAGAATAGTATATGTTAATATAGTTTGAGTTGTACTAAAATGCAACCAAACTAAAACGATTTCACACAAAAGAGACCAACAGATGGCCAAATTCTAACCTTAATCCGCTGTATAATTTAGTGTGTAAAAGCCAAGAACTTTGAAATTGTGCTTGTATTTGTCGATTTCTCCCAAGCAAATCCATAGCGAAAGAAATAATGAAATTGTGTATAGGATGCTGCAAGAATCAGTCTCGGCTATTATGGTGTTGTATAACAACCCACACTCAATGGGTCTGATTTCCCGATGGAGATACGGAGTTCTTCAACATGTTGCTGGAGTCTTGCAGGAATATATGCTTGTCCTTCATCTTTCTTTGCTTTAATTACACGCTTTGCTGATCTAAACACTGATTTGGTATGTTCCCCTTGAAATAGCAATAAATTCACGTTGTAAACATGCGCAATTCTGCATTTTTCGTGAGATGCATAGATGCATAGATGCATGCTGCATGTTTGGTGCGATGCATAGATGCATGCTGCATGTTTGGTGCGATGCACAGATGCATGCTGCATGTTTGGTGCGATGCACAGATGCATGCTGCATGTTTGGTGCGATGCACAGATGCATGCTGCATGTTTGGTGCGATGCACAGATGCATGCTGCATGTTTGGTGCGATGCATAGAAGCATACTGCATGTTTGGTGCGATGCACAGATGCATGCTGCATGTTTGGTGAGATGCATAGAAGCATGCTGCATGTTTGGTGCGATGCATAGAAGCATGCTGCATGTTTGGTGCGATGCATAGAAGCATGCTGCATGTTTGGTGAGATGCATAGAAGCATGCTGCATGTTTGGTGAGATGCATAGAAGCATGCTGCATGTTTGGTGAGATGCATAGAAGCATGCTGCATGTTTGGTGAGATGCATAGATGCATGCTGCATGTTTGGTGAGATGCATAGATGCATGCTGCATGTTTGGTGAGATGCATAGATGCATGCTGCATGTTTGGTGAGATGCATAGATGCATGCTGCATGTTTGGTGGGATGCATATATGCATGCTTGGTGGTATGCATAGATGCATGCTGCAGGCCTGCAAATAGAACATTTTAGGCTAAAAGAAGAGAGACCACCCAAGAAATCGGCTAGAACTTTGAAATAAGTTCTTCTTGAACACCAGGTTCAATGCTGTGGTGTTGAGCTACTTGAGATTTTCCAAAAGTTATGATCATCCCAAGTGATAGGCCCATCCCTGGTCACTGAGGTTGTATGCCCGTGATTTTCAAGTAGGCGGTTGTGTGGTCTACCAAAAATGAAACCAATATCTATATATATTCCAGCAAGAAGAGCAGGGGGTATGTGGGTCTCAAGACAGATGGGCATTTCGGGATTAAGCTGATGTACTGTTTTTGTTCGGTTGTAAGATATGTTTATTTGGATTTTCAGGCTTATCGTTCGGTAGAAAAAAAAAGTATAATTGTAACGTCTCTCAAAATAAAACATCGTTACTTGTTTTAAACTAGAGTCGTAGTTTTCTATGGAGGGAAAATCCTATTGTTACAGCAGTAATAGATTGACACTGTGACCGGTGGTGGAATACGGTACCGAATTAAAACGAAGACAACGTCATCCAGCAAAAAAAAAAATAACAAGCGTGAATTACGCAGACGACCTTGCTTATTATTAGATAATGGGGGCGAGAAAACCGCTCCATCTAATGTAACACGCGGTCACTTAGATTGACCTCTTCATTAACGCTGGCAAAAGAAAATTTACCAGCTAGAACCAAGGAGAAGATATTAAACTGAAAAACAAGAACGTCAACTCTGTCCAAGAATTTGTATTGCTCGACAGCAACTTATAGTCAGCGGAAAGAGACAAAAAATTCCGCAAAGGCAAGGTCTGGAGTATCCTTGATTGACTGCACACCATCTAGAAAATCCTTATTTTCTGGCAATCTTCAGAGAGAATGTGTAGGGTCACGGTGGAATTCGTATTGCTTTACGACTCGACAGTTTGGACCCTGACGAAACAGCAGAAAGACTCATTTTACGGAACATTACGAGTTGCATTGGACATCAGCTGAAGGAAACATCCAACCAAGAAACGCTTATGTGTCTTCTAATCTCAGTCTTGTTTAGAAAGAGAAAGCTTCAGTTTGGTGATCACACCTGGAGAAGTAAGTCAGAACATGTGAGTGACACCCTTACCTAGAATTCATTACGCAGCCAACGATCGTTTGAAAGACATCATCACACCTACGTGGACCAACTTGTAGAAGACTGTGTGCAATCTAAACGACCTGCAGACAGCGATGTCTGACAGATTGTTGGAGGGAACGATTTGGGAAATCAGACGAATTATCGACCCGATTAATTGTTGACTATTCAGTGAAAATAAACAAAGTCTCTCGAAGTGTCTATTACTGGAATAAGTATCGGGGCGGATGAAATATGTAATGGTTCAAATTTATTAGAGATTATTTCATATAAAGAACAGACTGAAACAATTCGTAATTCACTGGTTAGGCAGAATAGAAATATCGATTTGTCAGATAGATGCAATGCTATTGTAGTTTAACTTCGAAAATCCGACTGACTTTTCTTATATATATATATATATATATATACTTTCGTAGTCAAATCTTCAGTGTTTAAGCTCAATATATATTAATTTATAATTCCAGAGCATTTATAAATAGACGATAGTAAAGCAGATTCCATCGACGATCTTTATTTTCCATTAAAGAGATTTTTAACAACTGTTTCTTCATTTCTTAAGACAATCAAGGCTGTCCAGCATATCTTGAATCTTATAGAACAATGATTCATCAGAAAATAAAACAGTAAAAACATCCAACAAGAATAAAAGATATAAAAACTTAACTTAAAAAACATTCCTTTATATCGATTTGTCTAAAGTAAGTTTAAGATTTCTGTTGTATACTTTCTAGATTTTTTCGTTCTTATCAATCATTGTCCTAAAAGATTAAAGATATGCTTGAAAACCCTGATTGTCTGAACAAATGGAGAAACAGCTGTTAAAAAATGCATCTTTTTTACTGGAAAGTAAAGATTTATTGCAATCTACTTTTTTCTATTGCATATATAAATATATTTGTTATTTATACAAACATGTACAAACGCCGCGACACTGACAAGACGGTATTTCGATCTGTAGTTATTACAACACCAAGATCTTCTCAGGTGAAAAGTCTGTTCTTTCACTTAGATATTCATATTGACAAAGGAATAAATAATATATTCTTGATAATAAACGCTCTTTTTGTTTCTAGTTGCCTTCTAAAGTGTGTACGATGACAAAAGTGAGTGAGTGAGTGTTTTTTAAATTTTTTTTTTTTAAATCATTACTATTACCGACATTAATTATTCTCATGGGAAATACCGTTTAGAAATTAACCCAGAACAATTTATTTTGATTTACTTACTCATCTTAGTCCTATTTTCGTTAAAAAAAATGTTTATATACGTTTATAAACCTTTTACGTTACTGTAGATATCGATTTTAAGCAAAGCAGTTGTGGTGTTGTTGTTTGTTTTTAGTCAGAGGAAGTAAGGTCCATAACGTAAACAAAGATGGCTACTTTGCTCAGAATCGATAATTATGCTAACTTTAAAGACATATTAAATATTGCATTTAAAACGCAAATAGATCACAAACAAGTAGAGAATGAAAATCCTTTTTTTTTAAATAATTTCTCAACGCTATTTGCTTTAAAATAATCTAATAGTAATGATTACGCATATATATTTTTTAAATGCCGCGAAATTACGAAACGCAATATAGGCGATTCGCAGCCAAAATGACGGATAATTTACCGTCTGTTAATTTCTGATTTTTCTCCGACCTCACAAATGTGTAAGTAAACCCCCAAAAATTGTTTTGGACTAATTTCCCAACTGTATTTCCTTTAAAATAATTTAAGGTAAATTTGAAATTAGTCCAAAACAATTTATTAGGGTTTACTTACTCATTTGTGAATTCGGAAATTAGCAGACGGTTCATTGTCCGCCATTTTAGCTGCGAAACGACTAAATCGCCGCGATGTAAAATTAGATACTGACTTGAAAACCGCGATCTAGTGAAGCGGTGAAAAGTTAAGCGCATTAATGAAGTCGGGTATATGTCTTATACTACAGTAGTTTCAGTTAAGTAGTATTAGTAGTTATATTACTAATTCACTTATGAAAGAGGAAAGGAGAGAAAGACAGACGGGCAGACAATTGTAACATTCAGCACGACTCTCTCTCTCTCTCTCTCTCTCTTTAGTGTTAAAAAGAGTCGGTCGGTTCGTATACAACTTTCTACGCAGCCAGGACACGTCAGCTTGCTCATACAGCAAAATAAACGAATCGATAAATAGTCGAGAATCAAACTTTAGAAAGTTTTTTTTTTGCGTGTGTAAAAACTCTTAAAACAAAAGAACTTGTCCACAAAAGAAGAGGTCAAGGTACTCGGCTGACTAAATGCTTCTAGTAAGATCGCCCCGAAGGAGCATGTAAAGAAATGACCAGCCTAACAAGAATCAGCAGAAGCGGACTTCCTCATAGAGTTGTTCACTTCAGATAGTTTATATACTCAGTTATGTGCCGTTATATTCAAAGTGGTGGTCATCTCATTTGCATATACGAAAGTTCTTTGAGCTTATTAAAAATCCTGATTAGCATAAAATTACATTTTGAGCAATGGACAGGAATTGAATTAGTATAAAGTCTACATTTGGAGTAAAAGAAAACTTTTTGACGAATAAAGTTATGAATAATGTTTTTACAATAATGACTGGTGTTGTGCCTGTGTCTGCGCGTGTGTAAACGGAAGTAGTTTTCTTTTATGATTAGTTGCATTGTTTTTTTTTGTCTTCTTCGGACTAGTGTCCTTATCATTGTTATTTATTTTTCGACTACGTTAAGGCCGATGTGCCAGTCAGCTTTCCTCCAAATTTAGTGTGATTACGTTTATTTTGGCATTGATTTTCTTTTATTCATGTAAAGGTGAGTCCGAAAAACCTTGTTACTCCTACCAAAACCGTAAGATAAATAGAGAAACAGTCACACAAAAAAAACACAAATTCTTAAAATATCACACAGGTCGTGATGCCGCATCATTTTATACAAGGAAAATGACCCTCTTTATATGTAACAGTGTCAATGAAAGTGAATAAACTGGATCCATTACATGTTCTTCTGTATTACTTATTCCTTTATTGTTATATTATTTGGTAGGGGGTAATAAGACTTTCGGACTAGTCGGTGCACGAGTTAAATGATTAGCGCAAATGGACAATAATACATCTGAAGAAGGATGGAGGGCACATCGGCCCAAACTTAATAATAATAATAAAAGCAACAGCATAACGGAATATAATCAATCGCGTAGAGCGTGACATAAGCATTTTTTAACCCTTTGCGTTATCATTTAATCAAAGGTTTAACATATACCCATACATACGTATATATACACACATATATGTACACATATATCTATATAAAGTTGAATATGGGTATCTGTTTATATACATATGTATGTGCACAGGTTACTTCCTAACTTATTATGAATTTAGAACACACAGCTGCTAGGCGTAATTGTAAGTAATTTGGGCTCTATTTAGTTTTATGCAAAAGTGGCAACGAGAGAATGGTAGCCCTCCGTGAAAATTCTGATATCTTAAAATGTTTGTGAAATTTTAACAATAAGTATTAGACATAAATTAATAAATATTTCCCAAATTTCAGTTTATTTGGAAGTTTTTAGGAGGCACAACCTCCCATATGAAAATTCAAATGTTTTAGATTTGCATTGAAGTGGATCCATCAATTTAACAAAATTCCCTGAATTTCAATTTCTTTTTTAAGACACTTTAAACTGAAGCCTTCAATCTTAGACAATTTAGACATTTTCTATAATTAAAATCATGTAATGGATTTTGATCAAAATTGGAATAAAGATTCTAGACATAAGTAGCATTATATGTTGATTTTAATCTTTGTAAGAGGACATAAAAGTGGTGCAAAATTAACTTGTTCGTATAATTCATTTTACTTGTCCTGGGATGAGTATTCTCTTAGTACATATATTGTTACGAATGATCGGTGACCAAACGCGTTTATTGCATCGCGAAATCAGTGCAGTGCAAATTGGACCAAGAATTTAATCCAGTAAAAAAAAGATTAAAACTCTTTTTTCAAATCTGAATATTTAAGTATGTGGCAATAAAAATGTCAACAGACAAATACAAAGCTTTAAAAATGCAATTTATTTAAATAACAGATGAAAGAGATAATATCATGAAAATAAACAGGGGTTTGTGGAAAGTGTGTGTGAGCGTGTATGCGTAATTTTTATAATGATGAAATAAAACTTAGCTGGGCTGATGTCAACTTGAAATAGAAAAAAGGAGATGCGTATCCTTTTTCTCTTTCGTTGTTTTTCCTTATTTGTTGTTCTTTTCCTTGAAGATGTCCGATCTCTCTCCCTATCTCGTTTTTTCGTTTTCTTCTTTTTTGTCTGTTGTGTTAGCGTAGTTTTCTTTTTTTTTGTAAATCCTTTGTTTACCTGCCTTGAATTATCATATAGCGTAAGTTTATTTTCTCTCGAAATTGCGTCTTTTGGCGAAGATCAAAGTGTAGTATCTGTTCCGATGGATACTGCACCCCATAGACTGGTATTGTCTTGGCCTCCGGGGCTTGATTTACGCCGGTCTATGGGATTGTCCTGTGCAGTTCTAGGAGGTCCACCCTCCCAGGCTTCGCCTCCCCTCTTTGGGGAGGAGTAAGTTTATTGCTTACTGTCTGAGGCGCCCCTACCGGGGAATGCCGACGGGGCTGCCCAGGCAATTTTTAAATGGCCAGAGTGCTCACCTCTCGAGCGCTGGCTTTTAACCCCACTTTCTCGACCCAATCTGTGGTCACATCTTACTTGTGGGAGTAAGATAAAACTGGCCTTGTGCCTAACTCCTGAGGTGGAGTAAATACCTTGCGTCTGTGTTTCCTTGGCCTTTTGGCTAAGATCAAAGTGTAGTATCTGTTCCGATGGATACTGCACCCCATACTGGTATTGTCTGGATCTTCGGGCCTGGATTTATGCCGGTCAATGGGTCTGTCCTGTGCAGTTCTGGGAAGTAACGCTCCCAGGCTTTGCCTCCCCTCTTTTGGGGAGGATTAAGTTTAGTGCTTAATGTCTGAGGCACTCTGCCCAGGCAATTTTTAAAAAAGCCCCCCTAGCACTCCTCCTCTGGAGTGCATTCCCACTTTCCGACCTTGTGTCACTGTCACATTCTACTGTGTGGGGCGTAGATAAATAGGGCGTCTGTGTTTCCTCTCATGAAAATAAATAACTTCTCAGTAACGGTCTATTCTTCCTTCTGGTGTACCGTGAATTCTCTTCCGGTGTGGCGTGGATCGAATAGACGTCAAGTTTTTTCTGAGAGTTGAATTTCTCCGCGACAAATAAGCCGTAATTATCCTCCACCTTATGTCGGAATCGTTACGTTATTTTTAGTTGCCGTTTTCGGCTGAGTGGACATATTGTTAAAAGGCTTCGTATTTACATCTCCCATATTTAGTTTCTGGCCATATAAAATATGACAAAGCTGTATTTTTCAGGACATTTTATTTAAGGTATGGTCCCCTGAACTAACGTCACTATTGATGTTCCCTATCCTTAACAGCGTTCCTTATTTGGGCATTTTGCAACGTTTTTCTTTTTGTAGACGCGACTATTGTCTCTTCAAAGATTTGTCTGTCCAGCGTTAGGAGGGTGGGATAAGCTAGCAGAGAATGCTGGAATGTATTCGGTAAGAGGGCGAGGTTATAGGGATAGCAGATCGAACTGCGCTAAGTGAGAGTTACATAGAGAAGGACGAAATAGGTTTGATTACTACGTGTGTGTATGTGTGGCTAAATTTGTCTTTTTATTCTAAGATGGGCTGAGACTATCACAAAGATATATATATATATATATACATATATATATATATATATATATATCAACTCGGTTGACTAATAATGTGTGAACATTCCAGATTTCGACTCACATTTATTTCAACTTGACCAAATTATTTTAACAGTTATTCCATTAAAATGAAAACGTTTTCGGCAGACGAATCGGAGACTTTCATGAAGCACTAAAGAAAGCGGCAACATATACACACTGCTAACAGAATTCTCTCGCACACAAGTTCATGCATATACTCTCTCACGAACAAAAGACGCACGCTATCAACACAGAGCACACAGCGCCAGCCGAAATGAACAAGTGTATTCAATGTGTTCTTACACTAGGAACGTTTTTACGGCATTCTGAACTATAAATCTTTACCAACCCTTCATCTTTCATTGTCTAAAAAAAGTTGTCAATAAAAATTAATTATTTTGCATGGATAGACGTTGTCTTTCATTCTTTCTTTTGACATTTCCTTTCCTTCTCCAGTATAAGGGAATAGGGTATTTTTTATGTACAAACGAGTCACCACTTATCAAGGCCCAAAGGTCACTCGAGGATAAGAGTTAATGTGTTTGTCAGGTGGATGGTGAAACAACACTGAGAATTGATAACGATAGATGAAACTGGCAAAATATAATTATTTAATAGGACAGCAAAACAACAATTTGTTGACATTGGGCTTGGAAACGACCATGTTGTAGTCAGCTGGGAAGCAACCTCGCGGTATTTTTCCACAGACGGGTAGTTCTTGGAGAGAAACTTTGCCCATGGAAGCTCCGTTTAGTTTTAAATACGCAAATGAAGAGATGGAAATTATTTACAATGGTTGTAGATAAACATTCACAGCAATAACTCGTCTAACAGGTGGAACCATAGATTAGAGCTCAGCTGATCACCTAAAAAAGAACGATAGAGTAGAGAACAACTAACAATATCTCTTCATGTCGTATTAACTAGCCAGTTTACTAGACTATAGTACGAGTAAAAACCGATTGAAACCTCAAACTGTGCCGGTTAAACATCGCAAATCTGTTTAACAATACACCATATAGTTTTAGGAAACGTAATAGATCAATAAGAATTATCGAGACCATTTCGGAATCTAACCAATGGCCCGTGTCATTTTGGCACAATAATAAATACTGAAATGTTGTGTATGTCTATAAATGAAATTCCGTCGCATTTTTTAAAGATATCATATCGTACTCTCAGATTTGTTTTAATTCTTGAAAATGATATAATATTAATAAATCTCAAACAAATATCTTCGAAATAAAATTACGTCACATTTATTCAACACAATTTTATTTACTATGTCATGTATATACACAGACACACACACATATATATATATATATATATATATATATATATATATATATATATTAGTAGTAGTATTTAATTCAATAGTGGTCATTAATCGAGTAGAGCTAACTAGTATTATGGCAATTTGGTGTAGCTCACTTGCCATAAGTATATTATATCTATCTTTATTAAGTTAAATATATTTGTATGAATAGGATTGAATTCCAAACAAATTAACCAATCATTATGAATTATAGAACAAGCCGCTAGCCGTAAAGGGTCTAAATGTAGGCTATATTTAGATTAAGTATTAGACATCAATTAATAAATATTCCACAAATGTCAGTGACTTTGAGGTGTTTAATAGGCTTTTAGGCGTCATAATGCGGACACAGTCTCCCATTTGCTCATTCAAATCTTTCAGAGTTGCATTGAATTTGATTCATATTCATTAGACACCAATTAACCAAGATTCCTTGAATTTCAGGTTATTCTTATGACTCCTTAAGCCTGACTGTTTTCACATTTTCTAGAATCAAAATCATGTAATGGATTTTGATCAAAATTGTAATAAGGATTCTAGACATAAAGTTTAGTATTCTATTTTGATTTTAATCTTCGTAAGGGAACAGAAAAGTTGTGCAAAATTGTTCTAATGAGAATTTATTGTATTGTGGGACGGGTATTCTTATAGTAGATTTATTTTACAATCATTATATATATATATATATATATATATATATATATATATATATATATATATATATATATATATATTCGGAATTTACTTCAGTGCTGAGTACGTGAATTGAGTTTAGTCGTAGTATACCAATTTTGTATAACATGCAATTAATTGCAATCACTTCCTAAATATATATATGCTCTTGAATCTAACATTTTTTCTCCAAGAAGTCTCAACCTACCTAGATAAAGAAACAAAGTTTAAAAGTTGGTGTATTATATATAGTTAGATAGTATTACTACTCCTATTACTAATTCACTAGTTATAGAAAAAGAGAGAGAGAGAAGAAAGGGCGAATTGTAGTAGTCAGCAACAGTTGTTTTCCCCTCTCAACAAATAGTCGGTTTGTATTCAACAACTTTGCGCGCAGCCAGGGAACGTCACCTTGCTCATATAGCAAACATACCGAACTCAATTCTTAACGCTCCTAATGCTAAGAGTTGTTTGAGGAAGATGCGTTCGAACAGAGGCCGACTTTACGCATTCTATCGCGCTTTGCTTGGTAAAATTATTCCATTAAAAATATCATTTGACCAACCAGAACACGTTCCGCTAAATTACAAAAATGGTAACTTTCATTTGGATCCATGTTCTTTGACCAAATGAGCAGAAGACGCGACCGAACTCAGCACTTGATATCGATCGGTCCGAGAAGCTGGTATCGTCCACGTCAATATCACTCGCGCTCACATGTCGGGACTATTATCTCTCTTTCTCTCTTCTCACTTGTATTCTATCTCAATCTCTCTCTCTTCACTTTTTCTGTCCTCTCACCCTTCTTTCTTGTCATCTCTCTATCTCTATTATCTCTTGTCTTTTCTCTCTCTTCTTTCACTTTTCTCTGTATGTTCTCTCTCACATCTTTTTTTCTCTCGCTTCTCAATCGTCTTTTCTCTTCTCTCCATTTCTTTTTCTTCTCACTTGTCTTCGTTCTTTCTTTTTACGCTTCTCTCTTTCCTTCCCCTTTACAATCACGGTGCCATATCCTGCACACACCTATTAACAATCAGACACAAACGTTGATGAATCAGTACAAATACTTACATACAGACATAACTGTGTCATTCATTCATAAATATACGACTTCTCTAATTTCTGATATAAATAATCTTGTGTGTTGAAAATTAAATTTTCTGTGCGCCATTTGCATTGTTCTTGCATTTTTCTTTAATAGTTGCTAACAGAGTTTTCATATCGAGAGAAAATCTGACGGCGATAAATAAACACGAATAATAAATAAAGTTAGATTTGTTTGGTGTGTGTGTTTCAAAAGTTGTAAAAACAAACTTCTTTACAAAAGAAGAGGTCAAAGTTTTCGGCTGACGAAATTGCTATTCTAGTAAGATACCCGCGTAGGGGTATAGAAAGAAATGACCAGCCTAACAAGAATCAGCAGAGGCGGACTTCTCGTTGACTTACTCACGCCAAGAACATTTTATACTCAGCCATGTGCCGCTGTAGTAAAAGTGTTGGTCACCTCATTAGCATATACAGAAAGTTTTGGAGCTTATTACAAATTGTACTTATCACGAAATTAAATTCTGACTAGTCGATCGGAAGTAAATTACTATAAAGTTTACTTTTAAACTAAATAAAAACGTTCTTGACGTTTAAAATAAGTTATGCATAACGTTTTCTTTTAAGTAGTTGCGTTTGTTGTGCAAGCGTGTGCCCGCGCACAACCGGAAGAAGTTTTGTATCTATTTTATTTGACGATTACTTGCATTGTTTATTGTCGGACTATTGTGCTCACCTTTGCTGTTTATTTTTACGTTTCGGTCTATGTGCTCTTTGGCCTTTTATTGTTCATTCATTTATTCTTGATATCGACAACTTCCACGTGGTCCTTCCTGTGAGTACCCGATTTTAAAAAGGAATAGAGGAATTGAATGCCAATAACAGAATTAAACAGGTTAAAACAACTTATCAAGAAAGATGTATAAATTGTACTAATAATTAACAACGATCATGTTTAAATACTAATATATCAATAGTGAGAGTCGTGCTGTGGATATGACAGGATTCGAACCCGGCATGCAGAGTTGGCAGTCTGTGTATTTAAATCCACGAACAGTCATGCGTAACGTGATATAAGTAATCGTATGTAGTTTATAAACTGTCGGATCCACAGCATCACTTTCACTATAGACGTTGGCAACTTCTGCGGGGTTCCCTCTGTGAGTACCTGATTTTTAAAATGAATTGGAAAATCCAATGCTCAGAAAAAGCAAAGGTTTTAAAAATTAACATGCCGATTCTTTTCGATTCACATTTGTGTTCTTACCTTTAGAGGTTTGTTTTTCGTCATAAGTTCCATATTTAATTGATATCTATCGACCGATAATCTATTAACATTTTCGTAGTCGAAAAAAACATTGACATCGAGGACAATAGTCCGTTATCAAATAATGCCATATAATTATACTACTTTATCCCATGATTCAGATAAGAATCTATTTAAAGAACTTGTGCAAATACTATTAACACTAATCCATGCATTCCATAGGAATGAAACGGAATTCAAATGATGTTTGAATTTTTCTTGCATTAATTACGCCATATTTGAAATGTTTTTGAGATGTTTTCACTTTCTAAAAGTGTATATTGAAAGGAGAACTCGTCCTCCATATTCAGCGATATTAAATATGTTCCAAAATGTCTGTGATTAGGATCGATAATTTGTATCGTTTGGATTATTTTTTTAATTATTATTTTTATTCACCTCAAACAAGGCACATTGCCACTGAAAAATAAGGGCCGACTATGGATTAGGGGCCAGATTTATAGGGGGCTTCCTACTGGAAAATTGTGTAGCGAGATATTTGTTAACATTACATTTAAATGGCTGCGTGTTGGTGCAGTCGGGGAAACAGGGGAAAGGAAGGAATTACAACGGCATCAAACCACTGAAAAACTCAAGCACGCCAAAATGGGGTCGTCTTTGTAAGGTCAATTTAAAGATTTCGCGAGTGAACGGAGTTCGGTTTTTGTTCTTGATTAAACTAAACATAATTGGTTGCTTAGTTGGTCTGTTTTGCAGCACATAAACCCATCTGGATTCTTCAATGTCGAAACAACACGTATTTGCGATAATTAATTGTATAGGATGAGTTAAACACAAGTCGCTATTTCGCCCGTAGCTGTACGGAAAGTGTTAGTTCATGTCTTTCCCAGCGCTTTTAGGACATAATTGAAAGGTTAGAGACCGATAGAAGATTGAACTTATGACAAACCAATTCCATATTCAGTCATCGTATCCATTACGCTGATTACACAACTCCAGTCTAACTTAGTAAATATCACGAATAATTACACTCATGATAAAAGTACCAATGTCTACATCATCAGACAGACCCTAATTTCCTTTTTCTATCCACATTTGGTGAGCGATTAATGCAGTTCGAGCCAATCGTAATAATGCCAACTATTTCTAAATTGCTTTATCAACAAATGTAATAGTATAAGATTTTTTACAGTGAAAGTATCACATTCAGTATAAACAAAAAAATGTGGGAGAGTTCAGCCAGTACATCGTACCACGGGTCCGATATAGATATAGATATTTATATATATATATATATATATGTTAGAGAGAGAGAGAGAGAGAAAGAGAGAGAAAGAGAGAGAAGGAGAGAGAGAGAGAGAGAGATAGGGGAGAGAGAAAGAGAAACAACCGTAAAAATAAATCTTTCTATTAGAAAATAAAGATATAGTTGCTGAAATCTGCTTGGCTGTTGTCTATTGATAAATGTTCTGGAATTATAAATTAATATCTATTGAGCTTAACCTCTGATAGTTTTACTACCAGAAGTACATGTATATGTATGTATATATATATATACATATATATATATAGTCTCGGAAGTTTCTCAACCATTAAAACTATATAAAAAAAAAAATAATAAAAAACTTATAGTCTCAAGTCTTCCAGTGGAAAATCACTCATGTAAGTCAATTTATTTTTAACAGTTATTATATTAGTTTGTTTCTAACACTATTTTAATTGTAGATCCGAGTTTGATGCAGCGTCGTTGTCAAGAATACATTCTGTAAGAGAGTTCAATATAGGTACAGAGCAATAGTGGTTTGAGTTATTTAAATTCTAACATATCAAATATTTTCGAATATCGCTAGATCTAGCCACGCTAATAAGTCGTAAGACGATGAAACAAGTGTCCGTGAATATTTTTTATTTCTAATATATACGCTGCCATATAGGGGCATTACATTGGTGAAAGGAACATTATTCCCACCTAGCATTTAGGTAAATGCTTTTCCGTATAAATTATCGAATACGTTCAAGCATCGCACATAAGAAATAAAAATATAAACTAATAAAATGACATCTATAAAAGTGATACATTTCTACGAATTCTACGGGATTCTTGGCTCCGTGATACAACGTCAGACTTAATTCGAAGAGAGATCACGTTTCTTAATTTTTCATAGCCGTCATGTGATACGTGTTAGGATTAATCTTAAGAAAGTCATTAATTTTAGGTACTAACTTATTGTAAGAAAATCAGTGGTTTTAATTTCGAACATTTATCAGTAAGAATAACATTTTATCCCGCCGTATTTTACTACATTCAATTAGTTTTTCTTAAATAGGATTTTTAAAAACTAATTCACACATTAACTTAAATATTCACGCTAATTAAAAAAAAAAATAACTACAAACGTGGACAGGGGCGGAGATCTTAAATAATATATATATTTTTTTAATGCTGCAGCCCTTGAAAAATCTAGGTCAAATCCTCCCCAAATCAACACCTTCCGAACATTACAATCCGTACGCACCTGCAAACACAAAACTTTTGTAAGATTTCTATAAACTCATCCCCTAAAAACAATTGCTGCACCCGGGTAAAATATAATAATAGAGGACGGGGCTTAAATAAGTTTATACCCTCTCCCTAATCGCTGAACAGTGGAAAATGTAATAATTTAGGGGGGGGGGACTTTAATTTTGTTTAAATGTGAGATATTTAGTTCGACGGGTCTCATTCGCTAGCATGGTAAGCCGATGTCTTATGCATGCAACATGTCTAAAAAATAATCAACTTTTACATAGATTAACCGACTTAAAGACAAATAACGTTAATAATCTGTAATTTTAGAGAAACGCGGCGATTGGTTCGTCATTTTTAGAACACGTAATAACATTTTACCGAGAGGAAAAAAAGGGTTGAAAAGATGTTGTGCTTGCAGTGTGCGCGTAATCATGTGCATAAGGGTTTTTGTAAAACACTGTGTGCAGGTAAGTTCAATAGTCAATTTAGGTAGTGTGTGTATATATCTTATATGGTTGGTTCACGTGAGCGAAATATTCTGCTTGTAAAGAATTATTTTCTTAGTCGGTCTGACATCATCAACAATTCAGTTAGTCCCGACAAAGGATCCTCCTCTGAAATATAGTCGAATATATGTCGAAATATCCAAAATCAATGTTTATGCACTGTTTGTGAAGCGACGAGAGAAAATGAGTCTACCTGTTTGAGGAAAGGAACACATGTTAGATTCACTTGCACGATGCAGACTATCTCGCACACTCGGACACTTCAAATAAAAATATTGTTGCGTTTACAACCGCGGTTTATCGTATTTCAATTGTTTGGGAATTTGTGTTTTGCTTATAATTTGTTCAAATCTGAAGTGATGATGGCACTTGGTGAACGCTTGACTGTAAATACCTGGGCATTCCAAAACCAGACGCCGTCAAATTTACACAGATAAAAGAGTTAATTAAAATGCAATAAGTTACAAAACACACCTCATTGAAATTAAATAATATAGTAGAAACCTAATAAATAAAAACCTGAACACTATTCTTGATAAGATTATTTGGCTCTTCGTGAAGTGGACAAAAGAAGAACTAATTATTGAAGATTGTGTAGACAATATACAATGCAATAAAATAACTTATTAGCCTTACCAAAAGCAGTGTCAAAGTGAACAATACGGGGATCGGAGAAACGGGAAACAAAATACAGAGAAAAAGAAAGATGGTAAGAGAAGCAACTACATGAACTATGTATTTATATAGACAACAAACATAATGCGCACGAGAAAACAGACATTTCAACGAAAAGCACATTTGAAAAGAGAAATGGAATCGCTACTAACAACCACACAAAAAAAAACGCGGTAGTAACAAACTACATAAAAGCCAAGATAGACAAGATAAAGAAAACAGCAAATGTAGACTCTAGATAAAGAGACAATACGGTAAACTATGAATAAGTGAATGCAGCAGACTATCCTAACTGGTTGAGGAGGTAGTCTATTTGGGAACTGTGCAAACGACTGTAATTTGAACGTACAGACAAATAATACAGACCGTTGCCAGTATTAGAAAACGGAATGCAGACTATTCTGTGGGATATAAAAATACAAACGGACAAATTCATAAAAGCAAGAAAACCGAAGTCTGAAATAATGCAGAAGGAACAAGAAAGCCTAACAAATAGATTTCGTCGTCCCAATAGCTCACATGTTGAAGCTGGAGGAGGCAGAAAAGTTAAATACATGGGTTTACAACATGAGAACTACAGTAATACCAATAATTGTAGGAGCACTAGAGCCAGCCTTGAAAAACGTGGAAGAAAGACTAGTAGAAATTGGAATCAAAGGGAAGATTGCCACCATATAAATGATGACACGGATGAAAACAGTCGAAATATTAAGAAAAATTCAATAATGCGAAAAGCACATGGTCAAGTGATACCAATCAACCAATAGTAAGTCGAAATAGGATAGTAGTCCGTGAACACATAGAACATATCAAGACGAACTCAAGGGAACAGAAACTGCCATAGTTGATATGAAATAAAAGTAACAAAATACGCGGCGGCACCAAAATCGCTTTATACCTCTGAAAATGGTAATGAAGAGCGTGGGAGAATGGAAAGACCGAGGAAAGAAAAGCAACTTCAAGATCTCCACTGGAAGGACACGAAGAGTACTGGACTCTCGGGGGTGCTTATTCTCACTCAAATTCCATAGAAAGCAATCGTCCATCAGATATAACTCAAATTTGAACGGTTGATGCGAGAACGCAAAGTGATTTGCAATGGAGATATTTGAAGACTTGTCAATTAAGACCCCAGGAAACCCCACCTGATTTTGCCAGTGAGTGATCACTTGTAATGAGTCGTGTGAGAACTCCAAGTGAGTAAGATTGAATAATAATTAGTATGAGTAGTAATATTGTTGGTAGTTATAGTAGTTGTATTAGTAGTTTACGCTAATTTAATTCCGCTTTAAATAGAAGCGCTCGCGAACATCATCTATTCTCTTCATTCACTTTATGAATTAACAAAATTACATCAAACCATAAATAGTATGATAAAAGTTAATAGAAGTAAAATTCTCCACTTTATAATTAAGACCAAGGTGTATGTATTTGTATCCCGTCACGCAAATGTAAGCGAGTAAAAAACCGCCGGACGAAACTATTTCAAGTGTTATGGGGAAGGTTACAAGCAAATAAGTCAGACAACACCCTGTCGTGTTAAATGAATTTTGAAAGAAATATTTCACTCTATTTCCATAATGAGACTTTTTTTCCGTTCTTTTTATAACGATTGATATGTTTTTTTGTTTTTTTTAAAACTTGCCAGTTTGAGATGTATCCTTTCTTTCTTATTTTGTTTAACTTCACCGACATATGACTATTAGCGCGGACACTAGTTAAGCATAATTGTTTTCCTCAGTTTTGACGAAGGGTGTACACACGTATGTTTAATCATATGCGTTTACCTCGTTTGGTATTATGCTAACATTTTGCACACCCATTAATAAAATGAGATCGTCCGATCGTTAAATATTAATTGCAAAAACGTAATTGAGAAATATCTGCTATCGCACAACTATTAAGCTACTACGAATTTCAATTTTGTTTGTTCCAAAATTGAATAAGACGCCATGAATGGATTTCTATAGTAACTTTTGTTTTAACAGTGACATTTGTTTTATTTTATTTAAATGGTGATTAGAGGATAATTATTTTACGGCAAGAAAAAGATTCATTTTTTAAAAAGTTTGATTATCACAATAAAATATACATTAAAACGTTAAGATTTTCGTTTCATTTATAAGAAGAAAAAAAAATACCCGTCCCAATTAATTCCCCAAACATAACAGTTTTGCATCATTTTATGTACCCTTCCGTAGATTAAAATCAATATATCCAATTTTGATAACAAATCATTACATAATTTTAATTCTAGAAAATGTTTAAAATTTAACGCTTAAGAACTTGTAATTCAAGAAATCTTGCTTAATTAATGTCTAATGACTAGATCAAATTCAGTTCAGATCTGATATATTTAAATTTTCCAATAAGAGTTTCTGCCCATATCATGCACCCTAAAAACTTTAAATACCCTAAGAAACTGAGATTTGGGAAATATTTATTAACTGATGTCTAATACCCAGGGCTTTACGGAGCCCTCCAAAAAGGAGCGCGCTCCAGGAGCACGCTCCTTTTTGCTGGAGCGAAGGAGAGGAGGGCTCATTTTATATTCAACGGGAGTTGAGCGGGAGCAACTCCATTTGGGACTAAAGAGCGGTGGTTTTATCGCTCCGCGCTCCTCGCTCCAAAATTATTTGATTTTTTTTTAAACATTAGTTTTTTATTCAGCAATATAAAGGAAACGTAAAGAAAGTCTCAGAGTTTACTCTGAATTATTTAAAAAAATTATATCTCTGGTAGAGAGAGGGAGGGGGCTCAGGCGGAAGACTATTTAATTGTAATGTTTTTAAAAATCTTTTTTTATTGTTTTATTCGTTACCCCCCCCCCTTCCCCAACCCCCGTCGACTTGCTATTAAGCGATGAGACAGATCAAAGGCGTCATTAAAGTTGTTATTGTAGTCAGTGACTTGAGCGTTCTATTTCTTTGGAAAGATTAAAGAAGTTGAAATACATTTGAGTTAGGGGTACGAACGATTTTGACACCATCTGAGTGAAAGTCGGGAGGTGGGGGCGAGAGAGAGAATTCAAAATGTTTACTAGCTGACCTGAGATAATTACTAAGGCCCTTTTAAAAAGTACACTGCTATCTTTCTGTTGAATAAAAACTCCGAAAATTAGCACTCTAGATAGGGGAGGTAAGTTGCCCAATCAAGGTTTAAGAGTACAGTCTACCCTACTATTTAATTCATATAACTTTGGGGAGGATATATGTGGATTCATACCGTTCCTAAGTGTATTAGTGAAAGTTATGTTGTTTTTCTTCTCTTAGACTAGATAGTCTGCTTGACTGGATAAAAGTATGTATGTATAATACACAAGTTAGGAAAACTCGTCATAGGAAAACTCGTCAATGGAAAATTCGGCAACGGAAAACTCGGCAATTTTGGCCAAGTAAGAACATTCGGCAATTATCGAATAAATATCGATTGAAAATAGATTTTAGAACCGTTTTTACAGGAGATATACTTGTAAATACGGGGCTACCCCCTCCCCAGTGAAGAATATTTTTTATATTATTTTTTGGTACTTGTGCAGTTTACGAACCGGGCTATTTTTTAGATAAGATTTTCAAGTTAAATTAAATTTTTACGATATCTTTTGTTTATTAAATTGTTAGGTGAAAGTACAGAATAGTTAACAAAGCCCCCCTCACTCCATGTTAAGAATGGCTTTCTAAATAATGTTATTTCAATCCGGTTTGTAATTACGTTACGAAGTTAAAGGTTTGGACCGGGTTATTTTTTACATAAAATTTTCAAGTTAAATTCAATTTTTACGATATCTTCTGTTTATTAAATTGTTACGTGAAAGTACAGAATAGTTAACAAAGCCCCCCCCCCCATTCTCCCCATATAAAAAAATCGTTGTCTAAATAATGTTATTATTTCAAGCCGGTTCGTAATCAAGTTACGAGATTAAATCCATGATAATTCATTTAGATTTCTTCGTAAACAAGTCAGCCATTTTAATTGACAAAACATCAATTACTTCGTGTGTGTGCAAAACTTGAAAGGAATTTATAAACTATCGAGTAGAAAGTCATTTAAACTGGCATGGAAATTTTCTAAGAATTTAAATTCTTAGAAAATTTCCATGTATTTAAAAAAAGCAAAATTGTTTTCTTGTTCTCAGGAAACGAAAATTTACGTATAATCCTATACTTCGTCCGACATGTTCTCCTATAACTCTCAAAATATTAGCGAGATTTTGTTAAATATTATCTTACGGTCTTACACTTAAAGTGACATCTCAACCCATATTGACGCCCACCCCTATCCTTCGACCACTCATTGGCAGAATAGAACGTTTATGAAAGAAGGTATATTTTTATTATGGAGCGCTGAAAAAGAGCTGCTCCTTTTTTATAGGAGTTAGAGCAGGAGCGGCTCCTTTTTGAAAATGGGGAGCGTGAGAGGAGCCAGCTCCAATTTTGGGCGTTGGAGCAGGAGCGGGAGCATCTCCAAAAGTAGTGGAGCGCGTAAAGCCCTGCTAATACCTACTATTAAAATTTCAAACTAAACTGAGGTAGCTGAATTTTCACGAAGGGCTCGCACTCCTTTTGCGTAAAACTAAATAAAAACCCCATTACGACCCTTTATGCCATCAACTGTGTTCGAAAATTCATAATGATCTGTTTAGTTTAGGAGTGAATCCTGGACATGAAAATATATAAACATATACACATATCTAACTTTATGTGTAGAGAGATATTTACCTCAAGTAATCTTAATCTTATATCAGTAAGAAAAATAAAAACGGTAGATCGACAACAAATAATCATTTTCATTATGGTTTATATTTTTAACCACAAACAACTATTTCCGAACGAGAAATGTTGCTCGGTTAAAATTTGTTAAATATGTAATATTTAATCCTATGTAAGCTAACAACGTTACTACAGTTTATTCGTTTTAGTCGTACATAAAAATGTGATAAATGCCAGAAGTTAATAACTTTTAGTTATGCAATAGTTATCTCCCTTTGCTTTTAGCCTCGCCCTCTGTCTCTCTCCATCTACAACCGCCAACTCTTTAGTGTGTCTACTCCCATCCTCTTGTGTCTCCTCTACTAACCACCTCTTCTCTCTATAACCGACACCGTCTCTCGTTATTACATGTTCAGTAATAACACAAAGAAAATATTCAGTGAAGCCCTAGAAATGTAGACGAAACAAAATATTCGGAAAATAGTCATCCAAACTTTAAACATTCGTTGGAAGATTACGTCATTCTGTTATTTATTTGAATACTAGACTGGATTGTTTAATGCCGCAGTTTTTAACATTTACCGTATGCAAATGAGCTAGCCTAACCATGTGAACAACCAGCAGCCTAGTGACTATAAATACATCGGCGCGTGCTACTACTTGTAGGAAGTCCGCCACTGACTGGCTCTGTCATTGTCACAACTTGTGTAACTCTATAAGATACTTGTATGAAATTCCATCAGGCAGCTTAGTAGAACGGCACAATGTGTACCATAGTTAGGCCGCCAGCAGCCTCACATTGACTTCTTTTGTTCATTATTATGAATTCGCAGATGTTGGTTTATTAAATTAACGGCATACCAACCATTTGTGGTTATTTTACTCTGAAGTACAGAGTCCGGTGTAAATAATCTATCTTTATAAAATTAGTCCTTTTTGTATTTTTGTGTGTACAGGATTCACTCAAAAACTAATTAACCGACCATTATGAATTGTAAACACACAGTTGATAGGTGTAAGAGGTCAATATGTAGGCTATTGTTAGTTTAATTTAGTTTTATACAAAGAGGTGAAAAGATGGCTGAAAGTCATCGTGAAAATTCAGATACTTCTGATTTTTCTGAAATTTAAAAAAAGGTATTAAACATCAATCAATAAATATTCTCTTAATTTCAGTTTCTTTGGGTTTTAGAGGGGGCAAAATATTGACAACCTTCTATTTGAAAATTAAAATATATTGAATTTGATCTATATATCATTAAACACCAATATAGCAAGATCCCCTGAATTAAAATTTCTCCTTAAGATCCATTGAGCTTAAGCCTTAAATTATACACATTTTCTAAAAACAAATTGAACACAAATGCTATTTTACCAGCAGGTGCATGGTTCATGCCTTTACCCAACAGTATAGGGGATGGCACGGTTACTAAGTGGTTAACGACGCGTACTGAGGACCTGGGTGTACCGGGTTCGAATCCAGTTCGTTCCACAGAAACACTTTCATCAAAACCCACATCTGACCTTATGTCTAACATCCTGGAGAGGAGGTAAATAAAATACCTTTACCAAACAGTATTAGTGTGAAAATGACCACAATATATTCCATAGTGCGCGACGGTATCAATTAGGCAAATTACCTTCTTTTCTTCGGCACTATGGTCAAACCGCCCTTAATATATATTACAAAGGGAGACTAATCTTGTCTAACTAAACCAACGTGTTACTTGTGTTAATCACACACACACACACGCCCACACACTGAACGAAATAACTCTAATTTTAACTTCCAACTGGCTGAAGATCCGGTGTTACTCGGGATTTAATGAGGAACACTGTGTCCTTTTTCGCTATGCTCATAAACCATATTTCTTCTTCTTTTTTTTTTTATGTCCCACCCCAAGTTTCGACCTCTAATATAGTCGGGAGAAACTGAAATTTTTAAAAACTCTGAATTCGTCTTATTCATATAGTTTAAATTTCATTAAAATCAGATATACCTATTCGAAGTTTTAAAGAGGTCCCTTCCCTTAGAGATGGGGGGGGGGCACGTAGATATTCGGCACATAAACGGTAACGTAAGAATTCAGGACCACTTCCATTGTCTTTCTCGGAGAATTATATACATATGATAAAAAAATCCATCAAAATATATATGCTTGCCCTTATAGATCCCCTACGGGATTCTTAAAGATTCGGAACAACTTACATATAAATACGCTTTTAGTTTCATGTAGATTCTCTACCCTTTCTTTCTATAGGGAACACAAAAGAGACATATATATA
>OY744521.1:122844297-122976797 GCA_963556195.1 Sepiola atlantica
AAAATAAGAATCCGACATTGTGATTATATTTTGATATATTATCAATTTCTAAAACAACTGTATTTCATTTTTTAAAAATGCCTTCTAATGTGAAAAATTTTTTTATAATTATCTATCAGCGTATCGACGCTTATTTTCACTAATACTATGTTTACTACCATCACACGATCTTGACACTACACCGTCTCCACATTGCAGCAAGGAGAGCGTCGCGGTTGGGAGTACGCTCCCAAACGTTTGGTGTGGAGAAATATTCAAAAAAAATATATATAATAAGAATGTCGGATTCTTATTTTCATTAAAAAAGACGGATGATCGTCCGAAATATTTAATTTATTGTATAAAAAATAAAATCTTGTCATCATATCGATTTCTTAAACAAAATTGTATTTCATTTTAAAAAATGCTTTCTAATGTGAAAAATCATTATTTTTGCTAGGCTGCCGCGTCAGAAATGAACGCTCACCCATAGACCGATGGAGCCCCAGTCATATTTCTTGGGTGGTTAGACATTGATTTTCTTTGTTTCCGACCAAGTATATTTTAGTTAGAAATAAAGAAAAAGAAAATTTCGACCCCACCACAATTTTTTTATCCTCCCACATAAATATAAATATTTTTAGTTAAAAAAAACAAACATTGACACCCCCCTAAAAAGAAAAAAATTTACCCTCTCCAATACATAGTTAAAAAAAGGAAAAAAAATTAGGAGGCGCCTCGGTCATATCAAAGAACCAGTTTTGTTATTCTTCCAAAATGGTTACCCATTTAGTAATGGCCGGGATATGTATTGCTTAACTTTAATTTACAACAAAACACCTTGTCTTAACAACGTAATGAAAATAAAGAATGATAATGTGAAAAATCCTCTCACAATGACGTCACTTCCGGAAGGATGAGTCAGCAATTAATTCTTCCAAAATCGTCACCCATTTACTAATGGCCGGGATGTACCTTGCTTAACTTCAATTTACAACAAAACACCTTGTCTTAACAACGTAATGAAAATAAAGAATTATAATGTGAAAAAAAATCCTCTCAAAATGACGTCACTTCCGAAAGGATGACTTTGCAATTTTAACAGTACTTGCCGCTGGTTTTTTAATGAAATGCGTTTAATTAATTGTATGAATCATTTTTATTAATATCACCTTATCAGAAAATATTGTAAATACATATGTAAATTTGATAATAGCAGTTATAAGTGTATATTTGTAAATATGAATTTAATAGAAGTGTAAAAGAAATGAATTATGTGAATTGTAAAACCCGTCTAGTGTCTCAGCGTCAATTTGTAACAGTATATAAAGAAGTTGAAAGAGTATTAGTTCAAGTAAGATTCTTAACACGTTTTCTGTTCGAATCGCTGTCTCGTCTTGAAATTTCTTTCTACTTTATTTATCTTACTCTAATGGAGTTTCGGCTTCAGACAGACAGACAGATACATAATCTCCATTATTAATATATATATATATATATATATATATATATATATATATATATATATATATATATATAGATTGTTATAGGTACACAGTTTTAATAAACAGTGAAATAATATTGGACGCACTGCCATTATTATCTATGAGGATTTTTTTTATGATTTATATTACAAAAGAGGAAAAAAGACATAGGAGAAGGGAAACAAAGATTAATCACTTCGTAAACTTTTCTTTCTCTATGAGGATTTTTTTTCTCCTTTTCCAAACGAGTATTGAGAAAAAAAATTAAATAAAACTACCGAGACGTCTTTCAGTCGACACTCTTCAAGGTAATCGTCGACTATGAAGGGGAATCACGATTAAAAACGTGGTCAAAAGACCATAAATAATTATCTAGGGTATTAAAAATAAAATTATAATTTTTTTAAATGGGAAGAGACATTCTTAACGTACACCCATTAGTTCTAAGTTATGGGTGTATTCTTTTTGTTTGCACAAAGACGGCTGCCGTAAATTGATAGCAACCGCTCGAGAATTTTTAAATGCGATTTCGAACGAGCTCTGTGCAAAATAGAGAATGCCTCATCCGAGTACCCTCCAGTGCAAACTTGGCACTGTAATAAATGTTCACCAATGGCCGACTCGTGGGCTTGTGAACGCCCGGATGTCGGCAACTGCCTGTGCCTGCGTATCGAAAGGGGGATATGTTGGGAAATTCTTACCTCTAAGCGGTGGATGGTACGCCCCACGTAGTCAGCCTCGCACTGACCGTGAAAGCGATAACGACCATGTTATATTGAATGGTAGGGATACCATCCTTCCGAAAAGATGGGAAGGCGCTTTTAGTCCTAAAAACCGTTCGAACTTTAGTTGCAAAAAGCAACGTGACACGGTTGAAGAAATTTTATGTGATAACTCCTGGCTTTTAATACCAAGCCATGGGAGCTTCACATAAATGGGACATTTTGGGGGGCCAAAAAATCCTCCGCCTTTAAAGGCGGCGATTTTGTTCTTTATACATCTTTCGATGGTATGTAAAGGATAACCATTAGATGAAAGAATTTATGTAATACTTTGAAGTTCTGCATCTAGTTTCACACTAGAGCAAATCAGTAAAGCCCGATGTACTAAAGTTTTAATCAGATTTATTTTTCTGATTGTAGGGGAGAATGAATCCCAGCTAATATACTAACCTGTGAAAGTAGGTTTTTTGTATATGCTGGTGACAAAACAAACATCCGATCTTTCAACAAGAACGTCTAAGAACGGTAGTGAATTATTCACATCCCCTTCCATAGTGAACATAAATGAAGGGTGAAGTAAATGTAAATGTCGTAAGAACCCCCCAGCCTCCGTACGGGATGTGAATATAGAACAAATATCATCCACATAACGGAAATAGCACATCGGTTTAGGCAACCGATCAAATAACAGTTGCTCTTGAAATCCAACAAAAATGTTTGCCAGAACTTGGCCCAAAGGGCTACCCATTGCTACCCCATCAGTTTGTCGATACATGTTCCCATCAAAGCTGAATTCAACAGATTTAGTGGCTAAACCCATGAGTTCTAGAAATATATGTTCAGGAAAATATATATATATCTTTGACTTAATTTTAATGAAAAATATTTTTAATCAGTCTACTAAAAGAAATGAATCCAAACAATTAAAATAGCTAAAATCATGTATAATTTCTTCCCAAAATTATTTTATTTTACAGTATCACCCTTTTTATTAATCTAGAACTTACTTTGCTGCTCCGTTTCAAATGTCAACAGGAGAGTACCACGTCTCCCTGCAACTTCCTTCGTTGATGACGCGGTAACTATTCTCTCATTAAAAAGCTAAACGTGTGTTCTGTTTTTCGAATTTTCTCGTTTGCCGTATGCTTTATGTAGAGCAGATAGAAAAACATTGACTTACCGAGACAGAGTGGAGTATTGACCGTCCACAAGCCAATACTTGCATCGCATGCACCAACCACATCCCCAAGAAGTGTAAATCCATCATTGCAGCCGAATTCAACGAGCAAGCCTTCACCCCAGATTGAGTAATAACCATTCACTGGTTCCCAAGGAGGATAACATTGCCGTTCTACAAAAATAAAATGTGAAGATGTTAAAAGCAATCGATATAAGAGAATGTGAATGTAGGTACAAAAGGTATATCAGTGCATGCATGTATGCATGTATATATTACGAACATATATGGAAGTAGAGGAGGATAGTTTTACGCCAGAACTCAGAGGTACAAAATAGAAGACAGAAGAACATTAAGATAATATACAACTTTAGTTAAAACATTTATAAGATAAAAGAGAAAAGGGAATTTCGCGCAGTTTTAGATGTCCTGAAGAAGTGACAAGTTTCAATAGAAAGTGATGGATAGTGGATGATGTTTAATATCCCTTCAACCAGTGTAATGATTTACTCCTCTCCAGGAGTTAGGCACAAGGTCAGTTTTTTTTTTTTTATCTTACTCCCACAAGTAAGATGTTACCCAAGGTCGGGTCGGGAAAGTGGGGTTTAAAAATTGCCTGGGCAGTCCCGTCGGCATTCTTCGGTAGGGGCGCCTCAGGCAGTAAGCAATAAACTTACTCCTCCCCAAAGAGGGGAGGCGAAGCCTGGGAAGGTGCACCTCCTAGAACTGCACAGGACAGACCCATAGACCGGCGTAAATCAAGCCCCGAAAGCCAAGACAATACCAGTCTATGGGGGTGCAGTATCCATCGGAACAGATACTACACTTTGATCTTAGCTAAAAGGCCAAGAATTTTTTTATCTCTAATGCGGTCGATCCTCTGGTAGAAACCTTGTTATGGTTGAAATGTTGAAAGGAAAAAAAAAAGTTTTATTTTGAGGGAGGTTAACAAAAAAGTTTGCTAAACGAAAAAAAAAAAAAAGAAGTTACGTCCAGAGTAAGATGTTTTGGAGAGGTGTCAATATAAATCTGCGGAGGGTGAATTTACATGTATATTTTTATACAATAACTTTAGACACATATCTATATGTATACGTGTAAATGAGCATATGTGTGCTGACTGAACCAGAAATGACTGTCCAATTATACCTTAGATTCGTAACCAGAATAAATACATAAACTATCTAAATAATTCCATCTGCTATATTAATAAAGTAAAGTAAATTTTTCCCGTTTACATTTTAGACATAATAGCTCTGTAAACACAAGCGATATATAGAATTCGACTATGCTCATTCTTTCGGCAGATTTTTTATGTGTGTTTTCGGAAAATATGCGCCTTTTTCGTTCGCTGTAAGTAATTTCTACATGTTTTCCGACTCGTATGACTCTTCTAAAATAATCATACATACAAGAAGTCGGAGTAACTTTTACTCACATACTAAACCCTACTGCCACCACCACTACCTTACACCGGGAAATAATGTGCATAGGATATTTTTTCTTGATACCGTCGCCATTATTTCATTTGTTCATTTCTTGCTACTGTTTTTTACCTAAATACAGATTTCCAGATGTATTTAAAATATTTTCCTCGATAATATTAATCTTAATAAAAAATATAAATAGAATTCTTTAAAGGCATTGTTGTTGTTGTTGTTTTTAAGAGAGAAAGAAAGAAAGAGGGAGAAGGAGAAAGAAAAATAGAGCTGGACACGAGATTAATAACATGTAAACACATTCCCTGAGATTTATCGTACGAGTCGCTCAAAAATGATATATTTAAATTTTTATTAAAACATTTTGGGTTTGTTTGTTTTTAATCTTATTAGAAATTAAGTTTTAAAGCACAAATTGATTGAATCAAATTGTTTAATTTAAAAAATAATTGATTTAATTTGTAAAAAACACACACGCACATTTTACTGAGCAATTAAATAACTGAATTTAAAATAGTGTTCACTGTATTTTTTTTAATTGTTGATTTTATTTTAGTTACACCTTTTTTTCGATTTGAAAAACTTCAAATATTATTATCTTTTTACGACTCTAAGTGAGTTAAGGATTTTTTGTTTTACATTTTACGCCGTTAATGGTAAATTTTGTTTAAAAACTATGTTTTTATTATTCCGTGTTTTCTTTATTAAAATAAAGGATGGAGTGATTTTCTTTTTTTTTTTGTAAAAACCAAAAAAAAAACACATTTTACTGAGCAATTAAATAAAACAACTTGCAAACCTATGGGACCGGAGGGAGCATATATTTGCTAGTATACATAATATATATAGAACATTAATAATATATTCCCATCAAAATTCTCACTGCAAATACGCAACCATATGAGGCAATGTGAGTAGTAGTAAAAGTAGGGTGATACAAAAAAAAAGATTTTTTTAAATCTGAATTATCTCCCTTGATAAGGCCTTAATAAGTTAAAGTGGCGCTCCATTAACCAGAACGGATGACTTGCAAAACTGAATTACGAACCGATTTGACACCTAGTTTCTTTCCTGGATTACATAGTATACATTTTGATGTGCAAATAATTTCACATTTAACAGAGGTATTTTATATTGGATCTATTCTTGCAAGTTTTGTTTTGGTCGAGGATGAACTCTTTTTCGGACATTGATATTGTTTTTCTTTCTGAGTACAAATGAAGGATGCTCCAGAAATTATTTTCTGAAAAAAAAAGGTGTTGTTTAAACAAATGTTGTGTCATATATAATATAATTAAAAATAAACATCGTCTGGAAACAGCTGGGAACTACTTTGATACAGTTGTGTACTTTTTATCTGGAATATAGTTTGAAAATAATTTAAATCTTTAAAAATAAATTATATGTGTGAGAAAGAGAATGAAAGGGGGAGATTATAACCAACTGTAAACTATTAAGGTTATTTTTTGTGTAAACTGTGCTCAACAACTAAGTAAAGTGGTCACTTTCTTTCACGTCTTTATTCTACAAAAACAACGCGTTTATATGTTGTGGATTTCATACCTAAATAGCCCTTCGTATCGAAATTGTTTTCCCCAACAGCTATTAAAATTGTTCTTTAAATGCATTTTTCTATGAAATAAGCGTAATTTTCTATTTAATATAATAAACTTCAAAGCCATCGTAGCTGGAAACAAAATCACCTTTCGATGACGTCTCTTCATTTCATTTGGCAATGAGGTCAAAATATATACGAGGGAAAATAAAACAAAGATCAAAGAGAAATTAGTTTTGAGGACCCGTGGGTTACACAGACCATTTCCGGCCAGATGGTAAAGGGATCAACATGTTTTGCAAAAACCTTCACCTCAGCGGAAGTACTCGAATGTTCTATATAATTAATAAGATTTAAAGATTTTCATATATCGGCGTATCAGGAAGGCAGCCCTTCATCCTACATAGCTAGGGGGAAAACAGGCCAAAGGACGGAGTTAAAAAGGCGGTGGGAAAATAATGCTTCGAATATTACGGAAATAGGTCAGCTCCTTCGGTTTTCCCCTTTAGGGTGGGATTACTGACCTTGACACTATGCATCTAGTACACGTTGGTACATTTGGAGATCGGATTTTCTAATTTTAACATCTGTTAATTACCTGATTGAAACCCAAACCAACTGAATCTGTGCGGAAAAAATGGTTTCTTTCTTTCACACTCTCACATTCCCGGCAATCATTTAGGTCATTTTTGTTTCGTTCATTGCCCCCCACCCTAATATTTTTTTGTTTATATTTTAGTTTATTGTAAGAAAATATTTTACATTTTTCGGAAAAAGTATTCAATAAAGTAATATAGGCCATTTAAAAAATTGTTTTTGCAATAAAATCAGTCGGACGTCTAACAAAATATTGAAATTTATATCCCATAAATGCTTTCGAGTTTTCTTTTCTTTTACACTTAAATTGATACATAACTAGAATACCCGCCCCGAAACGGGTATGAGCAATAAATATAGCATTAGTTTTAAATTGTAATCTTTTTTTATTTTCTTTGGGGTCATGTTATAGCTTTGATGTTACTTCCCTAAATGGTTAATTTTTTAAAAAAATAATGTGCCCACGTAACTCACCCTGTTGCCTGGAACACATATTCCATAATGATAAGTTCAATAGTTTAGATTTTTACCAATCACATAAATATTATTGACGATCCTTTTAAAATGTGATATTTAATATAACTCAAAATTTGATGAAGAGCAATTCTTTTCTTTTTTTGTATCTAACATTCTAAAAGATTCGGTGGGTTCAACCTCTAAATGGTAAAGTTTACAAAATAATAATGTGATTATGGTACCCACCGGGTTGCCGAAAAAATATATTTAATAATTCATAATGAGCGGTTAATAAACAAATTATATATATGCATCCAATAAATGTTAACATTCACAAAAAGTAATGTGGCCATGTTACCTAGAATATATATTCCAAAATTCATAATTATCCGTTCATTAGTTACAGAGACTACCATATATATATATATATATATATATATATATATATAAGAGAATATGTATATAGCACTACATTCGACCAGAATTCTCTATGTTAAAATAATGTTCTATCTAACTCTGGATACAGAAACAAGATCACTTTCAAACAAAAACACCTTAACAGCATTCATAATCCAAACATAATAACTCATAATGTAGCACTGAGAAGACCTAGACATAGTTAGAATAAAATTAATAATAAATACAACGACAAGCCATAAGCAACAACATCAATATATTGAATGATATGAATAACTCAAATACTGAGAATAGAAATATCCCCAACTTATTGAACACCAACTTCTTAAACTTAGCTGAATACCCTATTTCTTTTTGCCAGCAACGAAATCCCTGTAGACTTTACAGAAAGAAAATATATTTGGTTCAACCCCCTTATAGCAATAACATAAAACCTGATATACCCAAGGAATTCTTCAAAATAATCACAAATTGCCGAGAGCATCCACACAAATATAGCTCTATACTAAATAATTCTTATTCCATCATACCTAACTTAGTTCAAATAATAATTAGCTCTTACAACAAAACCATTAAAGAGGCACAGCTTCCATCCCCTATTAATCAGCGATCGGACAACTGTAACTACCAGGACAAAGACCGCAGCCTGCTGCAGAATGACTGTATGCATGCAATGTTATAGAACAAATACACCTCTGACTCATAATACTCCTCCTTCCCCAGATATCTTTCCAGTTTACACTTCAGGTTCCTCTTTAATTAAAAAGTTACCATAATGCTTTGACTCCTACTGTAAACCTTTTAAATAGTAGCGTTCAGTATACACATCAACCAAATATAGATTTACCTAATCAACTTTAGTTATCTTCATGTAAGGTAAATTCTTCCATTGTTGCTATCAACTATCTGGCGTATTATGACTCATTACCTCCACTGTATAGCTCGCATGAAAATAGCACTCAAACTATTAATGCTAGCAATGATCACAATATATCTAATAAGATATATTAAAATTTTATTTTAAAGAATAGAAATTATCTTTGAATTTTTAAAAAAAAATAGTTACTTCACTTGCACCATTTATTTTTAAACGTTTTCCCGTTGACCTAATTTCGTTATTCCAATATTGGTTCAGTTTTTAGGCTGCTATTATTGCTCCAGTTTGTGAGTGTTGGCTTCTGTATGTAAATTTCTACATACCAGTCGGCTATTTTTTGCCATACAGAGATAATTTTGACTTTTTTTTTGTCCAGAACATGGAAGAGAGGCAGGCGCATGTGGAAATATTCAATGTCGTCTTTTGACTATACATTTTTCCCATGGTAGATATATCATAAGGACTTTCTTTTCTCTTAGAAGTGGAATATTTTTTTAGTGAAATATTAAAATATATATATTAAGATTGCGGGCAATGCAGAGTGACGGATTGATGAAAAGCTGGAAAGAACAAAAGTAATAAATCGAAGTTGGGGACTTACTATCTATTTTTTTTTTAATAATCTTACATAACAGCAAGTGTGTTGTCTGGATGATTATGATTATTAAGAATCATTTAATATTTCGGGAAAATCTTCCTTTTGTCAAAAATAAACACCAAAGGAAAAGTCCTTCTGTGTGGAGAATTAGCCAAAATGCATGCCATTAAATATAAGACAAAATCCAAAATTAGATTCTCACTCTCTTCAGGTACGGATTATAGAATATTGCTTCCTCTGGTTATATTCAATTCTAACTATAATGGAATATTCCAATCTTTATTATTTCCTTTATTAAACTTACTAACCACACAACGAGAGACACAGAAAGAGGTGGCGGAGAGAGAGAAGAAAGTGACCAAAGCGAGAGTGATAGATACTGTATAACCTACGAGCGGTTAGGACCAAACAACATACAGAGAGAGAGAGAGAGAGAGAGAGAGATAGATAGAGGCTGAGAGTGATAGATATAAACATAGTAAAAGATAAATAATTTTGTGAATTAATTACAAATTGCGGCTAATTAAAACATTTTAAATGGAAGTTACTTAAAACATAACTCAATCTCAAAACTGAGGAATATTTTAGCATGTACTTTGTGCAATTAAGATGTATAACAAAAAAGCTTTTGGGAACAAACGTTGATTAACTCAGCTTTAGTATAATTATAGATGCGAGTAAAAAACAGAAATGTGATTATTTTCGGGCGCATGCCAAAAAAAAAAAAAGAAAGAAATTGAGTCAGCCTCTTTTCTCTACGATGCGAGACAGATTGCACATCAAAAATTCGCATTCTGGCGATTCCGTCTTAGCCTGAACAGTCCACCGAAAAGAAACTTAATTGTGTAATAAAAATATTTCAGTTTATTTTCGAAATACTGATATAAGTATACATATATAAGGATACAAATATATAAGTATATTAGTCCGACTAATTATTTCACTCGACTTCTAAGTCGAGTGAAATAATTAGTCGGACTCATATACTTATATATATGTATTTCATATATATGTATTTCATATGTATTTAATTTTTCTTTTCCTTTTAAGTAGTGTACTGATCTTCTTCAAGTGATGTACTGTATTGCAATGTTTTCCTGGGTTGACTATATTGTTGCAGAGTTTGTGAACTCTTTAGACAGCATTCCCACATCAATACAGACTGTCTTGCTGAAATGAAGCCGCTGGATCGTTTTGTATATGTAAAGGGCTTTACCTGAAATACATCCCTTATTTCGAACGATCTTTTGATAGGACTAGGCTATTCATCGTGTGCCCATGTTCAATAGATACCTTGATCCCGTTCCATAGACATATAGTGGCCCCACTGTTGGGGAACATTTTCTGCTTGGTTGTGGAGTCAACTGTCAAGGATCTGGATTTGGTTAGAATGGGATTACATATGCGTCTATATCTGTTAGCTGGTTTCCGCTTGTTGTCGTGTATTTGTCATTTGTTTGTTTAAATGTGATGGTAGGCGATAAGAGAGTATGAAACAGCATGGTACGAATTTTGATCGGCTTTATTATGGTGTTGACATTGGCTTCCACAGTTCTTTCAAGAATCGGGTACGTCCAGGAAGGACCACGTGAAGATGACCAACGTCCATCGTAAAAGTGCTACCATGGAACGGATAGGGTTTGACCCTGGCACGCCCAGGTCGCCAGTCCACCTCAGTATCCACGTCACCCCTGCCATCTATCTATTTAATTCTGAAGACATGACTCTTTCAAAAAAAAAAAAATCCTAATGTGTTAAACGTACGGTGTTATTATTGTTAATTATGTAAAATATCACGGCGATTAGGGAAATTCTATATCAGCTGTGTGTTGAGGTTACTAACTCGTATGCAAATGCTGGCACATAATCTTTTCTAATTTATGGGCGCGTCATTGTGGAGTGGACAAAAATGGCATAGCTAAATACGATATGTTTAATTAACAACGATATTAAACAATTACTTGTCTGGTTTTTGTAAAAGTCTGAGATACAAGCAAAAATGTCCATGTGTGTTTATGTAACTCGGGTGGTTATCCTTCAGGATAAGTATTAAATTATATCATGGTTGTGAAATATTTGTAAGGATGTGTAAGCAAAATTATTTGAATGATAGCTCTGTGTTGCTTGCTTAGCTTATTATAAGTATACTTTCATACTAATATATAATATATATATATATAATATATATATATATATATATATATATATATATATATATATATATATATATATTGCCTGCTTCAATACATAAATAGTATTTATTTTTCGGCTCGTCTCATAGCTCTTGAATTGTCCATTTGGTTAGAGCGCTGGAAAAAGAGTCCAAGGTAATTCGTGTAAGGGATTCGAATCGTGCAACCAGTTAAACTGTTACCTTCCACACCGTCGATTCTATTAGGATGAAACGTATGCGTATGTGGATAATAATTATATATTTATTATTACATAATTATTTATATCCCCCCTTTAAGAAGGATGTTTTAGAGACAATAGAATAAACTGTCTAATCTAAGCTGAAATGCGAAGTCCCTGTCCACGTGACCTGTTGAACACTTTAGACGGCTGACTATAATGTCTGCTTCATAACATAAATAGTATTTAATTCTCGGCTTGTTACATAGCTGTTGAATTGATCGTTTATTAGGGCCGCCGAAAATGAAGAAAAAGTGAATCGTTCGAATCGCATAAATTTCTGTTGTGGTTTCGAAGTGTGAATACACTTGTAACACCTATCCTGAAACAGGTGCGTGCAGTTATATATATATATATATATATATATTCCATGAAAAATGCCACTATACTGAAATCATATGCCCTTAATAGGGTTAAGATGAGAATCCATATACACTAAATGTACAAAAGCAAGGAAATTCCCAAATTTTTACACTTTTATTGTCATTAAGGGTATGCGAGCACAACAGGGCTATGTATTTTACTGGTAAGAAATTTTTCTTCAGCGCACCTCACACACTTCATCCACTCATGCATAGAGATTTATACTGTAGTGATGTGATAATGAAATGGTTTGGTTGATATGTAGTCATACCCTTAATGACAATAAAAGTTTAAACATTCGGGAATTTCCTTGCTTTTGTACATTTAGTGTATATGAATTTTCATCTTAACCCTATTAAGGGCATATGATTTCAGTATACTGGCTTTTTTCATGGAATGTCACTACTTTTGTAAAGGCTATGCCTCAATACAATGCCTTCTCATAACTGATATAGTTGGTAGTTGACTAATCAAGGTATATGGTAAACTGAAATTAAAATGCCATCAACTAGACACTAGAACCTCTATATTTGCCAATAATCAACTGAATCCATCAAATGGTCGATAAGATATATAATAAAGTGTATGAATACTGGTCATTTTTAAGGTTTTTTGGAATTTTCTGGAAAACTAAGGTATATTGTAAACTGAAATTAAAATGCCAACAACTAGACCATAGAACCTCTATCTCTGCTAAAAATCAGATGAATCAATCAAATAGTTGATGAGATACAGGGTGGCACATACGTACGTACGTACGTACGTATGTACACACATAACATGATTTCATGATTGAACTTTCTGGATCTCTGGGTTGCCTTGACTAATGGTGTTGAAATTCTACACACTTATAAAACCTATCAACTAAAAATGTTGTGCAAAGTTTTAACTAATTTGGTTTATTGGTTTTTGAGTTATGATTGATCAAAGAAATGAGATTTCCAGCATAGGCCATTCGTGTGACTATTAAGGGATAGAGCGCTCTCGCGCCTCCCTTGTTTATATATATATATATATATATATATATATATATATATATATATGTTGCATTACCCGTTCTTTCAGGGTACCCGGTAAGATCCAACAAAAATGACAAAGAACAGAACGTATACGGAAAAAACTTTGGTTTTCTTTATTTCCCATCAGCGAATGGTTTACGCCATCTACGCACACACATAAAACATATTTTGACATACCTTTGTCTCATGAAAGTTTTTTTTCTTGCTGAGATCAGACTTGGTTTCCACTAGAAACTTGTTCATATATACATCCGATTGGAAAGCATGTGGCCTGCATTGTCTATCTGAGCGTGAACTGAAGCAATTGTTCCACAAGCAATTTCAATTATCTGTTTGATGAAATACAAGTCATGGGGATTCCTTCACAGCACCAACTTGCTTATCAGTCGCATTTTTAGTCAGCGGACACGAAAGCCTAACAGCAAGACGGGCTTGGGTACCATAGCCAATAAAGCTTCATCGGTGCCATAAACATCGGTACACTCCAATTCTTCCGGTACTTCGATACTCCGATCACCAAGCGCGCCGTTTCTGAAACCGCCACCTTTCAAGTCTCGCCTGCACTGCGGAACCTTCTTTTTAACAGTTATCAAGTCGCTTTCTTTCTTTCTAGACATCCCACCCGCAATGGACTCGTCCACGATTCATTTTTGCCACTCTTCATTATCTTACATATATATATATTATTCATTTTAAAATAATTTTATATATAACAAATTAAAATGATAAAATAAATCCGACGGGTTAAGATATACTGGAAAAGAGAAGATCTAAAACTCACGAATTCATCTCAATATTTCGCCCAACTGTTACGAGGGCTTTTTCAAGACAAGTAGATCTGGAATTCAGGGATATGTCGTGGTGGAGATATATAGCAATTAGAGCAGCATAATTAATTTAAACACGTCGGAGAAGCAGGTAAGCAAACATGTACACACATACTTACATATACATAATTTTTTTTTAATTGTAAATTATATATATATATATGTATATATATATATAATTATTATAAATATTTGTTTTCATCTACATACTTATACGTTTCATTCTTACGGGAATCGTCAGTGTAGAGAAGATAATATATGTGTGTGTGTGTACAGGAGAGTTGCATTTTAAGTGTATGTTTTGTCAACTGTTAGAAACTTATAAGATACACTTACAAATCTTTCATCATCGGATTCTGTGTAGACCCGAGCTTGTTTTAGATTAGTTTACCATTAATACGCTGAGGATCAACAGGGAACAGATTCGTATAAGAGGGGAGGGGCAGACAATTTTATTGCGATAAAAATGATTTTCTTTCATCTTTACTAAGCGTTCGAGAACATTCGAAAATATTTCTTTTAAGGTAAAATTCATCGACTGACCATATTTCTTTTATAAGGTCAAATTCATCGACTGACCACATTTCTTTTATAAGGTCAAATTCATCGACTGACCATATTTCTTTTATAAGGTCAAATTCATCGACTGACCATATTTCTTTTATAAGGTCAAATTCATCAACTGACCATATTTCTTTTACGGTCAAATTCATCGACTGGCCATATTTCTTTTAAGGTCAAATTCATCGACTGATCATAGCGAGAGATCCAAAGAGTGTAGTCGCTAGTGAAATATAAATTTATATCTTTTTTCTAATTTACCATCTTTCTAAATTTGAACATTTTGTAACTTTGCCCATTAATGAAAGAAATTCGCTCGGAATGATTGTGGTGACACGGTATCTTTTGACTGTTAGCTGGGAATCTCAAGCATACACAGCAAAATGAGTTACGACAATTAAATCAGAACTATTTATTTATATGGAGGCTTGTGATTAATATCGTCAATAGAGTTTAAATACTCCTTATTAAATCTGACTATATGACAATGAGTACCCTCTTACTTGTGGGTCGCAAATTTCTATATCAATATATTAAGTCCCCTTATAATAAACTAATCGTTCCTCTAACCTGCAGCCACCTGTCCTGTCTTTCAAACTAAATAACCCTGGCAAACATATTCCAGCTATTCAAGATATTTAAGACCAGTTGATAAAAGTAATTTGAATTTATCGAAGTCTTGTTAAGAGTGGGCAGATAAACGATTGAAGCTACGCTGAGACAGAGAAGCCATTTCGAAAGAATGCCAAGAAATATGTTTGCCTAACATTGTAACATAGAAAACTACAATCGCTACGAAAAAATAAAGAACTCTCGTAAATGCGATCTGCTCGCCCGTTTTGCTATCCAAACAGAGTAAACAAATGATTATTATCAAGAATAATATATATAATTACTTGAAAATTGATGACATCATAAAAGAGGAATGGTAACTTATGGCGTTATTCCGCAACGTTAAAGTCTTGAAGAAAACTAAAAACTTTGCCCTCATGTGCAGACAGGTAATAGAACATTATTGAAATGTTAACATTCACAATGTTGCATGTTTAGTAGGGGTGCATAGATGCATGCTGCAATGGGCAAATATTTAGCTAAAAGAAAAGACTACATAAAGAATCGGCTGGCATCTTTGAAATAGTAATGCCTTCTTGGATACGAGGTTCCATACTGTGATTGTGAATCACTTGAGACTTTGCAAAAGAAATGTTCATACCAGATAGTCGGTCAATTGTCTGTCAGGTTTTATGTCCATAGATTAAAAGCTGATGAATCTCAAATGGTTTCTCTGTGTAGTCCAAATGATTTATTTATATATATATATATATATATATATATATATATATATATATATATATATGCTTTTGCTTATTCAAACTTTAGAGAAATCCCCAAAATCTTTATTTTTTGTTAAATAAAGTCTAATAGAACAAGTGATTGATGACATCTAGCAAGTAACAAAATCTCACCTCGGTGAGTAGCACATTTCTTTTTGCAATGTCCGTTTACTGTGTGCATTATCAAAGAACTTGTCGTTTTTAAATTTATCAGAAACTTGTTTATAATAGATAATGATTATTTGTCAGTTGAAGATATTGGTTGTCATTTGTATTATTTGGATGATTCGGACTACTGCTCTAATTCTATATGTTATTCTCACGTTTCAGCCGATGTAAACCCCGGCCTTCAGGTGAATCTTGTCGAACTTGGGAATTTGTACGGAATTTTGAACGGACCTCTTTATTTAGTCTACGGGTGTAGCTTGGTCTCGTTTCATCAGAAGTCTTAAGTAATTCGTAATTGTATTCATAGTATCGCCCGCACTGAGGATTGAACCTTCAGCCTCCAGAGGACTGTCACCTAGAACTGATTATTACTTAGCACATATCCGTTACGCCACAAGTCCTTGCGGACAAGATGCACCTGAAAAACGTTGGTGGTTACATCGGCCGAACACTTGTGATAATAACATCAACATGAGAACATTAGTCCGAATAATACGATAGAGCTGAAATACAACGAATCTGTGTTAGTGGATGACTAATGTATGTGTGTGCGTATAATATACAAAACAATTATTTTATATAGTTCCGATCGATTCTTATGGGAATTAAAGGCCAAAGCGAAGTTCAATATTCAAAGCTTTTCTTTGCTTCGAAACTGACATTAATTCACACTATGATACAACTATGATCTTTCATATATATATATATCATTTGAATCAAAGGGAAAACAGTTATCAGTGGAGGGGTTGTGCCCCGGGGACCATCCTAATATTATCAAAATTTGCTGAAATTTGGGAATAGACATCATTTTGGGTCATTTACCTATGGTTTAAATTTCATTTGAATATAAGGGAAAACAGTTTTCAGTGGGGGGGGGGGGGGTACCCCAGCATTGAAGTGATATATTTCTTATATAGCCTATGACTTTCACTGAAAGGTTAGTAGTCCACATGCCAATTTTCAAGCAATTATGTCCAGCGGTTTGGGTGAAGATAAGACACAAAGATCAGGCGGACACACACGGAGTTACTAATATATATATATATATATATATATATATATATATATATATATATAATTATTTTTTCGTACACATAAAAGGAATCCAATGACACGTGTTTCTGGCTATCAGCAAGGATCGAACCTATCATATTACTGTTGGCATCTGGCGTTTTTACACCAGAACACAAACACCTTGTCGAAATATGTACGATTTTGTATCGCCATAATGTTACATCGCTTTTGTTACTTTTTTTACTGGCGATAGAAAGTTGTTTTGTTGGTATTCTTCCTCTTCCTAAGCGGTAAAGAATATTGCATTAAGTCGCCCTTTTTAATAGGACATGTAATTATTTTTTTTAATTCATATATATATATTGATTAATTAATTCTTATGTGCATATAAAAGGAATCCATGAAAACGTGTTTCTTGCTATCAGTCGTCATCAGCATGGCTGAACTGGGCAAGGATCGTACTTCCGACATCATGGCGATAAAAAATCGTACATATTTCGACAAAATGTTTGTGGTAAAACGCCAGACTGCAAAAAGTAATATCGTGGTTTCGATCCTTGCCAAGGTTAGCCATGTTGATGACGGCTGATAGTCAGAAACACGTGCCCATGCAGTCCTTTTATATGTACATAAAATTAAATTAATAAATATATATAAAAAGATTAATTACACGTCCCATTAAAAAGGGCGACTTAATATAATATTCTTTACTGCTTAAGTATGTTATCCCCTATCTTAATTTAGCACACGAAATGAATTAACGAAACAAACAAAACCTTTTTTTACAACAAACGAAAGGGGTTTATTCGTATATTTAAGGTTACCTATACCGTTTGGTATAGGTAGAAACAAACTTAGGACAGTGTCCGAAAGAAGTTCAAATATCTTCAGGCGAAGATAGGCGCCGTGAGACAAGTGGACAAGGCGGCAGGAGCGAGGCTGAGTCGATCCTTCCTGGATGGTGCCAGGGTACCGTCTGCCCTTCGTCTTGAATAACCTGAAGGAGCTCAAATAGTCCCTTAGAGAACTAATTATGTCAATGCGCTCTGTGATCTGATTGACCAAACCAGCTCACAGGGACACTGATACGCAATACAAAGTAAATCTACTTTATGACTGCTACAAAAATACTAAGAAAACAGCTATGTTTCTATCGCCAGTAAAACAATAACGAAAGATATATATATATATATATATATATATATATATATATATATATATATATATATATATATATATATATATATATAGTGCAGGCTAGCTTTTTTTACACGATATCCCAAACAAACGTTGTACACAACATCGATATTAATAAAATATTAAAAAAAAAATCCATACACTTCTTAAACGCACCACTGTTTTAATTTTAACGTCTATGTTTAGTTCGAAAAAAAAAAAAAACAAACTTGTTCACGTCATAGACACACCACGTATTTTCAAATACTGACTTTTTTTTTAAATCAGTCATCTTGAGAAAGTCTTGAAATAAAGACGAGACGGTAATGAATATTTAGACAATTTTCGATGTTTCCCTTTCCACACGCACGTGTGTGTGTGCGTCTGTGTGCGCGCAAATAACTAAAATAAATACACAGAGAAGATTCCATCAACTATTATAGAAAACACAAAATAAGCAGACGAACACATCATTAATAACACGATACATGCACATTGAATCGGCACAAAAGAATTACACTGCCCCCCCCCCCCCCAATACACCGGGAGATAAAATTGCACACATCAATAAAATATAAACAAATAAATCAATAACTGATTTAACATATAACCCTAACCCAATCTTAACACTAGCATAAGATTTCAAAGATGCTAATGCAAGGAATATGAATCGGGGGTGGGGGAGCATTGTGTAGTGAATAGTTAAAACGATTTAATTTTCTAAATACAAAATAAAATAAGACAAGATTTAAAATAGAAGTGGGTTCGTTTTAAAAATGACAACGAAATTACAGAGACAATTTAATCAAATAATAAAGCAATAGATAAATAAATAGCGTTAGCATACGACCTCATTGAAACTAGCAGCAGGAGTTAATGTTGTTTTTAACTATCGACTTTCAACTGGGCAAAAGCTCGAATTTGCAGTTTCTTTCAGCCAACCCTAGGTGCGAGAATATTCATCACTGAAATATAAAAACTGAAACACAACTTTCATCTTTTCCGGTATGTTCCTTTCAGACGCAAGACACGTGCGTATGTCATAATCCAACCTAGTACTCGACAGACGCAACAAGAACTACTAAATACAGTAACAGCATATACACAGATTATCGAACTCACCTACACACAAGTTCGCGCATACTCTCACAGCTAAATTCTACTTCTCTCATTCATGAACTACTCTTTTGCACATAGGTTCCTACACAGACTTACTGACAAAACAGCCCCAAGTTAATATGGACACACATCTACAATTCCAACTCACAAGGTGCCAGTCGAATCAAACATGGCTACTCAATTTTAATTTACATACCAAACAACTCTTTTCACCAAGAACGTTCTTGGATCACTCTGAATTCCTATTCACTACTTTATTTTTTGTTGGCTTAACAAGTTGTCAATAAAAAAAATATTAATTTTGTATGGATAGACTTTGTCGTTATTTCTTTTGCCATTGACTTTCCTTTTACAACGTTAATGTGCTATATCAGCGGAGGGATATGATCGGGACGATATAGAAAGATCCGCAGCGAATACAATTTCCCATGCTAAGAATGTGAAATGTAACAATATAAAAGCTTTACATACGAAAAATATTAAGTCGATTAATGAGAAGACAGAAAACAAATATGACACCAGAGAGGATTATTTAAAAGATGAAATAAATGTTCCTGTCTTGTGCGAAAAGATATAAGGAAGGCGGTACCCGTTAGCGGAAGGTGTTGCTATTCTAGTCAAGCCACACAAAAGAGCGGCTCCAATTTCATCTGAAGATTGCGAGAACACGTGAAAGTGTAGAGAAGAGCTTTGCTTTGCTTTGGTGACGAATCTGAGCGTTTTGATTTATCAATGTTCCATGGATTTGAAATAGCCGAAAATATATTAATTTAGTATAGACAGCTTTTGTAGCAACGAAAATAAAGTTGAGTAACGATTGAGAGATCGAATAGGCTAAGGAACGTTCCGAGTAAAAGAGTCTAAAGAGAAATATAGTATAAATGTTCATTTCGACTGTATGCGTTTACGTGTGTGTAAATGGAGTAGGCACTGTGATGTATGTGTATTAGCGTGGCTGCTTTGTTTATGAGAGAGTGTATGTAAAAACTGTATATGCGTTCGGTGATTGACATGCGTATACTTCGCTGGGCGTACAGAAGTTCGTGTCTCTCGTCATGTGCGTGCTACTGTCAAGAATCCGTCCCCACAGGACCCGTCTGAATTCTTACGTACGCACATATGTTGTCCGTGGAAGAAAAATAAGGAAGGGGTTAAAGTTCTGTTTGGGTTTTTTATACTATGCACGAGATGTGAAAGTGAATATCTCTTGCATTTTGATTGGTTGAAGGAAACTTGATTTGATTTTTTGTCTAATCGATAGTCGATACATCATAACATTTGCTGCCGCTGCTGCTTCTAACCAAACGGTCGTTATGAGATCATCGTATTAGGTTAGTGTAAAGTATGAAAAAAGTCCCTTCCAACGTCTGTTACTGTTCGCTACTGAATTGCAAGCGGCTGCCCCCACAGTTTCTTATATAGTAATAAGGGGAAGATAACTCACGGTACTTCCTGTACCATTGGCAGATAACGCCCGTTTACTATCTCAACACAGGAGTAGATAAATCATTTACCTATACACCCCCCTTATGAGCACGGGATGAATTGTTGTGATCATCTTCGTATGCTGCAGAGAACCCGTGCGATTTTCCACGCATTTGTCGGGACAAATTTCTTGGCGTTCTTGTTCTGCAACATGACGGTTGGGTCAAAGGTGGGGGACTAACCGGGTGTGTGTATCTTCCTGTGTTGCTCTCCAACACCCCTGTGGTATCATCAATTTCCATTTCTTCTTCCTCAGGCCCACTAAGTAGTCTTACATTGATGTTTCGTTCGACATCCATTGCTTCCTCAGTGGGTCGTTCCTTTGGGGTTCAGGATTTGTGAACGGATTTGAGGTCCCTTAAGTGGCATAATGTGAGCCATTTATAACTGGGTGGATTTTACGGAGAACCCGATGTTTGTGTAGCGTTATTCGATTGTTCCCATCTACCCACGATCGGTACTGTCGGTTACCATGTATCTTCACGATCCTTCTCGTCTTCGTCCATCGACGAGGCTAATTACCATCCTTTCTTAACGGCTAACTCTGCGCAGCCGTTGCTTTGTACGTAGTATGCTGATGAAGTACGTTTACGTATACCCCAGTTCCTCAAAAAAAATTCATACTCCTGTGACTTAAACGATGGTCCTCTACCTGAAGAGATTTCATCCGGTGACCCATAAGTACAGAACCAAGTTCTCAAGGTATCGCATACGGTTTTGGCCCTCCCCGATATCTTTAGGGCCACTTACACCCATCCTGTATATCGATCAATGTATACTAAATAGTTCCTGCCCTATATATAAACAAAGTCCACGGCAACTTGTTGGAATCGAAAATCCGGGTCTGATGGTGACATTAAGGGCTCCTTGAGCTGAGAAGACGCAATCATGTTGCACGTGCGCACTGGGATCTTGTTTGTCGGTTGCTAGCATCCATACCCGGCCATAACAATCGTTGTTTCGCGTTCGCCAGCATACTGTTTACTCCCTGATGCGCAGAATGAAAGGATTCCAGTACATCTGCACGAAGTTGTAGACGAGGTATCAGGATTTTGTTGCTTGTTATAATGGCTCTCTCCAGGCAGTATATTTCTTCCTGCTATGCGTGATCGAAGTGAACCATTTCGGCTCAGATCTCTTAAGGTCCTGCATTCTTCAACTGTGGCTGCCGCGGCTACAATCCTTTCCTATGTAATAGCCTTCAACTTATGGCCGCTTTCGTACATCAACGTGAGGCAGCTTTGACTGTAGTGCCGATTATTTGGTCAGAGTTTCTTGGTGGGGTGTCTGCTGGGTATCGGGGCTAAATTAAGTTTTCTGGGGCGATGCTTTACTTTGAAGCGATATATCAGTCCTTTCCTTGAAGTTCAGCAAGCGAGGTTTTTTTAAAAATATTTTCAAAGGCCTGGTTAGAAAATACTTTTATTAGTGGCAGGTGATCCACGGTTACCAGCAAATCCAAGTATGAACATTCGGCAGGATTCTAACCCGTAGACGAGAGCTAACGCTTCTGCTGGTGCGTATCGCGACTCTGCGTCGTTGGTAAAACGGGACCCTGTCACTGTTCATTTTGAATGCTTGGACACCCTTCTCAATCCTTTTCACTATCACTCTTTTTGATTCTTGAAATAGTCTCTCCAGTGTTTGGTCCCAATAAAACTTTCTATTCTTTGTCCTCAATAGTTCTCAGAAGGGGGCTATAACTTCTGCTTGTGAAAAGGCAAACGACATCTGATTTACAAGTCCAAACCAGGACCTTACCCCAGTAGTATTCTTGGTGGTAGGGAATTGAAGGGTGGATTCTATCATCTTTTGTAGGTCGAATACCATTTGCAGTGATCAGAAACCCTGCGAACTCTATCTCCATTTCAGCAAAATGAAACTTGTCCGGGTTAAATACAATCCGCTTGTCTGCGCAGTGACTGATATAGTCAACCGTGTGCCAGAACGATGACTATTGAATCGTCTTATAGGAGTATGTCGTCTATGAATCGCGTCGTACGTGCCATATCCATTGTGATGTTATCAAACCGACGGGTGCATCTGTCCTGATCCATGGAATCCTTGAGAGGCCCGGCAGTATCTATATCGGCCCCACTCGCTAATGAATGTAGTGGCGTCCCGTGCGGCTGGGGATAGCGGTAGACTGTGGTATACATCCTATGCGTCAACGATCGTTTTCCTGGTGTGTCCCTGTATCATTGAAATCTGATGTAACGGGGATGAGGTGTGATGAGTTTCTCTTATAGTAGCATCATTCAACTTTATTATGTCCACCGTGCGCCTTAGAGACCCGTCCTTTTTCGGCGTGACTACCATGCTTGAACACCAGATAGTAAGTGTACCTACCGGTACCGGTTCTTTTATCCACAGCACGACCTCTGTCTAGGTTCTCTTTCATCCAGTTATGAGGAGCGGCTATCCACATGAGGCCATTTTCTTTTATGTTTCTTAACGAGCGATTTTGCGACAACGAAGTCGGGAAATTGGACAGCAACAAATCTAGATCCTTCAAGGCAGTTGGTGACAAATAGAATTTAAAAGTATACCTCCTGTAGTGCCCTTTTTGTTCCCACTTTTATGCATAGAAACAAGACACCTCTGATCTGTAATCGGTTGTGCGTTATGCCTTGTATCCGACACGATGTACCCATCTGGGTACCCAAGGAGTTTCTGAATCTCAGGTCCATCGAACAAGTCTGCGCCCCTGTGTTTGCAAAGGCTGGGATGTGATGACAATGTTGGCTTACCGGTTCTTTGATATACGTCCAAATTTCGCATGAGTTCCAGGCATCATGGTGACTTCCATTGTCACCGAAGGGGTAGCTCTGGGGCGCTCATCTGAAATTGTTCTCCATCCCACTCGAGATGAGACACGTTCGTCGGTTGTGTTTTGTTGTACCTTGCGAGCAGAACAACTATCCGGAGCACTGTTGAACATGAACGATTCTCTAATTCTTGACATTTTGCTCCTGGATTCCGTTTTGGATCCCACAAGTTTGCGGAATACTTTCTTCATGTGCCCCATCACTCCACAAACGTGGGATTTAAGTCCAACTGCCGGGCAATCCTTCCGGTTCATTGACCTCTATAGTGTGAAGTTCATCCACATCCATTGAAAGGTTTGATATATCCCCTAGTAGTGCTGTTCCTGGTTCGACCATTGCACGATTAAAAGATTGGGGGAGCATGGTGTAGACGTTGCCAAGAGCTGGGTCGGCAGGAGGACGTTGCCAGGCGGAAGAAAAGAAAGTTATATGAGCTGCAGGGGCCGTCAGCAGGAACAGGAGCTGCAGGAGAACGTCAGCAAGTACAGGTGCAGGCAGATGTCGGTAAGAGACGTCGCCAAAAGTATCGTAATTTTAGATCGCTTATGTATTTTATGGTTTTCGTTTTAGCGTTTCAACATGTTGAGTATTGGAAATCATTTGTGCAGCAGTGAATTCAGTGTTTGCAAATTTTACCAAATGAATATGGTCGAACGACCGAAATATCTTGGTGAGCTTTAATGATGTTTGTGTGTTCTTGTTTCTACTAGTATGTGGCCTTGTTAATCCACTATTCCATAAACTAATTTTCCGTTTTTTCTGAAATGTTTATTTAATATTTACCTACTCATATAATATATATATATATATATATATATATATAGATTGATATTATAGCATGGAAATATATTTATGACAATTGTCATGAATATATTTCCATACTATAATATATATTACAAACGTTTATTTTTCATTCCCGGGAAAAATCATCCGGCTAAGTTCTCTATTAAGCTCTACTGAGTACTGTTGAAGTAAATACTGTTGAAGTAAATACTGACCAAATATGTAATACATACGACTGAATGCTCTTCGTCAAAAATGACGAAAAATAATTATGCTTTGCAAGTGTTCGCACTAATATTCAGATAAAGTAATTCGCCAGTCGAAGTCAACACATACTAACACACGCTTATACAAACACATTTCTATATCTATTCATTTACACTGAAACGCACACGGCACCAGCCGAAACAAACAGGTATACACAATTTCTCTTTTCACGCAACAACTAGCTTTCACCGGAACGTTCTCCGATTCTTTGAATTCTGATTCTTTGAACTCTGGTTCTTTACGAACACTTTCTTTGCATTGTCGTAAGGTGTCAATAAAAATCATTTCGTATGGGTAGACTTTGTCATTCTTTTATTTGATAATATCCTAGCCTCATCGAATTAACAATTTGTTGTTTTCATCTTGGCCGTCATATTCACGCCGTTTCGGCTGCTCTACGCCCTAGCGATCTTTAGATGCCATTTATTCAGATCGGAATTTCGAGCTACCGCGAGAGAAGAGTGTCGTCTTCCACTTTCTATGCTTTTGTGAGACTTCATATCAGTTGAATCGCGTTCATTGTAATGTCGCTAATTGAACAAAACAATAAATAAAATCAAAACTTCGTCAAAATGGCTCTTAAAGAAGCCGAATGAGTACACCGGCCGAAACATCGTGAGTGTGACAATTACGAAAATGAGGACAACAGCCGTAAATACGTAATCTTGTAAATAGTAGAAAATGTTAAACTCATAAATAGATATGTATTCTTTTGGTTTCGAAAGCTGTATGCAGAGAAAGTCTCTAGTGAAGCAATGGTTGCGCAATACGAAACACTGAGCGGGCACGGTTCGAGTCCAGAGATAAGAACGAGTCCAGGACGACTGAAAACAATACCGGGATAAGCAGAGAAAACTAAGTAGTTCCAAAAACAAGGCTGAATAGCCTAGTCCCCTACTATTTAATATATATAGGAGGGGGATATGTGGATTCATACTTTTCCAAGGACTTGAACCCAGCATGTCGAACCCACAGTCCGCGACTGTCAACACTACGTCACGTCTATTTCATGGTCGTGTAATTTGAACACGTTGAGTTATGCAGCATCCCTGACAATGATTGTAGAAACATGCTTACTGTGGGTAGAAAGGTGGGTGAGAACAACAGCATCACGTGGACAGCGATTTTGAAAAGATGGAAATTAAAAATTCCGTTAACGGTTCGTTGGTAGTTTCTTAATATGTGGTCGGTTTTATTTACAGTAAAACAGGTTTTGCAAGTGTTTAAGTCTTAAATTTAAAAAAAATGTTTAGCTAAAACTTAATCTTTTGTTATTTTTTTATAGACAAGTCAGAAATGTAAATGTAAAAATTAATTGCATGTATAAACTAATCGCATTAAATAAAACACTTAACAGATGTTAAGTATTTAAAAATGACATAAAATGCCTGACGAAATAAGTTGCTTGGGGATTAATGGCGAAACTTATTTCACTGTCAATAATTAGCATCAGAAAATTACCGGTTTGTTTATTACACAATAGTTAAACTTGAATTATTTCTAGTATGATCAGGTTTGGCGACTAAAAGCTGACTAGAGTGGGAGCACGAGTGGTATAATGGATATCGACACGGGCTATGGAATCGGCTAAAAACTCCCCCAACGTTTAGGTACACTAATAAAACAGCCATTTACAAAACTGCGCTTGAAAAGGCATAATTCCTAAACTGAATAAAAGGGTTCGATTTTAAATTCATTGTTAATTACCAATTCCAAATAAGCAAAGAAAGCCGGGTGTAAAATAAAATAAATATCATAAAAATAGAGATTTTGTCCACCTGTCCGTCACAATTCTTCAAACGTAATAAATACATTGCGGAATTTGTCCCATTTCAAAATATCAGAGATCTTAACTTCTTTTAGAAATAGAAAATATTGCATTAATAGTAAATAATAAATTCCCAACAAATAAATCTGATGCCATGACCGGAAATCGAAAGCGAAACCTTGAGATCTTCCGTCTGAGGTTTTACCAACTGACCAATTTGGACTTTCTTATAAATAAAGCTCAAAACATTACTTCAAAAAATAATTATAGCTTTCGTGTGACGTCATATATATGATTTACGTCATGTTTCAAAACATGAATTCAAACATAAGCGATAATAAAAAAATAAATAAATGAAAAAGTAATCATTATCACTAGCGTTGGAAATTATTTTTAATAGGCCCAAAACAATTTATTATGCTTTAACTACGTAGTGTATGTAGTTCGTTCACAATTGTACAATCCTTCCAGCCTATAAAAAAATATGCGAGTGACGTTTTAAAAGCCAATGCATTAGGTGAAGTGCACTTTGGCCTACAACCAATGTCTAAGCAGTCTCGTCGGCATGCCCCATTAGGGGTGTCTCGTGTAATTAGCAATACACTAACTCCTGTTCAAAGAGAGAAGGTAAAGCATGGGAGGGTTGACCGTCTAAGACTGAACAGAACTATACCTCAGCCTGACATAAGCACGGCCACTGCCGGACTGATTGTCAAGGACGTATTTTCAATTTGTATGAAGAATATCAAGCTTTGTCAAGTAGGTATTTATCTACTCCCCACAGAGTAAAATGTGACACAAGGTCGGAAAGTGGGATTTGATAAGTCAGCACTCTAGAGGAAGAGCACCTATTACCTTTAAAATTTGCCTGGGCAGCCCCGTCGGCATTCCCCGGTAGGGGCGCCTCAGACAGTAAGCAATAAACTTACTCTGCCCCAAAGAGGGGAGGCAAAGCCTGGGAGGGTGGACCTCTTAGAACTGCACAGGACAGACCCATAGACCGGCGTGAATCAAGCCCCGAAGGCGAAGACACTACCAGTCTATGGGGTGCAGTATCCATCGGAACAGATACTACACTTTGATCCCGACCAAGAGAAGCTTTGTTAAGTATTTATTTACTCCTCTCCAGGAGTTAGGCACAAGGCCATTTTTATCTTACTCCCACAAGATGTGACCCAAGGTCGGGTCGGGAAAGTGGGGTTTGAAAAGCCAGCACCCGATAGGTTAGCACTATGGCCATTAAAAATTGCCTGGGCAGCCCCGTCGGCATTCCCAGATACTACACTTTGATCTTAGCCTTGTCAAGTATGTGCATATACTTATAATTAGCGTTTACGTCGGTGATGGGTGATATTTACTCTCTGTAAGGATTTTAAATCTTTGGTTAAATAAATGTTGCGCATCATTTATATTTTAATTTAATTTTTAAAAAATAATGCTAATATATAAGCAATGTTTCTGACAAAATTTGCGAACTTTTTTTCTTCTTTTGTGCTAAATTTCTTCGCTTATAAAGTACATTTATCACAAAGTTGAATTCAAAAGTGAAGCCCGGCACTGAGACGCGTTCGTTTAAAAGGTGATGGGGCGGGTCACATGTTTTGTAATTAATAATGACACGGACTTTAGTACCGACATAATTCAATTCTGTATTCTTTAAATTAAGTTATATTCGAAACACTCAAAAAATAAATAAAGATTAATTCTGAATATTGTTTAACGCATCATCGTAAATAAAAATAAATTTTTAAATAAATTTTAATCCCCGCATAATTAACCTAACAACCAGTTGTTCCTATTTACTTGCTTCCCCACAAGTGCAGACTTAAACATAACGTCGTTTTTTTTTTATCTAAATGGGGGGGGGGGGGTATCCGATGTAGTCTTATTCTTTCGAGATACCAATTGTTCATCGCTCCAACGGAATTCAAATACACATTAAAATAAAATTATTTAGATTAAAAAAAATGTGAAAAAACAAAAATTGAATTCAATTGTGTTATCAAACGTTACAAAGATATTTAAATTAATAAGTGCTGAAGTACTTAAACGTGAAATAAGTTATTTGGTACTTGTAATGAATAGGGTTTCAGATTTCGGAGAATCCCAAGTCAGTCCCAGAAATGGCCGAAGCGGTTTATAATTTGAAAGCCGCGAACAAAATATAAAAGGTAAACGACATGCATGCGAAGGGTTAGGTTAAAGTTAAACTAAATTTAGTCAATAAAAAAAACTAATTAAAGTTAAAAACTTTCAAAAAAGAAAAGAAAAGCGTAAACTATTTCGGGTATTTCCGGGACTGATTCGCAATTCTCTGGATGACCATACATTACCAATTATTCAATTCATGTTAATAATCTCTCACTGTCTGCAGGGCAGAAATTTAAGGAAAAAATATATAAAAATAAATGTTAGCTTTTCATTTACAATTTTATTTATTTGTAAATACAAAAGCATGCAGTAATTTTTAAAAATATATTTGGTAGTATTTTTTTGAAAAGTGGGGCTATATAACACCCCTCTCTTTCCCTTCTAATATATTGTGGGTTTTTTTTTGTATTATTTTGGGAGAATATTATCGATTAAGAACTGTCCGACATTTTCTACCTTATTTTCTTTCTGCTTTCTATATCGATTGATATTATTTCTTTCATTTTCTTTCTTTTATATCTTCTTTATTATCTTAATGGAGAGTAGAAAGAGGGCCTTGGATTTACTCTAGGCAGCCTAGTAACTCTCGCTTCCCTCATTTTGTCCTTTAGCTCTCACATTCCATGAGCGATGTTTCTGACTAAGGGGGGAGAATTGCTGTTTTCCGAGTAGGAATCTATTCATCTAACACGTCTAACACTTATCGGGTGCTAGTTGGTTTTTTTACCTTTAAGTAGTACTTTTTTTTAGCTTCTTACATCAACTGACTTCATGCCTTGATTTCCATTAAAAAAAAAACGTCTTTGATGTTTTTTTAAACACATGGCGTCATTTTTTTAATGTCTACTTGATATATATATATATATATATATATATATTAGTACTTCATGTATCCACATAAAATATTATAAGGAGATATAATGTTTTATGTATCAGTTTTCAGTATTTACTTCAACAGTGCTCGATACGTAAGTAGAGCTAGGTAGTAAGCAGTGAAAATATATATGGCAATCAAGCTACACAGAGGCTCCCGTGTTTCATCCCCGGGGGGTATCGTCAGGCTAAATGCATTTAACCTGACGATTTCCCCCGGGGATGAAACACGGGAGCCTCTGTGTAGCTTGATTTCCATATATATTTTCACTGCTTACTATATATATATATATATATATATATATATATATTGGTATTCAGATACTTACTTATGGCAAGTAAGCTACACAAACGTTTACCATTCATTCTCAGGTTAATTGTACTACTTAGCTCTACTCACGTAGTAAGCACTGTTGAAGTGAATACTGAATACATTATTCGAGTGTATTTCCTCTGTCAAAAATTACAGAAAAAATGTGCTTCGCCAGTATTCGCACTATTATCCATATTGTTTTCTTTTTAAAACTTTCCATTTTGAGATGTTTTCTTTTATTTGTTTTTTCTTTCAACTTCAGCGTATTTTATATGAATAAAATTGAGAACACTGGCAAAGCATAATTGTTTCCGTTATTTTTAACGGAGGGTGAACACTAGTATATAAGATAAGATAATAATGGTGCTCAATCAACAGAGTAATTCAAAGATTGTTTCTAAGAAAAATGAAATAACAATCAACCCCGGCGACGGGGTGAGTTATTTTACGTGAAACTTACACAGCAAAAAATAAAAATACAATAAAAAATAAAACACACATTAAAGTTAAACAAGTCGTCTTGAAAATATACGGAAAATTCTTTTCTAAAAAAAAAAAAAAAATAAATAAATAAAAAATAAATAAAAAAAAAAAAAAAAAAATAAAAATAAAAAAAAAAAAATAAGTAAAACCATTATATAAGGGAAGGGGTGTGTATAAATCCACCGGACTTACTTTCTTGCTTTTATTTATTTATTTATTTATTCATTTATTTATTTGTTGTTGTTTTTTTTCGTTTTTTTTTCTTATAAACTGTGACTTACCTCCGTATTCAGTCTCCGGCAAGCCGAGCGACGAGGGCAGAGAGAAAAATACCCAAATAAAAAGAAAATGAACGGCTGCCCGGTACATATTTTCCCGACGGTGGGCCCACAATCGTAAATGGATAACGAATTAAGATTGCTAAAACTTTGTAACTGTATTCTATGATTAATATTATTTCGATTATTTTAACTTTTATTCACTAGAATTGTAAAAATAGACTCGAATCCTTCGTATACACGAACTTCATTTCATAAGCAACGCTTGTATATAAGGCATCGTAAACACACACACACATGAGCTGTAATTATAAGCATCGCAAAGGTTGAAGGATGGGGGGGGGGCTACAGTGCCTGATAGACAAAATACAGGGAAAGGCGTTGAAGGCTTAATTATGACACCAGTGGATGCAGAGTTTACACACTATGAGAAAAAAATGGAACGGGAGGGCGGAGCATGAAATTCGACCAAAGTTTGGGTCATTATACGATGTTGGAATTAGAGAAGCTTCCTCAAGTTTATATCTAAGAATTGTTTTGTATATTTTAGATGTATTTATATACTAGCAGGGAAACTCGGCGTCGTCCGGGGTTGAATGAGGAATACGATGTGCTTTTGCACCCGGCCCATAATATATTACATTTTTTATACTTATTTTTACTAGGGTGCATTGAGCATCTATTTAGTAAAAGGGGGTGTAAATACAGTTGCATTATTTTTTTTGTAAATTTCGGTAAATTTAGAGTTTTTAACACTCTGGAGGCACACCCGACGTTTCCATGCGAAACAATAAGAATTCATTTGTACTCCTGCTTCAAACATTAGCCCCCTTAGTCACATTTCTTTTGAGTTTCTAGGTTTGTTTGTTTTTTTCAAGATATAAACAAAATTAAATAATGTAAAACATCACATTTCCTTTTTATGAGTGCCAAAATGAAATATACTTATCCAAATACTCTGTAAAATGTAGTTTCAGAATATATATATATATATATATATATATATATATATATATATATATAGTTATAGGGGTCAATCTACCAAACCCTCAAATTTCGTGAACAAACAGACAAAAACTACAATTTTTTTAGAGTGGACACTGCTTCACTATAGAAAAGTAACGTAGAATATAGATCTATACATTTAGCCAGCTGATGTCGTTCGGGAATGAAACACTAACGATTCTGTGTAGCTCACTTGCCATAAATATATTTTTATTAGTACTACTAAACTATACTCGTGTATTGGGCACTGTCGAATTAAATACTGAAACAAAGAATATATACGTAATATATTATTTTATAACATAAGTATATATATATATATATATATGAAACAGTAATATTTATAATACTAGTAGTACCTGTGTCCCGGCGTTGCCCAGAAAAATGAGAAACTACTATTCTATTAATCCCTGAACCCCATATAAGTATTATTACGAAAAAGTTCAATGTAAATCACATAAATACTTTACAATTTGTTTTGCTTGTCATAAGTTTATAAATAATAATAGGCTATGGAAATGAGTTCAGCATCAGTCTTATGACGATAAAATGTATGCGTGTAACAAAAGCAAAAATCAGAAGTACACAAAAATCTAATCACGGTTATAAATGTACATATATATGATTATACAAAAGTTGGGTAAAAATATTCTTTGTGCAGTGGTGGTTCGAACCCCTACAAACAGCGACGACAGCGCTAAGCTAAGAAGAATACGTTTACTTATTCTCATTTAAGTCTCAAAGTTAAATTCGCTGTAACAGTGTGATTGACCTAATTAAAATAATCGTCAACACCGATTCTCTATATTTGTGTTTATCTATTTCGCTCACCAACACGCATTATAATAAAACAGAATATTACGCGCGCACAGAATATTGTATGTCATCTAATTATTATTGCTAAACAAATCTGGTGCCATTATGTTTTCCAGTGTGACATCGGTGCAAAGCGAAAGTGTATCCTATATTATATATTTTTTGTAGTAGAAACCAGATAAGGCATGAAAATAATTCCACCCTCCGCTTTCATATAAAAAGATAATATTTTTGTATGCATCGGTACATTTTGATTCGAGCTTTTCTATTAGAAAATAAGAAAGATCAACGAACACAAAAAAGCTTCTATTAAATAAAGGGCAGTTATCTGCGTGTGCATGTGTTCACCTGGATGTCAGAAAATATACAAGACGCACTCACAAAGCTGATATATTCATTGCCTCGGAGAGTATATGGGCACGTTCTTATTTTTACTGTAATATTCATTCTTTTGGTGATCAACAGGAACAAAATTAATGATGAGCCGTCGATATTAAGATTTTTAGTCTGAAACTAAAATTTAAATACACTTTCTTGGCCTGTTTTGTCTTCTATCAGAGGAGTGGAAATACTTGATTGTGGAAAGGGAGAGGAGAAATTAGAATGAGATAAATTGGGGAAGAGATAGCAAGAGAAAGTGATTAGAACGGTAGAAAGGGAGAGAGAAGGGGGGGGGGGTTAAAAGAAAGATGTTATCCACACTTTTTAACTCTTCTATTGTGTTTTCCTTGCGCCCGGGAGACGCTAGATAGGCACGCTAATGATAAATAAAACAATTATTTTTAAATACGAGAAATATACAGGAAATGAACGCTACCCCTGAAGAAGGCAGAATGACACATCAGCCGAAACATTCAAGAAATATAAATATCAACGTTGATGATGACAACAGGCCGAAGAAAATCCACTGTAAATGAACATTATTTGGATTTTAAAAGTGTCAATCATCAAAGTCGCCTTAAAAAAAAATCGCACAACGGCTGCAAATCGGTATATCGGAAACACTCATTCTGCTAAATCTAGAGTTTCTGAACAGATGTAAGATTTTCTATTCCAACCATCGTTAATTGATTAGAGATGATTTCCTCGGCATCTAACGAAGTCAATGTCAACAAACACTTATTATAAACCGTCATCAAATTTTGTGTATTCCATTCATCATTTTCAATCATCTCATAATATTCTTCATTCAACTGACAATCCATCCGTCTCATTAATTCTTGTACTTGGGTGGATTTTCGCCTTGATAAGTGCTGACCCATTATTAAACAAGCACATAAGTTGTGAGAATACATAGTTGCGCTTGACAACGTAAGGATGGATCAAAGTTTTATCTAAATCTTACTTCGCCATACTCTATGAAGTATCTTCGAAGTTATTCCATGGAAACGTTGATAACTCAAAAACTATTTATCTGATCAGGCCGAAATTTTTAATTATTTTCATCAAAAAGGACTAGATCCACACATAAAATTTGGAAATATCGGAAGCTGAAATTCCGTCAAAAGTTTGACCATGACCAAACTTTTCAATGTAACGGTCAAAGCGAATCCCAAGGTCAGTGTATATAAGATGCGAGACTTTATTGTCTACAATATGGGCCAAGTAGCGAGTCTTAAACTGAAGTAATCGTCAGAAGTGTCATTTTTTTCTATGACCTTGATCGTTCACCTAAATATTCCTAAATTAAATCACTTGTAAGTTCAACCATGATGGATATCTTGACCAATTTTCGTGATGATTGGTCAAGTGATGCGGATGCTAGGCTGTACACAAACAATGACAGATTATACCGAAAACATAACCTCCGCTTTGATGGATGGAAAAAGATCGTATGTTCTAATGATTTCATTTCAGATAAATACCGGGAAATTACTCGGAAAGTTAAACTAAAACGAAGCAACCCTGATCTCTCCACATACACACAATGGCACATTCTCTTCGTGATTCACGGTAAAATCTGTTTGTCATGTGGGAAAGATTATCGACCCAACCGCAGGAGGTTGTTCCTCGTTGGAAGCAGTAAGAGGTTCCATCTCAGTAATTGTTTAATTTCTGATTATTCGGACTCCCTATCAAGCAGAGGAGACCCGAGGGAGCTGATACATTTTTCTTCTGCTCTGAATGTGTCATGGCGTTGGGGACCACACCCTAATCGTTATTTTTAAAGACAAAAACCAAACTAAAATAGACACATTTCCTTTTCTTTGCAAACTTTTATAATTATGATACTTCTGAGTTATGGAAGGCCCTAATAACATTCGTTCATTTTCGCACTTTCTCTCGAGCTCATTTAAGGACCATTATCTTAGAGCAACTTATTCATATCCATATTTCATATTATATGCTAATAGTTTCATTGCCACTTTAGTATTATTAGACGCGACCCGTGTTCATGATATATAGAGAAAAGTATACTTTTTTTATGGAAATCGCCCCAGATAAGGCACGAAGCCACTTTATGCAATGAGATAAAAAAAATACCACTTCAAGGTAAACAAAAAACTAGCCAACGATAAGTGTCAGATAGATAGATTCCCACCTAGTAAACAGCAATTCTTCCCCATTTGTCAGAAACATCGCTCATGGAAAGTGATGACTAAAGGACAATAAGTGAAGCGAGAGTTACTAGGCTGCTGTAAGTAAACAGAAAGTTCACTTTCTACTTTCCTAGTTAGCTTTAGCAGGGAGACCCGGTGTTGCTCGGGATTTAATGAGGTATATTATGTCCTTTTTCGCTATATTACTTTATTTTCTTTCACTGCCCCATCCCCTGTTTCGTCTCCTAATATAGTCGGAAGAAACTAACATTTAGGAAAACTCTGCATTAGTGTCTTATACATATGGTTTGAATTTCATTAAAATCACATACAATTTGAAGTTTTGAAGGGGTTCTGCTCGATGGCTCCCATTTAGTGTGTAAATAGAGATTCAGCACATACAATTTGAAGTTTTGAAGGGGTTCTGCCCCATAGCTCCCATTTAGTGCGTAAATAGAGATTCAGCACATACAATTTGAAGTTTTGAAGGGGTTCTGCCCCATAGCTCCCATTTAGTGTGTAAATAGAGATTCAGCACATTGAGGGGCACGTAGAGATTCGGGACCACTTCCTTTGTCTTCAAACGGAAATTTTTACATTAAATACACTTTCAGTTTCTATTGAGATTCAATAACCTTTCTTTCCAGAGGGAACACATACATTTATATGTAAAGAGTTGGGTCATTTGTAATTATAAAATTGAGATTTTCAAATAAATTATGTATACTAAATATGCCCAATAAACAGAAGAGAAAAAAAAGAGATGACAATTTTCATTTGTTTATAAAACGTAAATTAAAAATGCTTAAATATCTTTTGAATTTTTTTATTTTTTTTATTAAAGAAAAAGGTTTCCAAATTCATGTATCAAATTTATTTCACACAACGTACATTTTTATCTTGTTTTAATACGTTTTAACCTATGTTTATCTTGTAATGGTGTCTTTCCATAAGCTAGGCTTACTTTCTGAAATTAAGTATGGTTGACTAAAAGTGTAAAGAAAACACAGAATATCAGCAGCAGCAAATGGAAAATATCCACAAAAGACAAACAAACGAAACTAACGGATTATATCTGCGCGTGGCTTTCGTAAAAAAAATGCTTGCAATTTTCACTGAAACAAGTATTTAAAATATTGTTTTCATATATAATTTTAAAATGAAATGCTGATACTTTTAGCTAAATTTTCGTAATATACATTTTTTTTAATTAAACAAATATGCCTTTCCGTTATACCGATTCATATTCATTAAATTTATAATTATTACTTTTAAAACAGCTCTAAATAAAAAAATTTAAAAGTATAAGTTATTTATATATTTTAGTATCACATTTCCCCACAAATTAAGTTCCCGATTAATAAAAAAAAGCCCAAAACGAGAAATAGTTTGTCTTTAATACGGGATTTAAGTTAAAAATCCTATCGATTTTATTATTTAATCGATTGTTTGTTTTTATTTCTTATATCTTCCATCATTTAATTCTTTTTCGAATGATATAAAATGTATTTTGTTACATCAACTCAATTATGAGAAAACGTATTTTAACTATAGGGAGGACACTCATTTGGTCATTTAAATTTACAGTAAACATTTATTCAAAGAGCTTAATTTTTCATTATTACATATACCGAAGATTTTATTAAAATCGGGCAAGTAGTTTATTTAAGCTGGATCTTCGAAAAAGTTCCTGCGATCCCCATTTTTTGGTCTAGACAATGATTGGGCATTCCTAATTTATAGGATTGCCACAGAATGCGTTAATTTCTTTTTGGAAAAGTTGCTAATTGAAAGTTTTGTGGGTTTGTTTTTTTTGGTAATGTTAGATTTTTATTCTGGAAAAATATATTGGGATAATTGTATTTGTTTTCTTAGTGTGTCATTTTCGTCAGAAAAAAAATTACAAAATGGTTTGTGTTAGCGTTACATTCTCTTTTGGTTAAAAAATTGAAATGTTTGTTTTAATTTTATTTACGTTACAATCTTTTCAGAAACTAAATAACTACCTAAAAACGTTGTATCTATGTGTTAACATTTCGTAAGGAAAAACAATTGAAATAATTATATTTAATTTGTTGATGTTACATTTTTTTTTTTTGAAAGAGACAAACTCAAATGTTTATTTAGAGCTAAGCAACACTGCAGTGATATCACGAGAACCGAATGTTAACCCCGTAACGTCAAAATAAGAAACGTTTTAAAATTATTCGTACGCAGGTGGCTCACCGCGGCATTTCCGTCAGCATAATTATATGCAAAACTGTTTATATTTTAACGGAATTAAAAATATCTCCGATTAAGTACAAAGTTATGTGCATCGCTAACATACTAGATTTCGCCAAGATTATTAAAAGCAACAGAATCCAGAGATTAAGTAATAGGATATAGAGATCAGAGCCTTTATTTTGAATTCACATCAAACATCTTGCTCGGCCAACCACCTTTATATCCTCACCAACGTAGGCATCACTCTTCAAAGAGCACTTATGTATCCGTTTTTTCTCTTCTCTGTTGATCACACCTTATATTGGATTCTTTTTACATGTACTAGTATAAAGCCTTTCAGACTTACATGTCACTGTCACACATTATATGTCATACTATAATAAGGTATACTTACGTCTCTCTATAGAAAGGCACACCCACATACCACATTTATCACACCTAATATAAACAACTTTTACTAATCTCAAAATCTTCACATAAAATTTCCTACTTTCTTCAATTTTATATGTGAAATTTGTATGTTTGAATATATATAAGTTGATTTTTAACGCAATGATAATGCAATTTGTTTGAAAACAGTTTGATACGAGAACAACAGTAAATAGATCAAATGACAATCTTAAAGAATTCAGTGATTTTCTAGTTAGATATTTATTTACCAACGTAGTGTATTGAATCAGGATTGTATGGTTTGGTGTCATTTTTAAGTTTTCGTGGTATACCTCCTTTTCAAAGGGAAATCTTCCGGAGAGTGTTTTCGCCTATAAATCGAAAGAAAATCCTACTATATGAAGTTTTATATCCATTACTAGCGGGGTAACCCAGTGTTACCCATAAGGAGAAAATACGTGTCTCACAGACGTTGACGAAGTCTAACTATAAATAAAATTAAACCCTGCGAGTTTAGAATAATTGTTAATGTCATCATCGTGACTATTACTAAATAAAAAATAAACCTTGGTGCTACCAGATCAGGTTGTCTGAAGATATCGGTTTTCTGAGATAAAATGCAAACTTTCATGTTATTTTTTTTCTTTCCCTTTGCAAAACTCAATCATGTTCTTCAAAGCTAAAAACAAAACCAATAATTTTCCTCTACAAAACAACCAAACAAAACATGAATAAATATTTGAAGATATAAAGAACTTGAAGCATAAAAACTTTTACCAACATGACTGGATTCGGCATTAAATACCCCGAAATGGGTTGATATGCCGTAAAACAAAACAAACCCCCAAAATAAACCAACAAATGAACGCGTTCAAAGACTTAATCTGAAATAAAAATCCTATAACTTTAAAACAATTATTTAATTTTAAATCTAGCAGTAACAGTAAACACGGTTAAGTCTAAATCTGAAAAAAAACAACTTATGCTAGTTTTTGAATAATAGTTTGAACTTAATTCCAACAGTTAGTTGATAAGACGATGTGGTAATATAAAAGGTTTAGTGCTTACGCAGCGAAATATTTGGGGCGCCATTTCCAATTTTTCGTATTTACGAATGCAGCAATTTTATTGGTCAATGAACATGGGTAAATAGCTAAGTAAAAGTAACGGTGTATATCGAGAATTATTACTTACTGAAAGATCCGGCCGGAATCGATGAAATCGATTGGAATTTCATTTTTTCTAATTTTTAAGAACAGACTGATAATTGCAATAATTGATGGGCTATTTAGAATGATGTATTACTTGTGTAAGGGAGAACGTATCAATGACAAAAGTCGAGAATCTGACAGATTTCATTTTATTATATAGATATCTGCTTTTCGTATTTCTTACTTATTGTGTATTTAATTTAGATTGAGGGTGAGTTATCTGCACAGCATCTAGAGTTACCAGAATTGAAGTTAAGTAATTGCGCTATTTTGAGCCTGATCAAGATCACATAATGTTACTGTCCATTTTTCTCATATGTTTCTTTTTATTTTGTATATCCAACACAAAGAGGAATCGTAGATTACAAAAACAACATATGCGATCAATTAGATATTTTATTAACGTTTTCCTTTTAAAGAATACAACTCAGTAAAATCAAAACAACTTTGTAGTTTTTAGCGGCTGTGAAGTGGTCGATGTAAAAATAGGAAAGTGTGATATCAAGGAGACAACAAAGTGAGACTGCATATGGTTATCACGTGGCTTAAAAAGGCTTAGATTCGGACAACGCACCACTACAACTGGTTTTGCCCGTGGTTTGGTCGACCCCATGTAACCTTGCCCTTAGCGTTGCCTTTAACCTTGACCTAGAAAGTCGATCGGTTAAGCTGCTGCTTTTTTTTAAGCGAGTCGAACTTTTGCAAATAGCTCATGAAGATTGTGCCTCAAGATTGTCTTGTCTGCACGAAGTTCTCCTTGTGTGACGCAGCTATTCGTTAACCAGCAAGATTGCAGGTTTCTAACCCGGACAACTGAATTTATAAACAGTACACTTATTTAGTCTTTGTTTTTGAAAGATTTTATTTTCATCACTCTTATATTTAAAAATAAATAGTAACTATATGAAAAAAATTACAAAATATTACGTTATGAACATTTTTTTTTTTAATTTCGGAAATTTTGCAAAAACTTTTTTTTTAATACAACGTTGTTATCAAATGTATAGGATAAGCATACATTAACTATTCGCTTCGTCGTTTTAATGAATAAAATTAATTTTCCCCTTAGAGAAATCTTACTATTACGAGTTATCAGACAAATCTTTATTAGGGGTTAATTTCTTTCAATCCGAGAGGCCTATAAATTTTAATTGGAGCCACAAGATTCAAAGCAGTGATCAATTAGCTAAGAATACATCTATTATCCTGTAGTCCCTAATTGCTTAACGTCGATTTTTTAATCTGAGGAAAATCCAGCTTCACAGACAGAGCACTTTAGATTGATACAAAACATAGCATTTGACCCAGTTAAGAGCGCTTTCGCCTTCCGGCGAAGGACAGAATAAATACTACACTTTGAAAAATGTATTTGCTAAAATAAGTGAAACAAATTTGACAAATTAGGCACAAGGCCCTCAAAAGTGTGAAGAGTTACATTGGTCGGGTTGGTGAACCACTATCTATCTACCCTACACTTAACTAGATTCATTTTGACCCATTCGTCTAGCACTGTTTCTTGATTGTCTCACCACTTGTCCATCACGTTCAGTTCAGCAATCATCACAATACCACGTTTACTTTATGAACTACCCTACTTAAAATATCTTCAATGGTTTTAAAAAGAAATGTATTTACAAAATATTTCATAAAACATAAAAATCACTAAAAAACAGAGATCCCCCGCCCCCTCTCAAAACAAAATAATCGGGGTTTGTTTACTAAATCCTCCCAACCCTTTATAAGAGTAAATAACCCACTCTAAGTACAGGTAAAACTTAAGTGGGGGCAAAAGAAATTGGGATGAACTTTGGGTGTGGATGGCACCTTTTGAACCTAACCCGAAGGTCGTGTAATACTAGATAATCCTTCATATTAACTACCTCTCCGTGAGGGCTGCATGTGTGACAAAGTCGTTTTAATGTGGCAAAATTTACCTAACTTTGTTATCGCTTCGATTGATCGATTTTTCGATCAAAATATCCCTTCCACACTATTTTCAGTTTTCACCAGAGAGAATGGGTTTTTATTGATTAGAAGTATTTGGGTGTTCAATCTATCGAAATTTTAAGGAGTTCCCAAGGGTGTAATAATATGGTGGGGCGACACAGATTAAAAACGTTGGCGAAGTCATCTCGGCGAGAAACCACGTATTATTATTATCATTAATATAAATAATAATATCAATATTAATAATAACATCAATAATAATGTAAAAAAAAATAGTAAAAAAGAAAATTATTTCGGGAGAGAGATTGAAAAGCAAAACATTTTTTTCATCCGTGACATCAATAAACGAAATGGAGAAAAGGAATAGTCTCATAAAAAATGATAAATGAATGTGGTTTGAAATTCTAAAAAAAAACTGGACGACAATGAACATTTTGTGGCTTATGGAAAAATCGGTCAGTACAGCTGACGTAAGCAAGTATTATATAAGATACGAACCAGAAGGTCCGAGGGAGAAGGGAATCTAACAGATACCCAGACAGGACGCAGAGTGTCAGAATTTATGCAACGGTCAATGATCTGTTTGTGCACCTGAAAAAAATACTATTTTGATAAAGAAAATCATTTTCTTGTTATTTTATTCAACCCCAGCAAAAAACGAAAGTATAAATTGAGTTATTTCCCTTGCACGAATAATATCGGATTTATAATCAGACAGTGAAATTCGACTTTAATTGTGTAACTTTTTCAATATATTGGGGGGGGGGGGGCAATATATTGAAAAAGTTCAACATTTTATCTTACTGAGATTTAAACTATTGTTTGAAGAAACAAAATGATGCTGATATGCAAAATGAATGCTTACCAAAGTAAATGAAATACCTAATCTATTACTAATGGAGATTTGGTATCCGAAACTATACTAATATTTCTATATATGAAGCCGAAACTATAATATTACTTCTATTACTAATGAAGATTTGGTATCTGTCTCACTGAAGCTGAAACTATACTATTACTAAGTTTTAATGCTCAATTCGGTTAACTAGACTAGTTCAGATTAATGTACTATCTTTCAATGCTCAATTCATAGTGTAGTATCTACTTTTTTGTTATTATACCATCCTCCAAGACATAACCTCCTCCTTTTGTAGGTAGTGTTAATCTATCTGTTATGTGTCCATAATATCCTCCAAGACAGAACCTCCTCCGTTTGAGGTAGTAATGTAGTATATGTTCTGTTGTCATTAAACCATCCTCCCAGACATTACTTCCTCCTTTAGTAGACAGTATAGCATATGTCCGTTCGTCATATATATAGTAGCAAAAATATGCGACCAAAAGGAAATTATTATTTCTAATCTAAATAATGATTTTTAAAACTCAAGTTTTCCGAATTGGCCGGTTTTATGGATTTCGACTTTTAGTGTTTCATAACAATTAACATACGCAACAACTTTGTGTATATATTTTATGATAAAAGCATTTAAAATAGGGTTTTGAGCAAATACTCTTAAAATGCATTCATAAAAAGATTTCAATACTTGTGTCTCGTACGTATAATATAACGTTTCGTTTTGATAAAGCTGTCAAAACTTTACAATTCATTTGCAATTTTCTTCGTGAATGATGAAGAATATTATGAGAGGATTGAAAATGATTAATTGAATGGAGTGAGTTTGATTACTTCTGAAGACGGTTTATGACAAGTATTTAACATTGGATTTGAAGACAACCATGTTGTTTGGTTTGTTTTACGGCATATCAACCATATGTGGATTATTTAATGCCGAATAAAGTTGGCATTTATATTCCTAAAATACATTGCTCAGCTGTACCTATTCAGCGTTTCCCGGGGGTCTTTTTACTAGAATTATTTTAACTACACCTTTTTTTTTTTTTTAAATCACCAAATTTTTATTATTTTCTTAAAACAGGGGGATTTTCAAAATTTTATTTAATTATGATGGTATCGTTTAGTCATTAATTACTAATTGAACCAACCTGTTATAAAACTATGATTAATTTTGTTAATGTTGTTTTAATCTCTATTTATATAATTATTGGATGTGAATAGCTTCCAAAACTTCCAATCTTTTAATATATGAGGATGTACTAAGAATTTTAAAACCAGAAATGAATTTTCGGCAGTTTATATGCGACCAAATTCCTTTAAAATTTTACAGAGTCACGAAGTAATTCATTCATTTATTATTAAAAGAGTAAAATGGCTGACTTGTTTACGAAGTAAACGAAACAGAATTGTGCTTGATTTAATTTCGTTATTAAACTATTTTTTTACATCGTTTTTTTTATTATTATTATTAAGTTCATTTAAATACTTCTCGCTATTGCGTTTTTATTTCAATAAATAATCAATTATCGATTAATAAATATAATAATGTGCACGTCGTGTAGAGGCGAGAAACATGCTACACACGAGAAATACTGACAGAATTTTATTAATATAGAGATTTAAAATGACACAATATTGAACTTAAATATAAAACGAAAAATAATGGAAACGAAATCAAAGAAATATGTATGTGCAAAACAAGAAAAAGGAGCTAATTAAATAAAACAATATATATAAACAAAAATAAAAAGGATATAAATAATCTGTGCGTGGGTGGGTGGAGTGCGTAGTTAGTAAACCATATGTCGAATGGGAGTGCTGTCGTGGCACTTGGCCTACCGGCAAGCCAAAGTCGGAATTGCACTGAGGTTAGGACAATTTTATGAGAATAAAATAACGCGCCATTTTATTAAGAGTAAAAAGTGAAACATCTGTGAAACGCCGCCTAAACTGTTTGTGGATGTGATCTTTGACAGATTTTAGCGCGTTTGACATTTTTCTATAATTTTAACGAACTGGTCCAATTCAGTGTGAACCCTACTTAGAATTAGTGCACTGAAATTCATTTAGTGCATGAACGGCGGCACCGGGGGGGGGGGTGCTCAAGTCCCCCCTTCTGACTTGCCTCCCCCCCCACTTTACGGTCATCAATAATGAAGTTATATATGCATGTGTTTAACCAGACCCCCTCCACTTTTTAGGAGAGCCCCAACTCTTATATATGTCCCGCCGGTCCTGTAAGTGCGCCATTTTGAAAAAAAATGAGTACGGTATTTGTTACTGTAACTAATGGAACAGAAAAAACAAATATGCAACAAATAAATGTTACCGAAGGCATGATAAGTTACTCTTCTATCTACCTGGATAAGTGTATTTGTGTTTGAACTTATTTTAAAGCGTGTTTTTGTTCAAAACAAATATCCTGTCCGCTCTGTTCAATTAGAACAAAAAGCAAAATGGCCGACCATGAGCCCTGCACGAGGACCCGGGATAATCGCTTAAAACTCGAAAATTTAACAAAATACTGGTGAGCATTACATTTTCGCACGATTGGTAACATTTATTGGATGTGTTTCTATCATATTTTGTTTAATTTTTATTGTTGAGCGATTAACAAGAGTATTTGTGCAGGGCTTATGGCCAGCCATTTTGGTTTTCGTTCTAACTGAACAGAGTGGGCACCAGGTTTGTTTTGAACAAAAAAAGCTTTAAAATAGGTTAAAACACTTGACTTTACTGCATCCCGGACAAAGCCAGGTGTGTACAGCAACTTAGAAATAATAAGCAAGTGTTTTATAGACTTTATAACATTCGTGATGAAGATGACTGCTTTTTTTTCATTTAAAAAAGGAAATTATTTTGTTTTTGAATTTTTGATATAGGCTCACGTTTTTTCAGTGAGAACATCAGAATGCTTCTTACGCTCCTTCTTACTTCATTTCTCTGCTCCTTTTACCTCCCCCACACCTTTCCCCTTTCTTAATAAAAAGGTGTAACTAGCATATACATCGCCAAGAAACAAATGTTCACTGTGACAAATGGTAATATTTTATTCTTGGTAGAATTGAAAGTATTTAGGGCTGTAAATAATTTTCTTCTGTTCGTTAATAACCTTAACCTGGATTTTAAAAGACATGGCAGAAAAAAAAAACGAAACATTAAATAAAAAGGTTAATAAGTAAACAATGTCTTTTCGTTTCGGATTTTCTTAGATGAGGACTGATAATTTGTATTATTCGAATTACTATTCTAAACTTGGTTTTTATTTTTACAACGTTTTTAGCCGACGTAACCTCTGACCTGATTCAAGTGTATCTGATATATATATATATATATATATATATATATATATATATATATATATATTGGGAAATGAAAAAAGGAAAAACCAAGAGATATTTTTTTTTATATATATTCATCAACGTTTCATCTTTATTTGTAAGATTTCCTCAGGGTGATAATTTTAAGTAAAATGTCATGCAAGTACATCGAAATATTGTGTTGACATGATGGGTTGATGAGAAAATTTATCATCCTGAGGAAGTCTTACAAATAAAGACGAAACGTTGATGAATATATTAAAAAATATATATATATATATATCTTTTTTTTCCTTTTTCATTTCCCATTACGTCGGATTACTCTCATCCTTCCTTTCTCATATTATATAATTAATATATATATATATATATATATATATATATATATATATATATATATATATATATATATATGTCTTGGAAGTTTTTCAACAATTAAAACTATATGGGAAAAAGACACTTTTAGTCCCAAGTCCTTCGGTGGAAAATTACTTTGCTTGTGACTCAATTTACTTTTTTCAGCCACTATATTAGTTTGCTTCAAAACATTTACGCTAGTCTTAACATTATTTAGGGATCATCAGTTGTTCACAATAAAAACATTTTGGGGAATTTTAAAACAAAACAGTATTTTATCTCATGGCTTCCCAGCAGAGTTGAGCATTTTCCTTAAAAAACACGAACAAAAACGTTTCGTATATTAGCTCTAAGTTTTGTTCCAGATTAATGTTTTGCTTACTTATTCTGTTAAAAAATTAGCTTTAGACAAATAAAAGGTATTAACCTTTTTTTTTCGTAATAATCCTTCCTGGTCTTGTAGAAGAAGAAAAAATGTTTTGATTTTTCATGTTGACTTAATAAAAAATAGTTGCGTCTAACACATGGTTTCTTATAAAGATAAAGGCAAAATGCCTTCATGTTTAAAATTCAAAAGATGCTTAAAAAATGAACTTTCCCAAATGTATGACTATAAGCGACCATGCGCGATTTAAGTTCAATTTAAAACAGACATTTGCACCGTTAGCCCACAACATCGGACGACACTTCTACAAGACCAGCAAGTATCATTACGAAAAAAAAAGTTAATACCTTTTATTTGTCTAACGCTCTGTCGAGGCTTGTTATATCAAGCGAAATATTAGATTAAAAAAATGTTTTTATTTTTTATTTTGATTTAATAAAAAATATCTGCATCTAACACATGGTTTCTTATGAAGGCATTTTGCCTCTATCTTATATATATATATATATATATATATATATATATATATATATATATATATAAGTCTATGTCGATAGAGATTAGCCCAAAATGGTCCAGGATCCAAAGCCACTGGAATGCCTATAGTTTGGAGTAGTACTTTATATCCTATTTGAAAGGTACTCGCTTTTATAAAGGTAACTTATAAGCATTGTCAGACCAGTTTTGGAAACATTCGTCTTACCATTTTTTATTTTACACCAAAAGGCTTTAGATTTTGAAAAGTCTGTATTCACCTTTCTCTCCTACAAAAGCTAAATCTATAGTATTATGTAATTCTTTACTAATTTCTTTATGTAGTATTTTTGTATATTAAGTACCGAAATCATGTTGAGATTGATTTAACCTTTTTACGAGAATTTATACGCTCTAATTTTTCTTTTACTAGATCTGGATTATTTACCACCCAAAATAAAAATTTACTTTTTTATGGAAATTGTTTTTTTGATTTAGAATTAATTTAAAAACTTTAGATATAGCTTTACTTAAGGGCTTTGTGATGCACATCTTTGAGGCAACAATAAAACGGGCGCCAACTTTTTATTTTTATCCATTTTTGGTATTCAATACATGAAAGTTTTTTGCACTTTTCCTCTAATTTTAGTCCTAATCTTTCACAAATAACAGTTGTTGAGAATAATATTATCGATTTGACTATTACTTAATTTATAAGTATTTGAAACCTCACCTATGATTCCCACTTCTAACAATAAACGTTCTATATAATATCTTTTACAGATAAAAGCTATATTATTTGCTACCTTATCAATAGGTACTATTACAAACCTAATTTTAAGGCCCATAATTATTTGTGGATTTCTAAAGAGGGTTCGTTTTCTTACGGGGTTTAAATTCTTTTAAACTTCAACCTTTTTATTTACGAATCTAAGTACATTATTTTTCCATGCGTCAAATGTAGAGTGTAATAATTTATGCTTTTTTGCCATGGATGCAATGAAATTATCTAACGCTTTACTTATTTCCTTAACACATTTTGTATAATTTAAATATTTAGGTTCTCTATAGTTTGGGCCTTTACCGAGGAGTTTTTTCATTTAGAATTTTCAACTATCGCTAGATTACCGGTAATTATATGCCCTATGTCAGTATTACATAAAGGGGAGGAGTGACATTCACAAATATTTATTTTATCAATATCATTTATATTTACATTCTCTACAGTTTCTTTATAGCTATAAACCTTATTCCGTATGGTTTGCCCTAGTTTATATGTCACTATTGGACCCTGTTCCTCTATTTTAAGTTCATTGGGTAATGACTGAATGATTTCTGGATTATTAAATATTTTAGGTAGATTTATATCATCAAATCTGTTATTTTCGCACAATACTACACAAACATTACTAGGTTTATTTTTATACCCTCAACAGGTGGCTTGTATAATTTTGTATCGATTATATCTATTTTATACTCATACCATTGAGAAAGTTTTTCTTTCCTATATATCACATCCGGTTATAATAATACCTTCTTCGTTTTATTAAGTTTTCTAATGTAATTAAAAGACTCGGAAATATTAGTCATAATAATATCTTTAGTTTTTTGTTTTTTTTAATTCCTCGCATGAAACGGCAGATTCTCTATTGTTCTATTTACATGTGTTCTATCTCTAATACCGTAGCGAGACAAAACTGGATATAATCGCCCTACATTTTCTAATTCGTCTTGTAAATTATTTTTCTTTACTTTTATATTTAGACCATATGGATAAATGACTCGCATTGTCTTCATTACTTCATCTTCTTTATTTTGACGCATTTTAAGTATATTATTGTCAACCTTACTAAAACTATCACATCGATTATAATTAAATTTTCCAATAATTTGTATTGAAAAAGACGATTTACTACAGGTTTCTTAAAAATGTTTAATAACATGGGCACAGCCTTTAGTACTAGTTCTATATACATTCATACGTCTATTTAAACGAAGCACTGTTTTGCCTACATGTTGTAAATTACAATTTCTAACATATGAACTAGGGCAAACCATACAATTTCTATACGATAATAAGTAAACTAAATGTTGTGATCTACACGAAAAATAGCCGCTTCGGGAATTATTTGTTATACTTCTAAACACGTGTCACAAACTTCTTTGAATTCGATAATTTATTCTACAGTAATATTGTTATAGTCACACGCGAAATAAAAATGACGCCTTCACCTGTAGAATTAGTAGTAAGGAAATAGTTTCTGGTTATATTATTACACATTATTATTGAGAGGCAACTGTCATGCGCCATGGCTTCTTTGTCCTGATGTCGATCTGCCACCGTCTTCATAATAAGCCTAGATCAAGTGTACATAGCCCAAAACATTCTTTATGCTATAGACTATCAACACGTGTGGTTAAAGTGAAATTCATTAAACAGTTATTGCGTCTATAACGAACAACCCGGCCAACAGACATACATCTATTATTATAGTAATGCTGAATTAAATCAACGTTTGTTTCCTTAAAGCATTTTTCTATATATTTTAATCACACACAATATGCTAATATATTCCAGGTTTTGGGATGGAGTTCTGTTTGAAAAAAACTTTCTACTTCAAATGTTCTAATTAGCCGTAATTTGCAATTAATTCTCAAACTGGCCCATCTCTTATTAAGCTTTATCTCTCTCACAGGTTGTTTGATTACCACCTTCTCTATCTGTTATTGTTTATTAGAGGTCGAATGTAATAATAAAAGGACAGAATAAAATAAAATGGTTAGAATAGCCTGTTATAGACACAAAGGAATATTATCAAAAGTAGTAATACTATTTAAGCTGTGGAGGGAAACAGAGCGAGATGCAGATATAGCGAGCCGAAAGTGACACATTTTGGATCTTTTCTGTATTATTTTTATATTAAACTGGTTTTTGCAACTCGCTTTTTTCTCATTTAAACAATCCAACCTGAGTCCAATGGGTGACCCAACGTGTCAAATTTTTCTATTACACTTCATTTTCTTTGTATAGATGGACGCAGAACACATCCTGGCGAATAATATATTTCAGCAATAACTTAATTTCATCTGTGTGTGTTTTTCCCCTAAGAATTGTTCTTGGTCTTATTGTCAGCTTACGTTTTCTATGTGACCAGATCCACTTGTCTGAAAGGTCGGTTGGCTAGACATAACATTTTTTGCATTAGTTCAAGGTTTAAGACCCAGGAAGTACTTATATTTTCAAGTGGAAAACAAGATTTGGGGACAAAATAATATTACAAAACGTTGTTTTCAAACAATACAAATTGCTGAAGACACGGTTTTTGAACCTAGTTTTGTAATCCGTTCAAGCCTTTAATAATCACTCAAATATGTTAATTCTAATGACATAGAATTAAACAGTGGACCAGTTTACATAAAACTGACATCTGGTTTATCCAGTAAACCATTCATAGCATAAATTCGTCTGTCTACCAAAACGAAAAAAGATGTTCTTTCCTCCCTCCATGTGCATAGCGTACCGCGGAATTTTCATGAATAGAGCTTTTTTTTTCAAGGGCTTCTCGTCTGTGGAACACATTACCGCGGGACTGATTCCATGCAGATTACAGTATCCTTGTCATAAATCGCCTGATAAGTAATCAAACTTAGTTCATACGATTGATTGATTCTCATCTTTTGGCTGACAATCTTTTCACCTTATTAACCCTTATCCTCGACTGACTCTTGGCCTTGATAAGTGGTGACCCAATTGTAAAATGAAAACTGAACCACTTTTCTAAAAATTTAACAAGTAATTTTTTTTTAAATTTTATAATCTGAAAATGTGATGTTTAATCGATAAGATTTTAAAATAATTTAATCACAAAAAATGTTGGAAACGGGGGTGGAGTGTCGTAGAAGTTCGCCGGGAAAAAGAATTACTTTGAAAAATAAAGAAAACACTACAAAAATGTAAAAAGATCTAGACTATCATAAAATACTTTTATCGACATCTGTTCTGTTAGTTAACTAGACAGATGTTTAACTATAACTGTCTAGAACAACCAACCCTAATTCTCTCTCCACCAGCTAGAAAAATTGCGTGGGTACAGAAATACATAACCAGACATAGGAAAAAAAACTAATACATCTATTCAATAAATACATAATTCAACATTTTGTTAAATACTGGATGTATATTTTATTCTCAAAATACTCGTTTATCCAGCCTTAAATGACAGGAAGTGAAAAAAAATGAGGTGTCAGCAGAGGTCGACTCGCTGGACCCGCTAGATTATGGGAATATATTATCTAACGGATGTTACGTCACATTGTTCCGAGAGAGAAAGCGATAGCGACAAAGGCAGTCCGGGGAAGCATGCGACGCGTTCGGACAACTAATGAAATGGTCTGACATGATTAAACGGTGAATATCTGTCTTTTTCCCCCACTGCTGGTCAGTGATTAGGAATGAAGATCAAGTTGAATATGTCCTCTCCCATCAGTATTGAAAGTAAAAGATTTGGTTACAGAACGGCAACTCCTCAGCTGGCAAGGATCACGCAGAAGCACGTACAAGGAGAACAACAAGCAATAAGGAATGAACAACAATTTGTGAACTTTAGAATTTCTGGGATGATTTCGGCAACTTGGTTGCTGCTTGTATGAAAAGCTCGAGAACACAACAATTTGACAAAAATATAAATATTAGATTTAAATCTAAAAAATGAACATCTTTTCCAACCACCAGATTTTAAAAAGTCTATATTCGGAACATCAGGAAATATCATCGGATGTTCCGCTGGCTTGATAAACCGGAGGCAGGCTTAAAGTGTTCCCTCAAATAATGGTGCTGGAGAGGCGCTCGTTTAGCCAAGTCAATTCACGATGGTCCCCGAGGTGACGCATCATTACTAGACCAAGGTGACACTTTTAAGACGACCATTTCTCGTCCTCACATTTTCACATTTTTTTCTACTCTTATTTCTTTGGGTCTTCTTTCTTATTTTGTTTTCTCCTTATCCGTCTTCTTTTTCTTCTCCTTCACTTATTTCTATTCTTCCTATTTGTTTCTTCTTCGCCATCAGCAGTGTAAAGTAGTATCATAAGTCTAAAGTAGTATCATAAGTCTAAAGTAGTATCATAAGTCTAAAGTATCATCATAAGTCTAAAGTATCATCATAAGTCTAAAGTATCATCATAAGTCTAAAGTATCATCAGTCTAAAGACCTTTAACTTCCCAATTGTTATCAGAATGACAGCATGATTACATTCCGAACCCTATTCCATTTGAAGTAGGTTTGTTTGACCGAATGGAATGAGAGAATTCCTCCCAATTAATTGATAATAAAATTATTTAACTATTTGTTTAACGTCGTTGTCGGTATATAGAATGGACAGAAGATCAGATCAGTGAACTAGCGGATTCTATTTATCTATTTTATTTGTGCATTTTTGGGATGTTTCTGAACCTCCATGCCAAATTTGGTAAGAACCCGATAAGAAATCGGAACAGTTTTAACAAATATGCCAACATTCGCGCTGAAACTTCATTTACGCAGATAGATCTGATGGACAAATATTTATGTAAGTAAATTATACAATATCCCATTTATTTGTTACTTTTGAGCAGAGTTGGTTTTATTCATACCAGTCGAGGATACGTCCTGGACAATCAGTCTTACTGAGTCTTGGTGACCTTGCTTCTGTCGAGCTGAGGTTTGGTTCTGTTCAGTCCTCGGAAGTACACTCTCCCAGGCTTTACCTTCTCTCTGAGAAGGAGTAAGTTTATTGCTAAAGCCTGAGTCTACTGGGGAATGCGGACGGGATTGCTCAGGCATTTTTAGGGGGTCAGAGTGCACACGCTTATTGAGCACTGGCTTTTTAATCCCCACCTAATACCTTGTGTCACATCTCCCCGCAGTGAGAAGGAAGCAAATACAAATTCCTTGTGTAATATCAGAAAAGACACAGAGTGTAGTATCAGCACAGATACTACACTTGATCTTTTCTGTCCTTGGTCAGTGGGGGAGAAATCCTTCTAGACGGAGGCAATTTTATTTTTTTGTCATAATCCTGACTGTCCCTATTGTGCAGAGCTGGATTTCTCCCCATGGTAATAATCGACTCACGAAGTAAATATGGACATTTATTGATTAAAGAATTTTAAAAAAACAAACATGTTCTTCTCGAATTCAGAAGAATTAGGGTTTTCTTGTTGGTTATTTTCATTTTCATTCCAGAACTTATTTCGCGTGTGCATGCTACCATTGCAGCTCTGTTCTTTCCGTAAAAGAGATGGCGACTAAAAACAGGTTGTAAACCGAATTCGTATAAATCAGAAATTATCGGAGTATAATTAATCACTAATTATTTTCAGCATTATTTATTACACACTAAGGGTCCTCACACGGGCCATTACCAGCGATCGCTCACTGATAAAAACTGGTTGTGTTCCCTGTATTCTGAGTGACAGCATGTCTCCCTAGATATTTCAGTATTTATACTCCATTTGTCGCAAATAGATAATCTCGTTTTGTGTATTGTGATAATTAATTATCTTTGTATTTTAAAATATCCGCATCTGATTGTGCAAGACAATCCTCTTCAAACAATCAACACGCACTTATTTGGGCGGGATGAAGATGAAAAGTCTTTGTTCGTCCTCTTGAGTGCTCTCCGTTTAATCAAGACGCTAACGGACATTCTCTTTTTGTTTTGAATTAGCCTTTACTTGAATCACACGCATTCAGGGAGACACCCAGTTCACACGTGAAAGGGGTCTGTTTTAATAAATCGGGCTTTTAAGTAAGCCGCACACACAATTAATTTTGCAATGTCTTATTTGATAAATTACAAATATAAGAATAAAAATGGTAATATGGAGATCAGGGCTGGGAGCAGGGCTTCATTATTCCTCTGCCGCGTCAATAGTGTCTGTTAAGCGTTTTATAGTTTACTATAATTTTAAAAGCACATGTACGTTAGTTTTGGCTATTAATCAAACTAGACACATTCGCATCAAAACTTTACGTCTCCATAAACATCTGCTTTAGATAAATAATTATACAAATAATGTCACATGTGCATTTAGTAACACTACCATATACGTGCATCGCTTTTCTTTTATTTATGTATGTTATATGCGAAGTGATAAAATAAAGATAAAGATCATATCTTCAAATTATATCCTATCTTGAATAGGCAAAGCTCAATATATGAAATAGAGCAATAGTATAAGTAGATAAGTGATGAGAATAAAAATTGGATGAAATACAATATTTATTAAATCATCAATTGTCTAAACAAGGGTTATATAAAAAAAAACTTATTTTCTTAATCCATGGGTTTTCAAAGATATGCTCTTATCAGAGGAAATTCGACATATAAGTCAGTAAAATTTACTGTAATGCAAACATTTGAAAATATAAAAATATAACATATGAAAATATAAACAATTTAAAAAGTTTAAAATATGTAAAGAAAATCAAAATTTTACTGACTTATCTGTAGAATTTCCCTTGATAAGAGCATATCTTTGAGAATCCATAGATTAAGGAAATATTTCTTTTTATTTATATTAAAAAATTATTTGAATTGTTTGTACAATTGATGATTTAATAAATATTGCATTTTATCCAATTTTTATTCTCATCACATATATATATATAACGTACTAAATGCTTCAAGTTTAATTAAAAAACATTTTTATTCATACAATTGTTTCTGTCAATTCCAAAACACGATTTTTTCTTGATAATTGATAAACTCAAGATATGTTTTCAAAGGCTTCCTCAGTGAATTTTATCTCCAACAAATAGAAACAATTGTCTGAATAAAAATGTTTTACTTCGGAACATTTATTAAGTTATATATTTTGAGCTCTAGTAATAAAACCACTATCAAGCTCTTAACCCAATTTTTGGTGTGAACGTTAAGAAATTAAAATAATATATATATAAGGATATGTGTCGTTATTTGTGTAGCATTTTAACCAGAAAATCTATTTATATAAGATTATTTATATAAACACTCAGTGGGAAGAGAAAATAAACAATTTTCAAAGTAAAACTCTGTTTTCTCATTTTTCTTTTCAATTACATTTTCCTTTCCAATTAAGAATTTACTTCCTTCACTTTTCCCTCTTTTTTAACAAAGAATCTCGAAAGAATTAACTTTCTAAAATGTATTGTAAATAGTTTTAGTCATATCATTCTTGCATAAGTCCTTATTTTGTCTATGTCTGAAGTTTCTGTCTACAAGTGAAGTTTTGTAGACGGTCTTGAATTGCAAGTTTTTTTTTTGTGTTTTTCTATTAATAGGAGTATGGCAAGAAATTGACGTGCTCCCAACGCGCCTATAATAGCAATTAAATTCAAAAAGTAATCCGTAACCAGATGTGAGAAAAACAGACTGACACTTTTTCAAAGGTCGTAAAAAAGACTAGTGAAAGAAATAGTTTATCTTTCAACAGAAAAGTATAACGAAATACACTGGAAGTCAGTTACAGGTTCCAGAACTACAAGTCATAATTGCCTTGAATTTGGCATAACGCATCCTTGGGATGCCGAGTGTGCTATGGACGTTAAATGTTAATAAAACTGCCACCAATAGTAAAAATGAATCAACACTTATAGACTCTAAAACTAATGGTTAGATTTCCAAATTTGGTAAGAAGCACACTTGACATCCTGGATACGTAATAGGATCGTCAAAAGTCTAATACCCCTCCACTACTACTACTACTACAACTGTTAATAGAAAAACAATACTGATAAAGTCCACAACTAGTAAGAAGAATTACACCAAAATGTAGCATGAAGAACTCTTGGCATGCCATATATGTCAGAAGGAGGATAAAAATTCTAATAAGAATGCTGCTACTACTAAAATCATTATTGATGCTATTGATGATCATCATCATAATCATAATAATAATAAACACTAATAAACACTATTAAAATATATTGGTAAATTCCCTCAGATGTTAGAATGAAGCACTCTTGTCACAAGTGATTCAAAGAATAATCTAAATTCTAATGGAATGCTGTATGAGATATAATTAATAATATTGATTATGATTGTTAAATAAATGTGTATTGATTTACTCCTCTCCAGGAGTTAGGCACAAGGCCAGTTTTTATCTTACACCCACAAGTAAGATGTGACCCAAGGTCGGGTCGGGAAAGTGGGGTTTAAAAATTGCCTGGGCAGCCCCGTCAGCATTCCCCGGTAGGGGCGCCTCAGGCAGTAAGCAATAAACTTACTCCTCCCCAAAGAGGGGAGACGAAGCCTGGGAGGATGGACCTCCTAGAACTGCACAGGACAGACCCATAGACCGGCATAAATCAAGCCCCGAAGACCAAGACAATACCCGTCTATGGGGTGCAGTATCCATCGGAACAGATACTACACTTTGATCTTAGCCAAAAGGCCAAAAGTTCTCCTTTTGAAACATGTGTCTGGGAAAGACCGTCTGTTACTCTTCCAATTGTTCCCCAGTCCCCCACCCTAATTTCTCAACTGATCAGATGTTCCCTATTCAAGTAAAGACAACTTGAAAAATTTACTTTTTTTTTTTCATTTCTAGTTGTATCTACTCAGCGTTGTCCGGGAGTCATTTCACTTTCGTTGAAAATCCATCTATTTCGTTAACCCTTATATTAAGAGCGTATGGCCTTGATAAGTGTTAGTCACAATGTTTTTAAACGTCATGAATACATTACGGAATTTCTTATTTCGGAATATCAAAGATTTTAGCTACTTTTAGAAATGGAAAATATTGCACCAATAGTAAAGAATAACTTCCCAACAAATAAAGCGGATGCCAAGACCGGAAATAGAAACCGAAACCTTGAGATCTTTAGTCCGAGGTTCTACCAACTGACTTATTTGGATATAAAAATAGAGCTTAAAACATTACATTAACAACATAATTATAGCTTTGGCGTGACGTCATAGATTTGATTTACGTCATGTTTCAAAACATGAATTCAAACATAAGCAATAATAAAAATAAAATAAATGAATGACTGGCGCAGTTTATATAGTACTAAGTAAAATTCAGTTCTGAGTGATAGTCATCTTAAAATTGAAAGTTCAATCCCTAATGCGGGCGATACGTAGAATTGCGAATTACTGAAGACTTCTCCCAGTAATGGCTGACGGAACAAGAGCACGCTACTCCGTGAATTAAATAAAGGACTCCGTTCGAAATTCCGTCCAGATTCCAGAGTTCGACAGAAATATTCCTGAGTTCGAAAAGAAACACTTTAAGAAGGCTGGATGTTAGAGCGAGCGAAACGTTGTGATGATAACACTCAAGATGAGAACAGTAGTCCGAATAATCAAAATTATACCAATTATCAGTCCTCATCTCAAAAATTCAGAAACATAATCAATAGAGTCAGCAATTATTTTAATAGTCTAAAACAATGTGTTTTGCTTTAACTACTTATTGGCGTTAAAAACAATATTTAATACATACAAAAATTAGGTCTGTAGTGCTGATAATTCTAGTTAGTAAAATACGAATATATTAGCTTATGGTAGCTCCAACACCTATGTATTCATAGCATTGTTTTTTTTTTTAATACATTCAACTGAAACTTACCATTAAACAACATTCAAGTAAAAGTTTAAATCGTATTTACATAATTTAATGTTTTAAATAATCCCCTTTTCCTGTATTTATTTACTACTACAAAAACGATACATAAACTACTGCATCAATCACAAAAAGTAATTCGTATGATCTGTTATGTTGATCAGACAACCCCATTTCGTTTGATTATCATTTTACTATGTTATTCTGTTTCTTTAAAACCCCATTACATTGCAAATTAGGTTAAGTACTTTCCTAATATATGAATAGTTAACAAAGAAAAACAAAAACACTGAATTTTTAAGTTTAGAAATGAGAAATGATCTTTTTTCTCTTTTCTCATGTAAACAATGGAATGTTATTGTTACAGTTGAAAAATAATGTGACATTCACACGTCATAACGGAATATAGGAATAAGTTCAGTGTCACGGAAAAGAAACATCTTTTTAACAGACACGCGATCAGCATTATATCAGATTACAGAAAGGAAGATCGTCTCACATCAAGCATTCAATTGCCTTCAGGTTATTTTTGATGTTGATTATTTTTGGCATTTCTTACCTAATTACATTTGATACAGTTCGTATATATGACGAACGAACATACCACACTGCCTTCTGAACAAAGGAGGAAGTAAAACCTGGGAGGATGGTATTACGACATATACTACACTAGCCTTAAAGGAGGATGCAATACCTGGGATAATGGTTTCATAACAGAACATATATTACACTATGCTCTCAAAAAGGAAGAAGCCATGCCTGGTAAGATATTATCCATGAAGCAGAACACATACTACTTAATTGGGCACTGATAGATAGTACATTAGTCTGGAATAGTATAATAAACTGAATTGCGCATTAACAGATAGTAATAGTAATAGATCTGGCTTCAGATATTAAAGCTATAGTATAGTTTCGGCTTTAGACGGAGACACTAAATCTCCATTACTCGTAGATTGTGGAGGTGCTGTTATAGATGACGCGCCTGATTTCCGTGACTTCGCGTCGGCAACTATCGGGCAGGTCGCGGAAGCGCCCGAGAGTTCCGAAACAAACACGCCAAGCGTTAATGGAAGACTTGCAGGCGATAATATAAGACGAATAAATTCAAAGAAAAAATGCATAGATAAAAAGATAAAAACCGAACAAACTGTAGGGAAGGGTCAAATGAACCATTTTCAATCTAATGTGTAGAAAGAAAATGTCTTTTTTTTTGGGGGGGGGGGGGGTGTCAATGTTTTCTTTTTCATTTGTTTCGCTGCATTTCTTTTTTTCTTCTGGCTAACAAAACAAAGAAAGGTTAAGGCTCCCGTTCTTAGCGATAACCAATCCCTGCATTCAATTGTCAAGCTCTAACTGGAAGATTGGCAGACGCTAATATAAGACGAATAAATTCAAAGAAAAAATACATAGATTAAAATCACTTTTTTTTGTTGAAATAATGTTTTTTTTGGGGGGGGGGGAATTTTGTCAATGTTTTTATAAGATAAAAGAAAGAAATAATGATATTATTCCGTCAGCGCTCGGGCGCTTCCGCGACATGCCCGATCGTTGTCGACGCGAAGTCACGGAAATCAGGCGCGTCATCTATAACAGTAGCATTGTGGACTTTAAAAACAATCAATGGCTTATTAGCAGCTGCCTGGCTCAAGCTCTGCATAAGTTATCAATTAAAACAATCCTCAAATTTATCAGATTTAAGTACAGAGGTGCCTGCCCAAAATGCGACCCATAGAATCGTTAATAAAATCCACAATCCTTTATATAATCCGATCATATTTAGTACAATTACACTTCAGTCTATGTCTGACCTTTTCACCAAATTTCCTTCATAAATGTCCAACAGTCTTTTTTTTATCGTTATTCAATAAACACAACTGGATACGACGTGCATAATTGTCAATAAATCTGACACATTGCCGATTTAGGCAGTTCAGCAATAGTTTGAGGATAACCCGACGGTATAAATGAAGCCCACTCGGGATCGTACCCCTACTGATTAGACGATCACCAAAGTGCCTCCCATATTATTGAACGGTTATAAAACAAACTGTTTGACACTCATTACTGACACTTGGTGGGCAAGTCAAGCATAAGTTTATTTCTACAAAATATGGTTAGATTACAGAAAGGTTGTAAATATTATTAACAATTCAATGAATGGCATTTGGGTGGAGGTCACACTGTATAACATTCATTTCTAATAAAGATTTTATAATGAAAACGAAATATGAAAGCACTTTTTAAAAAGTTGATTTGGTTTATAAGTTTTTCCTGCCTATTATACACACACATTATATATTTTTTAACATACAGCATGTTATAGCACATGCGATGCCCTGTTCGTATCAGCAACCGCCAACTAAGAGTGCTAACACAGTTTGGATGGCTAAGACGGAACTGTCACACCGATGCCAGAGTGTAGTATCTGTTCCGATGGATACTGCACCCCATAGACTCGTATTGTCTTGGCCCTCGGGCTTCATTTACGCCGGTCCATGGGTCTGTCCTGTGCAGTTCTAGCAGGTCCATCCTCCCAGGCTTTGCCTCCCCTCTTTGGGGAGGAGTAAGTTTATTGCTTACTGCCTGAGGCGCCCCTACCGGGGAATGCCGACGGGGTTACCCAGGCAATTTTTAATGGCCAGAGTGCTCACCTTCTCGGGCGCTGGCTTTTCAAGCCCACTTTCCGACTCAACCTTGGGTCACATCTTACCTTGTGGGAGTAAGATAAAAATGGCCTTGTGCCTAACCTCCTGAAGAGGAGGAAAATAATACCAGCAGAGTTTTACCACCTGACACGATGTTAAAAAACGTGGCCGATGACATTGTGTTAAAAACGATTACCGCTTAATGTCACGTAAACACTGGAAACGGTATTCTATCGCGTGCGTTTTACCGTTTGTTTAGAATTTTTCTGGGGTGCTGTTGTTCAGAAACCGAATCTTGGAGGCTGCGAGTGTAATCCTGATTCATCTTATCACTCGATTTAAATTCTCCAATAGGGAAATCACGCTATTCGCAGCAAAAAATGCTTTATGGATACGCTAACCTCGCAAGCTATAACATTTTCTTCCGCAAGCACACGTTGATGTTCACGACGTTTTGATTTATATCGGTCTACATTCCCCCCCCCCCCCGCTATAGTTGGCCAAGAGAAGCATACTTTGTTTGTTGTAGCGATCATAATTTACATAAAATGCCCGTCTTTCCAAGTTTTCACTCAATGATTTTGGCGGAGAAGCATTTCGTATATATATATATACATATATACATATATATATATAAACATACATATAAATTACACCTGTGTGTGTGTGCATGTCTGTCTCTAAAATCGAAGATATACTAGGGAGTGTACCTTAAATATTAGTATATTAAGATGTGTGAACGCAAGTGAAATAGTTATGCGTCTCTAGCTGCCTCTTAAAGAGCTAATGACACTTTTTCTAAAACGAATAGGCTATATTGCCGGTCCCGGCAAAATAACGATTCCTGCGTTATTTTGCCGGTTCATGTATATTTAACTAAATTGTTAAACATACAGTGACGACCGGCACAATAATGAGTCTTACGTTATTTTGCCGGCTCGTGTTTATTTAACTATAAATTAAGTTTTTTTTTATTATTTAAATTATTTTTTTTGTATTATTTAAAACTTTATCAAACGAAATGTTATTTATAATTTAAAACTTTGCCTGATTGTTTTTTTTTTATTATTTAAAACTTTGCCTGATTGATTGTTTTTGTTTGTTTTTAATTAATCTTTGCCTGATTGATTTTTTGTATAATTTAAAACTTTATTAAGCGACAATATATTTTAAAATAACGATAAAATTAATTTTTACTTCCGGTTGATTCGATTAGGAGTGAACTCTTCAAAATTACGACTTATTTTATGATTTCATTGAAAGAACATTTTAAAATAGAAACTGTTTAAATCCAGTGATTTTCTGTATATTTTAACATTATCGAAGTTTTTCTTCATAAAGAAAATCAGAATTTTACATTAAAATCTTTCCTTTGTAAAGCACATTTTTAACAAGTAAATGTTACCAAAGGCAACATAAATTATTCTTCTACCCGTATAAGTTTATTTGTTTATTTGATTATTTATTTTTATAAAAAAAAAATCATTTATCAAAATAAATAATAAAATAAACAAATAAACTTATACAGGTAGGTAGAATAATAATTTATGTTGCCTTTGGTAACATTTATTTGTTGCTTATTTTTTTCTTTATACAGGGTGGGCCAAAATAAGGGTCCTATCTTTAAATTTGAATAACTTGAATTTGAATAACTTCCACAAAATAAAAGTTAAACTCACCAAACTTTATGTGTGTGTAGACTGACCCTTCCGAGATTTTTTGAAATAAACAAAGCAAATTTTAGCCGAAAAACACTTCTTAAAACTTACAAAAACTAAAGTATTGTTTTTTACACTGTTTTGAGTTTTTTAAGCAAAAATAATGTTTTCTAAATGAGGGTACGTTCCTTACTTCAGCGAAAACACGCTTGTGCTAGACTGGATTTTGAACGCGGGCATTGTATCAAACCTGCAACGTTGAGACAAACTACTTTGGTGAGACAAAACGAAAATTTGAACATTTTTCCATGAGTCTGAAGAAAGAAGGGTACTGGATATTCGGCGAATAGTACTATATCAACGGTAAAATTTGGAGGCGGATAAATCAAGACCTGGGGTTGCTAGTACCCAAGGTGCAGGCAACATTAATAATAATAAATATATTTTTCTCTTCTGTTTTTTTTTATGTGTAATAGATGGGAAACGAAAAAGCATCAATATTTTAGACTTTAAAGTAGGCGATCAATCTCGCATATAAATTTAACGTAAAATAATCACTAATTTCTAGACCATATAGCGCTTTTAAGGACCGGTCACTGATTTTTATTTGTTGGTGAATTAGCAAAGTGTGTAGGGCTACAGTTTAACCCTGAATTCTTAAAACCAAAGTCAAATTTACATTTAAAAAATCAAAATTATAATGAATATTGCTTTAAAAAAATATTTTTCTTTGAATTTTACGTAAGTACTGATTTTCTTTTAATTAAACGAAGACTTGGGACAGAATTTTAAAATAAAGAGTTTGTTAGTGAAAAATTGTCGGCTATCTTGAACTTATAGTAAAATGCCGACCACAATATATAACGTTGAAATTGAACTATGTTGGTTTTCAGTTTACTGTCGATTAGACATTAACGTTCACAATTATGGAAAACAAATGTGTAAATAATGGTTATGTTCAAGATTGGGTGCTGAAATTCAGTTACAGTTGCTGCTTTGCAGACGGGAAAACAGTGGCAAGGCAGAAAATGTTCTTCATTATAATTCACATAAGAAAATCTAAGATTTTTAATTGAATTTTTACGGCATCTTCTGTTTATTAAATTTAGGTGAAAGTACAGAATAGTTAACAAAGCCCCCTCCCCATGTTAAGAATTATTTCAGAGCGGTCCATAAACTGCAGAAAGAGTTGGTTTGTTTTTTTTGTTTCGTTTTGTTTTTTTTACAAAACAGTTTGAATTATATTAAAAATAGTTCAGTTTCACCATGACCTCATGGAAGATAATCAGAAGAGACATTTTCTGTATTGTCACCGTCTATCAGTTTGAAGCAGTAACCGGAACTAAATTTCAGCATCTAATCTTGAACATAATCTAAATAACCTTTTTTTTTACCTTTTAGAAGTTTCGTTTCCGACGTTAACTCATTTTAAAATGATCCCCGACTTGCAAGTTATGAATACGAGTGTAGGTTTTTACGCTTTCTTATAACGTGTGCATCACTCCCTTTCAGAGCAACCGCGAAATTAAAAGTGAAATAAAAATCTAACAAAACACACACACATAAAAAAAAAACAGAAGAGAAAAATATATTTATAATAATATGCTAATGCAATTTTATGTCTGTACGTATTTTATAAGCTGTCACCTCTATTTTTAAATATAGGATCGCCCGATCGCCGAAGTTTTATTCAATTAAAGACTATTTAGCTGGTAATTACATTTAGGGTAAGAAGGAAGAGGGTATTTATTTTGAAACGTTAAAATTGTAACAATAAATAATTTAATTAAATGGTTAATACTTTCGTTCTATTTATGTATTTAGCTGACACCTTTTTTTTTTCACGGTAAGAAGGAAGAAGATACCTATTGCTTAAAAAAGATAAATTGCTACAATGTTCGATAAATAATAAAAAACAAACAAACATTCGTTTCATTTATTTAAAGAGCTTCGTAATTCTCGCTTCCCTTATTTTGTCCTTTAGTCCTCATATTCTATGAACGATGTTTCTGACAAAGGGAGAATAATTGCTGTTTTCTTGGTTGAATCTATCCACCTAACACTTAAAATTAGCTAGTTTCTGACCTTGAAGTAGTTTTTTTTTTTATTAGCTCCTTACATCAAGTGGCTTACTGCCTTATTTGGAGCGATTTCCATTTTAAAAATTTTTAACTGGCAATGGCAATTATTTTTACGGAATAAGAAAGAGACAATTGTTGTTTAGTATTATTAAATCTTATATAATTGCATTCTTTTAAACAAAATATCATTAACAGCAAATTATGAAGATTGATGATAACAGCAAGCGTGAAATTTCCATGGGTCCCACTAGTAAACTATAATACAAATAAATATCTGACTCAGGGATCCTTACCATATAACTTTGAAAATCGAACCTATCATAAAAGATCTGTGTACCCGCTTCCTATTACAGCAAGTTAGACACGAAGTCAGTTTTACGAGTGGGCATTCTGGAAGGGTACGAAAATAGCCGATAACATATTCGTAAGGGCGCCTCAGGCAACCAGCAAATAAACCAACCACACCTTTTGGGCGTAATAGGTAATATCTAGAAGATCATCATCTTTGGACCGAACCGTGCCATATCTGATTCAAAGAAAAGGATCGGGTCCTAGAGTCAGAATACACAAAGGATTACCAACCCTAAGTAGCAAAACAATTAAAGATATGTGGGTGTTTTTTTTTTCTTTCTTTCCTTTTTTGAGTCATACAGACTTTGTAATTTTACGGCTGTTCCAAATAAAAGCAAAACTAGGCACACTTGTGTTCACAGATTGTAAATCAGAACTCATTTTATAACGAGCTAGTAGCATTTACACGGCGTTTCCCGGGTAGAGGACTTAAAGACAAATGAATTAAAATATAGTCATGTTTACAATTCGGTCTCGTTTTCCCTGATTTTATTTTTTATTTCAATAAATAGTTGATTAATTGTAAATAAATAAAAACATTTCAATGTGTATTTATCAAGTTACATATAGGCGAGAAAAACAGACACAGCATCTTGTCTGGTAGTTTTATTAATACAGAGGTTATGGGCCGTCTCCTACAGAAGTAACTAAAAATATCTTTAAAATGTAAAAATAGCAAAAAAATACCCATCAACTGTTCATATTTTTAGTCAAAATATTTCTTAACCAGAAGCTTGTCAACATGGGTGGTAATTTTTAATTGCGGACTGCTGACATGTTCAGTTTTGACTTAGTTTTTAATTATTTGGCCTTCAGCATGATTCTGGTCATAAAGAAAAATATATAACATTTTTGATGTTTTTTGTTTAGTTTATAAATTTGTGGTTTAAGAAAAGCCAAAGAATTTTGCAAGGGAAATTTGGTTTCTTTTCTACGTGAAAAAAAGAAATTTTGTTTCGGAATTTTTAAGATGAAGATTGATAATTTGTATTATTTGACTTATTCTTGGTATTATGCTTATCTTGGTTTCTAGTACATAAATAGATATTCGTTGTATATAAGAAGAACGTAAGGCAGGCTTGACAACGTAAGGATGAGTCAAAGTCTTATCTGGGCTTTACTTCACCATATTGTATGAAGTATTCCCGAAGTTATGCCATGGAAATGTTGATAACTCAAAGACTATTATCTTATCCGGTTGAAATTCTGCATTGTGCTTACTGTTATCAAAGATTCACAGATCCATGCATAACATTTGGAAAAATCAGAAGTTGAAATTCCATAAAAAATTGACAATTATCTAAAATAAGGTCAAGATCAAAGTTATATAATATGCGGGACTTCAATGGCTACAATATGGGCCAAGTAGCGAGGCTCTACGATGAACAGGACTGACTATGACCTTAAGCCTTGATATCCCTATATAACTTAGTTCTAAGTTAGACTATGACTGATATTTTGACCAAGTTTGGTGACGATTGGTCAAGCGATGTGGACGCTATGCAGAAACAAACAAACAAAAAACAGTGACTAATAACTTAGACTGAAAACATAACCTCATTGGCGCAGATAACTCGAAGAATATCCGAGGGAGTGCTTCATGTACATAGGATGTTCGAAATAGTTGAATTAATTTTTTATAAATTCATAATATTTATTAATATTATTTAATATATAGTTAAATCTTCTGATAAAAATTATGTAAAGATGATTTTAGTTTTATTAAGATATTTAAGTAAAATGTATTTTTGAGTTCCAAAGTATACCTCGCCCACCTTGAGCGTATGGAGTGTTCTCCCCTGCATATGCCCTATCTAACCACTTTTAAGAGACGTGTACATTTCTTTATATATAAAATAGAGTTGTTTTTTCTCCTTAAAAATCAGTTAGAGTAGAAAAAATAATGCATCAAACGCATCGAAACAGATCACTTCATTCGACTACTACATTCGACCGTATTTCCAGAAAGTTTAACTTATTTTCAAAACCTAAACCAAAAATATAATTATTAGCCCCCCCCCCCCTGTAAGCCTCTCTCAACTAAGTAAACCAAAGGGAGAGTAGCAAATTATATTCCCGGTAAGAATTAAGTTCTCACAAAACTAAAAACACCGCCGAGCAAGGCCGCCCAATTATTTCATAAAGAACAAATTACGTAGACACCAGTTTCAGAATTCGCAAACCAGCTAATCATCGATGATTAAACATTCACAATACCGCGGAACGCTTTGATATTTTCATAACTTTTACTTATTTAGTAAAATATACATTACCTGTAAGTACTTATATATTTTCTTCAAACCTTAAACAAGTAAAACATTATTCCGTTTAAAACACGAAGTGTAAAAACAACTTTTTGGATGTTGCCGACAGCCAGCCAAAAGCCTACCACTCTCGCACCCTTGATGATTAAAAGGGAGGTAAGAGGGAGACGCTTCAACTTTCCATCCTCTTCCTACACCTCTTGCACCCGTAATGATTACAAGGTAAGTAGGAGGGAACACAATATTTCGTAATTAGTGTATATGTCTATATATTTTTATGTACATGATTGACTCCTAAACTAATTGACCAATCATTATGAATTCTTTAACACAACTGCTAGACGTAAGAGGTCCAAATATGGGCTCTACTTAGTTCAGTTTACTTTTATCCGAAGGCGGCAACTAGGAGCGGAAACCCTTCATGAACATTCAGATACCTCCGATATTTTGTTAAATTTCAATGTAAGATCTTCATGTGGCGAACATCCACCAACGTCCATTATATTTTCTTAAGTAACAACATAAATAAAAATTGTCGCAGTCTAGAAAGATTTAACTCAATGGTCGAGGAGATAATAGATCGAACAAATATCCCGGTCCGAAAGAAGTACCCTTTTCCTTAATCGGTCAGTGAATGCGATATCCTTTGTTTCACTCCGAGGTAATCATTTTCGTGAGTACATAGATTTTCCACAATTCAACAGCGATATTTTTCTTAACATTAAAAGTATCCGTTGTGACCTATTTGCGTTCTGTCTGTCGGCTGTTTACACATTTTTATTCATTCTTTTATATTTCTCTCGGGCAACGAGTCCTGCTAATATATATATATATATATATATATATATATATATATATATATATATATATATATATATATATATATGGAAATTAAAAAAGGAAATCCCCAAAATATTATTTATGTATTTATCAACGTTACATCTTATTTCAAGAATTCCTCAAGATGAGTGTCTGAATAAAAACAAACACGAGTACCAAATGTTTGAAACAGAGGTTGTCGCGAGTGACAGCTGAAAATTGGGTTCGCTTATGAAAAAATAAATTATGAGATACAAATAGATGGTGGCAGTGGGAAATTGAGTTGACAGTAGAGAGTGTGTGTGGGTGGAGTTATAAGATTATTCTATTTATTTAAACTTATTTATAGATATAATAATTATCCACGGATACGTGTTTCGCCGTTTGTGCGGCTGACTATGACTGGGCTCGAACCTCGGACCGTCCGAAATTGCGTGACAATTTATTATTTACAAAGGTACTTGTAATTGTTTCTTTAGCGATAATTAACAAATGGTATACTTCGTCCACCTTGAGCGTATGGGGCTGCCTCCATTATACATACACACGAGTGTTCTCCCTTGCATATGCCCTATCAATTCACTTTTAAGAGACGTGTACATATATATATATATATATGTATATATATATATTTCTATTTAAATAAATATACATATAGATATATTCTATTATTTATTGACAAACGCACGAGTCTTCTCCTCTGCATATGCCCTACAGACACACTTTTAAGGGACATGTACATTACTTATACTTAGATAAAATAGTTATCCACAGGCACATGTTTCGCCGTTAAACTAATATATATATATATATATATATATATATATATATATAAGTTTCGAGGTACAAAATTTATAAATAGGTTTGAATAGAAGCGGAAATCTGTCTCCGTAAATGTGGTCTCGAGAGCTCTTTCGTCCAACATCTCATCAGGAGAAATCGTTGGAATAAAACAGAATATGAACAAATTATTAAGCGAGAAAGGGCAAGAATAAACACATTCAAAAAAGGGAGGCAATTATCCTTCGCAACTTCTGTAGTGAAACTTAAAGCATTATGAAGAAAATTCAGCTTTTTATAGAAAATCAAAGCTTCACTATGAGAGGAGAAAGTAACAAAAGTGTCGTCAACATACCTGACACAGACACTGGGTTTAGGGACCGAGTTAAACAATATGTCTTCATGATAGCCAACAAAAATGTGTGCTAATGCCGTCACGTCAAAGTTATAATTATTTCATTAACGTAACGTTTTCAGATTTAGTTATAAGAAAATTTAAATAGCTCAGCTCATAGAACATCAGACTGAACATCTCCAGGGTTCGGTTTCGATTTCCGGTCATGGCATCCACTTTAATTGTTGGGAAGTTATTATTTAGTATTAATGCAATATTTTTCACTTTTAAAAGAAGTTCAGATATTTCCTTATAAAATTGTGACTGACGAACAGACAGATACACACACGTACAGAAAGTGACTCTTATATTATGAGTGGATTGCGTGTGTCGCCACGTTGTTTAAACTATGGCTGATAAAACAAGTCTTATTTTTTATGCTTCGTGCACAGAAATGTCAAATATCATGAGCGTTTTGTACTGCCGCAGTTTTAATTTAGTCACAGACAACACGGCGACAACCCTAATGTTATCATTAGGTAAAATGTGTTAGATTTAATGATGAACATGTGATTTTCTTTTCATGCAATTTATTATTTTTTGCACCATTTACAGCCACGTATGGCTTGCTCATAATGCCATTAAAAATATTCCTGTAAACACTTATGTACCGTCGGACGGGGCTACTTTGACATTAAGGGCAACTATGATAATTTTATGTCAACCTGTATTTTTCGCTTTCAACTAATCAACCTCGATTTGTTGGACCCATAAAACTAGGCTGCAACATATGTCTGATACAACTGTAACATATTTTCTGTTTCTCACTAATGCTAAGCCAATACAAGAAATTATTGGAAATGCACTTGCCAGTATGCTTAAGGACTATATTTCACCAAAGGAGAAAACATCGCAAAAACGTGGACCAAAGATAACTCTAGGAACTGCTGATTCATCTATGCCTGGTGTGAGAAAACCTAAAAAAAAACACTGATTATTGCAACTGTGCCTAGTCATCTTTTTCTGTTCCAAGGGATGTTTCTGTGCTTTGTTACAAGGCCGGGTTATAATACTGTTGCATGGTTACACTACTATGGTACTGCATTATTAAATGCAGGGCTGTAGCGGTCATAAATTAGATTTACTTTGTATTGCGTATCAGTGTCCATGTGAGCTGGTTTGGCCAATCAGCTCGTAAGGCGCATTGATATCATTAGTTCCCTAAGGGACTACTTGAGCTCCCTCAGGTTATTCCAGATATTGCAGACGGGGAGCAGACGGTAACCTGGCACCAGCCAGGAAAGATCGCCTCAGCCTCTCTCCAGCCTCCTTGTCCACCTAGATATTTGAACTAAGGGCTTATTTTCTTCTTCTTTCGGACACTGTCCTAATTTTTTTTCCACCTATACACAAACTATATAGGTAACCTTATATACGAATAAACCCCTTTCGTTGTTGTTGTAAAAAGGTTTCGTTATTTCGCTAATTCATTTCGTGTGTTGAAAATATGATAGGGGGTAACAAATCCTCCATTCATACAATGGTGACCCAAAACTCACGAAACTGAATAATAATTTTTAAAAAAACCTTTCTAAATGTATTTCAGCAACGAAAGGGTTCGTCAAACAACACGGATCTGCGATCGAAAGAAAAAACACAGACCACATTCAAAGAAAAAAGCCATACCCGAAATTACTTTCAGCCCGTTTAACTTCAAAGAATTCGCGTGACTAAACTAGGAAATGATATTCAGCCAGTCACGAAATCCTTTCTAAACAAAAAAAAGAATTTATAAACAAAAAACAAAAAATTAAGAAAAACATTTTGATCAACTGTTGAAGATATAAAACCCTTTTTCTTCTACTTTAAAGCAAATGAAAAAACTTTTTCACTGAAACATTTTCTCTTAACAAAAAAAAATTTTTTTAATTCTTTTTCACTAAACAATATTTATACAAACAAAATATTTTCTTTTACCGAAGAAATTACAAAAAGAAAATCTTTTTCACTGAACAATACTTGCACGAATTAAACATTTTCTCTTACCGAATATATAAAAAGATTTTCCACTGAGAGATAATTGCATAAAAAATACAAGCAATATTTACTCGTACCAAAAAATGTTAACAAAAAATTTAAAAAATTAAAACTTTTAATAAAAAAAAAATTTCAATGAAAAATATCCCAAAATATACATGAAAACAACTTAGAAAAACAGAAAAAAAGAATTTTAATTTTAAAACTATTTTTGACTCGATTCAGTGAATTCACTTAACGAGACTGTTTATCAGCGTACGACATTTCTTAGTCGTCAATTATATAAAAATAAACGAAAAAAAAAAAAACAATTCTATTTAATTGATTAAAATAAATACTATTTATTTATTTATTTATTTATTTCTCCCCCGTTTACAAAAAAAAACATATTTTTATAATTTTTTTTCTTTTCTCTCACATAACAAAAAAAAAAACACGATCATTCACGCATATTTTTCCCTTTAAATATATGCAGTCCGGTTAAGAGCGTATTATATATATTTATTAATTCTTCTGGTTTCCAACAAACACATATCTTTCATTTTCTTTTCATTGAAATTTGTTTCCATGACGATTGTTCTTTTCGTTTCCATCTTTTTCGTCCGTGTATATTTTTCTTGTCTGTTGTAAAAAAAAAATTTAGCTGCATTTTACCCGCATTCGCCGGGGACGTTCGCGTTTGGTTTACCCAACTCGAATCGTATTATGCGGCAAATAATATCGCAGAACAACGGCAATTGTACATTTTATTTAGTGCATTCCCTGAGTCATTAACACCAGTTGTCAAGGACTTGATAACTGAAACCATGCCTGGCTCTACTTATGACAGCATCAAGCGGGAGGTTATGCGCCGAACATCGCTCTCAGAGGAATAGCGTTTTAAAACGCTGGTTCACGACGAGCATTTGGGCGATCGTAAGCCAACTGAACTGCTCTGCAGAATGAGAGAACTGGCGGAAGGAGAGGCCCCAGCGGGTAGTATCCTCATGAAGCAGCTTTTCTTTTCAAAGCTGCCGCATGAGGTGAAGGCAATTCTGGCGCCCATGGTGGAGACGAGATCCGTCGACGTAGTGGCTTCGTCGGCAGATAAAGTGATGGATTGTGTCAATAGACCTAACTCCAGTTCTCATCATTAGCCACAGGCTGAAATATCTTCTTTCTCTGCTACAGCCGGAGACACCAGTAAACCGGTCATATTAGCCATACTTAATGCTATAGAGTGACTGGAGAGAAATGTGAGAAAACTCGGCATGTCTAGATCACAATCGCCTCGACTTCGATACCGAAATCGTTCGCCGTCCCTACCGCCACTCTAACAAGGCAGGATTGTATTCTTATCACAGTCGCTTTGGCACTGAAGCACAGAGATGCCAACAACCCTGTTCGTTGCCAAACCAGGGGCCCTAAAATCTGGGGGCCTGAGCACAGAACGATCTCCACTTGGTTTGCATAACAATCGTGTTTATTTCATAACGGACTCTATATCCCAAGCACGTTGCTTGGTTGATACTGGGGCCGCTTGCAGTATTTGGCCACTAAAACTTCTCACTGAAAAGCCATCCGTGTCGCCCATTTCACTGCAAGCCGTAACTCACTCTCCTATTCTCACGTACAGTTAAATTTCTCGTTCTTTAGCTTTAGAATTGCGCAGAGACTTTACATGGGTCTTTACTGTAGCCGATTTACCCTACCCCATTCTGGACTCAGACTTCGTGCACCACTTTAATCTCTTAGTGGGCATGCGCAGACGACGGCTGATAGACGCTAATACTGAACTTTCCGTTCCGGGTTTGAAATCTAACACCCCATCTATGAGCCCGGTATTCTTTATTGCCGCAACCGATGACCCATATCAGACCCTACTACACTCCTACCCAGAGTTAACTAACTTGAATTTTGTAGTGAGCAAACCAACTCACTCAACAAAACATTATATTGAGATCACAGGAGCTCCTGTGTTCTCACGCCCTCATCGCTTATCCGCAGAGAGTCTAAAAACAGCGAAGGCGCAGTTTAACCATATGCTGCCACTGGGAATTATACGCCCCTCGTCAAGTCCATGGGCTTCCCCTTTGCATATGGTCCCGAAGCGCTCCAGACATTGGCGTCCGACTGGGGACTATCGACGACTCAATGCCATGACGGTATCTGATCGTTATCCAATCCCACATATAAAAGACTTTGCTTCGTCTCTGCACGATTGTAAGGCCCTTTTCTAAACTGTACTTAGTTAAGGTTTACCATCAGATTCCACTGAATCCGGCCGACATACCCAAAACGGCGGTAACAACTCCTTTTGGGGCGTTTGAATTCCTGAATATGCCTTTCGGTTTGTAAAACGCGGCTAGTACCTTCCAACGCTTCATGGACGAAGTAGTGCGAGATCTTGACTTCGTCTATAATTAGAGACATTATTGTGGCAAGAGGAACATGTCACCCATCACCACCTACTGTTCGAACGGTTTCAGCAATATCAGGTAAGGATTAACCTTGGTAAATGTGTATTTCGTGCTTGGTCACTAGTTTTCTTGGGCCACATTATTAGTCCTGAAAGCATATCTCCCTTGCCTGAAAAAGTTAAGGCACTGCAAGACCTTCAACTACCCACTTCACTTCGCCAACTAAGACACTTCCTCGGTCTGTTAAACTGTGCGGATCTTCTGTATCCTCTTTCCGACCTGTTACGTAACAGAAAGAAAAATGAGCAGATTTCACTGAATGATATTCAGCTGAAAATATACTTTTCCCAGTTAATATACACATTTTAAAAAAACTACTTTTCACAGAAAAGACAATTTTTTTCAATAAATACTTTTCACAGAGAAAACAAACTTTTTCCAAAACAATATTTTCCAGAAAAATACAAACAGCCTTAGCAGAGGGTGATGTACCAGTCATAAATTAGATTTACTTGGTAATGCGTATCAGTGTCCCTGTGAGCTGATTTGGCCAATCAGCTCGCAGGGCGCATTGATATCATTAGTTCCCTGAGGCACTACTTGAGCCCCCTTGGGATATTGCAGACGATGATTAGACGGTACTCTGGCACCAGCCACCAAGGATCGCCTCAGCCTCTCTTCTGCCACCTTGTCCACTGGACGCTCACGGCGCCTGCTATCTTCGCCTGAAGATATTTGAACTAAGGGCTTATTTTATTCTTCTTTCGGACACGATCCCAAGTTTCTTCTTCCAACCCCTTTCATTGTTGTAAAAAGGTTTCGTTATTTCGTTAATTCATTTCGTGTGTTGAAATTAAGATAAGGGATAACAAATCCTCTATTTTTACAGGGCTACTTTTGGTTAAGATCAAAGTGTTGTATCTGTTCCGATGGATACTGCACCCCATAGACTGGTATTGTCTTGGCCTTCGGGGCTTGATTTATGCCGGTCTATGTGTCTGTCCTGTGCAGTTCTATGAGGTCCACCCCCCACCCAGGCTTCGCCTCCCCTCTTTGGGGAGGAGTAAGTTTATTGCTTACTGCCTGGGGCGCCCCTACCGGGGAATGCCGACGGGGCTGTCCAGGCAATTTTTAATGGCCAGAGTGCTCACCTCTCGGGCGCTGGCTTTTCAAACCCCACTTTCCCGACCCGACCTTGGGTCACATCTTACTTGTGGGAGTAAGATAAAACTGGCCTTGTGCCTAACCTCCTGGAGAGGAGGTAAATAAATACTATGATATCTTTTTTACATAAAAAAAATGCATAAAAGAGCTGAAATAATTTTTTTCTTGACTATTTTTTTTTTAGAATATCAAAATCGAAGTGTTACTTATTCAGGGAAGCGACACAGTTGAATCAAATGATTCCAAACCTACCATAGTTATCCCAATTGACGGTACATAATAAGATTACATTTATGGTCACGTTATACAAACTACGACAGCAGACAACGAATTTCATTTTCGATGCTTCGTACACAGAAATGTGAAATATAAGTAGCGTTTTGTCATACCGTAGTTTTACATTCGTAATGTTATCATTGTAATAAGTAAAATTGTAGAGTAAAATAAAATGAAAAATCACGGATGTTCAATAAATAATTTGTCAAAGCAGTTGTTACGGTCTAACTTAATTCTAATTCTAACCTAACTGGAATTTAGGGTCAGTAGCAACAAAAATTGTTAATGCCCTCAAACGCTAGAATGGCCCGTAAATTTTACGTTAAATTTATGTACGAAACTAATCCCGCTCTCTAAATTCTAAAAATAATAAAATACTATAATCGCCTAAAAAAGCATAGTCATTTTCTTGGAGGGACGGGCAGCGAAGGGTGTTAATCTACAAAGCCCCCCCCTCCTTCTACATAAAAACATCTTGGCCTCATTGTTTTTAAGTTTAAGAAAGTAAGGTAACACTGTAGTTACAGGCTATAGAGAAGAAAAAAAACGGAATTAAGCGGAACGAAATTGCTCCAATCAAGAAAGTTCAAAAGTACCTTTTTTGTGTTTTTTTATTTTGTTTTATTTTGATTCAACAATTTGATTATCCCTGAAACTATTATTCACAACGACATTTAGCTTGCTTATGACAGCATCGCAAACGTTTCTCTAACTCCTCCTTATGTACATCAACAGGTGAACAATAGCCAAAACTTTGTGTATCCTCACACTGTTACACATTTCTGAATGCTAACATTGTCCGACATTGCCTAATTGATACTGAATGTCAATCAGAAACGTTAACTTTACAATAATTTTAGCGACAGTTAAAAGTAAAATTTGCTAGGATTTTTTTGTAATTTTAATAATTGGTTTAAACCAGCTAAATCCCACATCCTATACTATAATAATGAGACAAAAAAAAAATTGTCACTCAAGGGAAACAATTCTCGCATTTATCTGTACGGGTTATTTCCCTTGTTTTCTTTCTTATTGACTGTTATAAAACAAATCGTTTTAAAGTTTTTCCTTCCAAAGGCACAGCAGAATAATCGATTTTTTTTTAATAATCACAGCAAGATTTGAAATGTAACTTTGTTTTTTTTTTTTTAATTACAATCCTAACATTTTTAAGTTAAACCTAATATATTTATTTACCATGTGGGGTTTTGAAAAGCCAGCACACTAAGTGAAATGCCTACAAAATGCTGAACCGCTCCGTCGGCATTACCCGGTAGAGTAGAGTAGGCAATTATCAATAAACTAACCCCTTCCCAGAAAGTACGTAAAGTCGAACAAAGCCACTGTCGGACTGATTGTCAATGACGTATCCCTGACTGGTACGAACAACACCTTCTCAAGCTGTGTCAGGTATAGCTTGGTTTTGTTTGTTTTGTTGTATTTTTTTTTTTTAATTACTAGCTTAATAGGCGGATTTTAGCCCGACTATGCGGAATGCTATGAACGCTTTTTTAAGAATCATAATCAGAATTCTTAATTTTATTACACCCCTCATACCAAGAGCTCTTTATGTGAAAGTTGGCGCAATTCACTACAGTATTTCTGGATCCTATAAGTGTGTATTATTGTTTACTCCCTAGGAGTTCTCACACGAGTCATTATCAGTGATCACTCCCTGGCAACAACATGTGGTGTTCCCTGGAGTTTGAGTGACAAATCTCTCCAGATTGATAGTCGTTGCAAATCACTTTGCGTTCTCACACCAGCTGTTTAGCATTGATTTCTCCCTGATAACGGCCGTTGGTTTACTCTGCAATTTGAGTTGTAATAAGCCTCCTCGGGATTCCAATACTCTCAATGATATAGTCACTCACTCATGTACTTGAATAGTATCCATATTCCAATCTACTTTATGTGATGTGGTAAATAATAATGTTATCTGGAATATGACCTAAGAGTTTCGTTAAAACATTCCAATTATCCCTTCTTGGAAAGTTCCAACTATCCTCATGTACTAACATTATCGATAGAGGTTGCGTAAAAAAAGATAAAACAATCAATTTCAATTAAAACTTCCAAAGCTTGCTTATTTATAGAGAAATATGAATGGCTATAACAATGGGTGTTGAAGCGACCGCATTCGGGATCACCAATTTTTGTAGAGGGACAGAATCTTATCAAATGAAAGAATGGCAAAGTCTATCCATACAAAAATAATTCATTTTTATTGACAACTTGTTCAGACAGCGCAAAATAAAATATTGGCAATGAATGATAATAAGTTAGTAAAAAATGAGAATTCAAAGAGTCCAATAACGTTCTGTTGAAAGAAAGGCGTTTATCTGTAAGGAGAAATTGAGTACATATGTTTGTTTCGGCTGGCGCGTGGTGCGTTTACGTGTGTGCAAATGTGAAAACATCAAGATGTGTGTGTATATTAGCGTACCTGTTTTGCTAGTGAGAGTGTATGTATGAACTGTGTACATGAGTTCATTAAGCAGTGTGTATATGTTGGCGCTGTGTTTAGTACTTTGTGAAAGCCCCCTGTCATTTGTGTGTGTTTATGTGTGTATTTTCCCAAAGCCTTTCGGTCGAAACGTCCTGGCTGATTGTAATGTACGCACATGTGTTGTGTGTGAAAGAAAAATGAGAAAAAGAGAGAAACACCGTGTTTTAGTTTTTATACTACGCGCGAAATTTGGAAGTGAATATCTCTTGCGTTTTGATTGGTTGAAATAAATTGCTGAGTTGAGCTTTTGTTCAGTCAAGAGTCGATACGTAAAAAAAAACATTCACTTCGAAGAAATGTATTCTGAAACCAAAAATACACATAACTGTATGTCCTATAGACATTTCTACCGTAAATTGATATTGGGGTAGCAGAAATATTTTAAAATATAACTTATCAGATAGAATCAGAATTATGATCAGATATTTCGCTTGCACTTAAACCGTGATGTTTCAACAACCCGCAGTTTCAAATGGTTTCTCTCTTTGTTTTAGAATTTTTAGATGAGAATTAATAATTTTGATCATTTGGATTATTCAGACTATTATCATCTTGGGTGTTATTCTCACGACGTCAAGCCTCTTGCAGAAAATGTAATGACCAAGAACTGTGTGTACGCGATTCTCTGTAAATGTGTAAAAATATACAAAGGTGCCGTAAGGTTAAAAGAACATCGGATAGTAGTAATGCGTGGAGATATTGAAAGTCCACATATAGAAGGAAAATGGAAACCATCTATATTCATGGGACGACATAAAAATTACCGACAAAGAAGAATGGTAAAACGATTCAAAACATAAGCACATATGTTAGGCGACAACGGCCTCCTAAGTAGACCTAGTATAGAATCAATAATTATAAATAATAGACTAGAACAGCATTTAAAAAAAGAAAAGGGTTTCGTTCGAAATTCAATACATATTCCCAATTTCTACGGTCGGAGATAACATCGGCCGAAACGTTGTGAGAATAACATTCAAAATGAGAACAATTATCCGAATAATCAAAATAATACAAGTTTATCTATATATTTACTGTTTCCCATGTGTTCTACTTTTTATTGATATAGTTCAACAAGGTTAGTTAGTATATACTTTTTACTAATGAGTCACCAATAATCAAGACCAAAAGCCATTCGACGGTAAAAGGTAATGGGATGGATGGATTGTCAGTTGAATGATGAAGAATATTATGAGAGGATTGAAAATGGTGAATGGAAGAGATTAAATTTGATTACTTAAGACAGTTTATTTCAAGTATTTGTTCATATTGGATTTGAAAACGACCATGTTGTAGTATGCAAGGAAGCAATTCTGTGGTAATGTGTTTCACACATGAGATTTTTTTGTTTGATTATTGAAAAAAAAATTGGACTTAATTTCGTTTTTAATCACGGCGGTGTAAATATTTCGAGCATGTCAATTAATGAACTAACTTCAGGAGAAGCTGCCCCATTTTGCCTACCTCGTTCAACCATGGCTGGATATGAAACAAGGTAGAGCTTAATATGACAGGTGGTCAGTATTGAGCGCTGCAAAGGCGTCCATTGCTCTGTGGTATTCAGTAGTGGCTACTGATTGAACTGATGAGCACTCAGTACTGTAAACATAACCAATGTTGCATGTTTAGTGGTGTTGCAATGCATGCAGACGACAGGCCAGTGGTATGAAGAATATCTGGCTAGAGGTTTGACCACCAAAAATTTGAATTCTTCACTTGGAAAAGTAATGTCTTCTTTAAGGTGAAGGTTTATGCTGGGAAAGCAAACCAGTTGAAATTCTACAGAATTAATATCAACTCCAGATAATAAACACCCTGGTTAATGGGTTTTTATGTCCATAGATTAAATAGCCGATTGTTATGCCTACCCTGAATGAAAGGATATCTATATATTCCTGCAAAACGGGCAGAGGAGGGTTTTTTTGTCTCTTTTCGTCTAATATACAGAGGGACCTTTGGGGCCTTGAGCGAAGGGAATTAGGACGAAGACAACGAGCGTGCGATCACAACCTGTGCAATAAACGCACATAAAACGTAGGTTCACACTACGAAGTCATCAGTCTGAGGTGCTTCAAATGACTGACATTATTTAACAAAGGCGAATAACATTTGTTGGGGAGATTATCCAGGATTTACTGAACGCGCCTCTGCTCTTGTCTATTAAGAAATAAAATCAAAGTATTAAATCGATACGGGAATTAATCATCATCATCATCATGCTCATCATCACTAAGGTTTCATTAAAAGCAGTCGGTCGACTCGTCATCATTGCAAGAAAGACACCAACAAGTTGGATTCCATTTCGACTATCAACGAAAATAGATGAGTTAAAAATAAAATAAAAGCTTCAATGAAGTAGTAAAGATGATTTAAAAAAAGAAAAATCATAAATAATTAACGGATTTGAACGAATGGAGATCGATCGACGTAAGCCGTAACACTGCAACTTTCTACCTAAATAAATCTTTTATTTTGTTTATTTCTTGATCGATGATAGATATATTTCGATAGACAGCGTTTTTTCTTTCTTTTTAATCAAATCAACAGATCCTAATAGCAAAAAAAACTCGCGATATATTTTTCCCGTTGACGATCTTAAATGGAATTTTACTGATGAAAAATGATGTCGATTAAGAGTCAATGGCTGTTTGAAATGAAAACCAAATTGATAATTCTTCTGCTTTTTACAGGTAAGCAAGTCATAATATATTATGTTTTAAATTTAACATTGAAAAATATGAAATATTACGCATAGGAAATGCTTTACTCATGTTGAATGTCCAATTTGGGAGTAGTTAATACAGAAAAGAATTAGGGAGTTATATTTTTAAAAAATAAAAGTTTAATCACAATATATATATTCATCAAATGGCAAGTCAATTGTAACACCACGAGATAAGCAAGCCATGATACATTATTTTTGTTTTGGTAAAAATAAAATAGCTTCTTGTCTTATAATTTAAAAATGTCTCTTTCGGATAAAGTTCAGAATAGTTAACAGTCAAGAACTCGTAAACAAAAATAAAAACAACAAATAATTCATAGCAAACGCAGTAGAACTAAGGTCTATAGGCCCATATAATTTTAACGTGTGGAAACTGTGAGATTGTTTACTTCAGAATTATGATTTCGGTGTTTTTGTGTATTATCAACACAAGAAAAACACATGGCGGTCTTGATATCACTTAACTTAAATGTGGTGTTACGAGACTTTTTTAGGAAGGGCTTTCTACTCGAAATTAGGGTTAGTGGTAGCGTAGTTAATTTTTTTTTTTTTTGTACTCTGCAGTTAACTAAAGTTAGGCCATCATCTCGGCCGCCATTTTAGTTGTTTTGTGTCGATAAGACACACGAACATCGAAATAAAATTCTGAAATACATAAAAAAATCTTACAAATAGTTTGCCCAAGTTAAAAGTATACGGGCAGTAAATAATTTAATTCTACTGCGTTTTTTTTATAAATAATTTGTTATTTTTGTTTTTTGTTCACGAGCTCGTTACTTTTAACTATTCTTGACTTTTACCGCCTCTTTCTGTGGAAATGTAATTGGCCGTTGAAATTTAACATCGAAAAATACCAAATATTACACATTGGAAATGCTGTATGTATTTTGAGGGTTAAATCTGGAAGATATGTATATGGAAGTATATAGGAAAAGATTAAGGGAGTATATTTAATGCAAACTAAAATTTTAATGACAATATATACTCATCAAATAGCATGCCTTTGTTAAACTCGTCTGTTACGATAATGGATGTTAAAGCACAAGTGAGACACTTTGAATATTGGTGTCAATTATGAGCACTCAAAATGCTTCCAGAATTGCAATTTTCATTAAACCTTTTTTTTTAAATAAAAATTAAAAGGACAATGAAACAATTCAACATTTTCAAAACATTGAAATTAAAGGTAAAGGAAGTTCTAAAAATTAAATTTTACAAAAAAAGTATCTCCAAAAACTATTCTCTATACAATTTCCTAGATATTATCAAAGGTGTTTTTGGTACGTCTGTGCATCTATAGATGCACAAGAAGAATTTGGCGCCAAAATTACCCCTTTATTATTTACATTGTAAGTGCTAGGTTACATTTTGAGGTGAAGTGCACTATTAGTTTGAATTAAACAATATATCCGTCATTCAGTGAATAAAATATTAGTCAGTGTGTTTGCTAATGTGTTCAATTACGAATTTAATATTTAAAAAGTTCAAAAGATTTTTTTAAATTTTAAGACTTATACACAATTTTTATCAAGTGCGAAGTTGAAAAATCACAACCTTTTTACAAATTTAAATGTTATAAGTGTATTAAAATGTATTAGATATACAGTACTATTGTCTACTGATGATAATTAAGTCACTATTCTTAAAAAAAAACTAAAATTTAACCTTAAATTGTGCTGTAGAAAAGCGCAGTTTTGGTTATTCCTAATTTCATTGTATTGTTTTATCTGTCTGTATTTTATGATTTATTTCTACATTAGACACACACACACACACACACACACACATATATATATATATATATATATATATATATATACATATATATATATATATATATATATGTATATATATATATATAATTCAGTGTGTGTGTTATAGAAATCAATATGTAGCAGTTAAAATATTTAAATAAGTTTTAATCAGTTTATTTTTTCACAGAATCTAAATAGACTACTGAAATTGTCCATAAAATAAGTGAAATAGTGTTGGAATTTATTAAAGCCCCCCCTCACTGATTGGCTGTTGCCATGTCCCTTAAGGGGCTCACGGATTGGCTGTCAGGCATTGCAACCTCTTTTTCCTTGGTGTCATGTGATCCAGCCTTTAAAAACCCTTTCACATAGCATCCCGGCCTCTTTTTTCGACATCTCCGCTCAAGTTAGCAATACATCGGCTGGTCTTCTTTGTGACAACAGCCCAAGACGGCAGTCAGAGAATGACCTCCCACCTCTATACAGCTATTTTTCGACGACCTCGCTCAAGGCACCAATACATCGGCTGGCATTCTCAGTGATACAGCCCAAGACGGCAGTCACAGAGAATGACCTCCCGCCGTTACCAGAACTCTATACAGATAAGTTCACGCGAACCACGTTTTCGCAAACCCTCTCTCAAATTCACCAATGCCTAACTGAACTTTTTAAAACTCTGTAAATATTCTATGACTCCATCTATCTCTTTCTTACTAAAATTGCTATGAAATTACATTGTGTTTTGTGTTCCTTCTCTCAGACTTCCGTCTTATATCTCTCCTTTGATGATTTTATCTGCACATTGTTACCCCATTCTCACGTGGGAGAATTGAACTTTATTTTCAGGATTATTTTAATCCCAACAATTGTTAGAACGTAAAGAAATAAAATTCATTTAAAAAAAAAAATTTTCATTTCATAAAACAAAAGTAAAATTAAACAAAGAATATCTAAGTGAAGAATGTACTTAAAAGTTCAACATAAATAATTATTTTATTGGTATTTTTAACATATGAAATAATAAAATAAACAGAATTCTTTTCGATTTGTTAAAGCGATGTGCCGTTTTACAGCTGTCTGTAAGAAACGCAAGGTCAACAAGTATTTTTTGTAGAAAATACGACCGCACTACCAGTTTTTTTTTTACTTGACCTCATATTTTAAATGTTATTTTTTTTACTTTTGTTACAAGGCAACACTTAGTAACATGACTATATTTGAAATTATTTCTGACCAGTAATATATCTCCACACGTGCAACGCCGGGTGAATACCGCTAGTGATATATATATATATATATATATATATATATATATATATATATATATATATATATATATATAAGTGTATGCCCTCTATTAAAAATAAAATTCATGTTTGACTAGTATTTGCACTCGCTATTTATCTAGATATATCACTAAAATATTCATATAAAATCATAGAATTACGTCAGTAATTTATTTTTTCATATGTAAATTATTATTATCATTTCTGATGACCTAGAAAACACCCACTGCTGACTTTTTTTTATTCTCGAGTGGAGTAAATCTGAGGTGGTTGTCTGACTTGCGATTTATTATGATCGCTTGCCCTCACCACTTGAAATGGTTTCGTCTGGGGGCTAGATAAAGGCACGTGTTTTATTCGCTAACTTTGCGTGACGAGATGGAAGTACATTTATTTATAAACAAATTAACACACATTGATCTTTATTATAGAGTGCAGGATATTTACACATAGAATGTATCTGTTTAGGCACCATTATTTCATTAAAACATGTTTGGTTAAATACGAACGATAGTTAACTATCTGTTTACTCTTTTAACCAATTACTCTTATGAACATGTAATTTGGTGATTTGGATTATTATTTGGATTATTAGGACTACTGTTTTCATCGTCGGTGTTATTCTCACAACGTTTCGGCCGATGTAACGAAGGACCCGTGACGGATAAAGTACTAAGTGAAATTAAGTTCAATCCTCAGTGCAGGCGATACTAAGATTACAATTGCGAATTACTTAAGACTTCTACTTGGTCATGGCTGACGGAACGAGAGCAAGAACCCCGTGGATTAAATAAAGGATTCCGTTCGAAATTCCGTGCAGATTCCAGAGTTCGACAGAAAGATTCCCAAGTTCGACAAGATACACATGAAGAAGGTCGGAGGTTACATCGGCCGAAATGTGAGAATAACATTCAAGATGAGAACAGTAGTCTGAATAATGCAAATAATACAAATGATCAATCCTTATCTAAAAAAATTCAGAAACATGTAATTTGGTGTTTGTTTGAAAAATGATAGGACACTGTCCGAAATACGCAGAAGCGTCTTCGATCTATTTCCATCGGTCGGCTTTCGGTTTAAAATACGTGTTTAGTTCACAGTCTTCAAAAATGATGGAGTCTATTGTTTAATGACGCCTGGTTAATAGTTGATTGAAAAAAATCAGGTTAACAACGCACTCAGTTTGCGCACACAGACTACAATTGGGGGTGTTTTCTGTTTGCAATTTGCTGAAATTGGTTGCAATTATGTTGTTTTGGGGGGTGTTAAAAAGTAAGGTTTTACAGGGAAGGGGGTGTAAGTCGACGAGAGATTGTGGTTATAGTCATATATATGCTTCCCAATTTTAGGTTGAGCTCTCTAGTAGAGGAAGTAATGGTTTCCACTCAGAATAAAGCATTACGCTTTCATATGATATAGAGTTACCTACGTAACCGATAGTGTGAATGTAAACAAATATACATAAACACAATAATCTTTCTTACCGTCGGGGCGAGTTCTGTGGTGTAGGGGTAAGATTCCTGATTGCTGATCATAATTGCAAGTTATCTGGCAATTGAATTTTGAATCTCAGCGTGAAAACATTTGGCATTTCTAGCCACACTGAAAAACCGTGATACGGCGAAACGTCTCTTGTGGTATATATCTGACTTATAAGCTATCTTGTCAGATTTTCAGTGTCAAACCCAAATAGCAATCCGTCCGACATAGCGATACTTGATTCAAACTAGTCTATTTTTCGTTTTGTTTCCTTACACTATGTTATTGACACGAATATATTTTCTTTTTCTTTAGTTTTTTTATTAAAATACTTATTCCGACTAAGAAAACTGTTAGAGTAAAGACATTTTCCGTTACTCACCGAAACAGATTTAAAGGGAATTTATCATTTCAATTATATCGTTTATTTAACGTGGAAAATTCGAAATCGCGTAGAAATTCGGTTCTTTTAGGTTCGTTAGATTACGACTACGTTCTTGAAATTAAATTCGAACACCATATATATGATTACTTATTCACACTTATTTTGTTCTCTTTTACTTTGTGGCCTTTGAGAATTTGCAGATCATTCTGAAAACTTTACACTTTCATTTGACTATCAATTCAAACGTGATAGAGCTAAATTCACCCATTAGTTTTTCATTACTGATCAAGCTATACCGTATTGATTAACATGTGCAGATTATGAGTTATTTCCTTAGGGGTACGTACGTAGAGTCATGTAATGAAATAACATTCTTTTATATTTCAAAATAGATATTAACAGTAAATAAAACAGATTTATCTTTGTATTTAAAAAAAAATAAATTAAATAAACACGTAAATAGGTGTGAAATTATCGAACTGAATTTTATGATAACGCGCGGCCTTCATTTGCACCGTAAACAAAGCAAAGACGACTTTTAAAAGGCACATATCTCTCTTTATGTGTATTAAAACATTCCTTATAAGAAAGCAAGCGCTTAAAGTGATAACTTCAAAAATAACTTCATCATAAGATTCTGAGACAAAGAAAAGAAAGCTAAAAAAGCAAGGCCTACGATTTTTTAAAAGTTAACTTTCAAACTAGACGTTATTACTCCCGAATAACGCCAGGTTTATTCTAATTTTTCATAAAACCTTTAGAAATCAATAATAAAATCTTATAATCTACGCTAATGTACACATTTGTAATCTATTACAATCGAAATATATCATGATTGATTTTAATCGAAGTACTTATTTATGAAAATCAGTCTTTTATAGATATGGATGACCAAATGAGCTATAATTTCAACCCATCTTTTATATAGAAAAATCACAAGCAGCTCCTACTCCCCTTACCGGACAAAGGGAATTGTTTTAATTTAAGTAGCATTAGTGTCGATTGTTGTAGCATACAGAACAATAGTAGTATAGTATTTCTTCTAAAATCTCTGGAAATTACCCCAGAACAATCGATTCATACTAGAATAGCAATAACAATGTTGGTACAGTTAGGTTCGGTTATTTTATGTGCATACTCCAGAGAGCTTCGCCATATGCTCGAGAACAAAGATCCGTCACCCATCATAGTTTTGGGACGAGGGGTCACTTGTTTTATTGTCTCATCACACGTGCGGTATAACAGATTATACTAAAGTACTTGCTAAAAGTATCTTAATGGCTCACCAAAACCTGTACGCTTTCATGGTGTTTACTCACTTGAGCAGTGCGCCTTCCCGTTGTCAAATATGATCTTCCGCAAGACTGCGATGTTCTTTCTGTCGAAGCACCCGTTTGTCGATGGTCGCTAAAGGAACTACAACTAACCTAGGGATCATTGTGGAAGGTTTTCTCTTCTAGATCCACCGTGTTCTGGTTATGCCCATGCATATGAACAGGCTAATATCGGGAAGGGTGTGGCTCTTTTCCACGCACAAATTCTCAGACACTATGGAGAGGCTGTATTTTGAGCCTCACATAATTGTTTGAATGCGCAGGGACAAATCGAGGATTCCTGGGACAGGCCATCTCGGAAAGAACATCATAGGGATTTTTTTTACTCGATTCCCAACTATCTATAAGCATTAAAAATTGTATACATAGCTGTTGTAATTTAGTCGATTAGATTCGCCATTTGCAAACAACAACCGCTGCAGTAAATAGACTAAACCCGAAACATTCATGCGTAACAAACAAAAGTGAATACAGTAGATAATGTCTATTACGTATGAGTTTATAACAATGAACTGTAGGGGATGTTTTCTTATGTATATTTTAAGAATGTCGTGGGAAAGAAGATCGTGGATGTTTGTGCATTATTTGTAACCTGTAAACGTAACTTTGGAAAGTCTTTTTTATTAGTCGTGGTAGCTGATAAGAGTAGTGATTAATACGAAGTGAACGGACAGACGGTGTAACACGAAAAAGTTACCCTAATTAGATTTCTACCGGATTACTCACACCTACCCCCGCGCTGAAATTAGTAAAGAAAAACAAAACGGTTGAGCGGATAATATATAAAATCGTTGAATTCGAGCGAAACTAATTTTTTTTTAATACGTACCAATAATCGAACGAAAGCGTATGCCTAGCACAATTTTATACGTGGTTTCTGTTTATAAAGCTACACCGAGCATATCAAATAGGGGGAAATCTGATATCACTTTATATATAAGATAGTAAATATAGATTTAGACCAGCGACGCTAAAACAGATGTCTAGAAATGCAGTAGATAGAAAAAACAAACAGAAAAAATAAAAAATAGTGTGTCGAAAAGAAACAAACAGAGGAACAAAACTGAAAGCAGCGCGAAAAGGATCGAGTGAAAAGGACTAGAGCTGTTTATATTAATGATTTACCACTTACTAAGTCTGAAAGCCACTCGAGGATTGTCAGTTGGATGATGAACTATGAGAGGATTGAAAACGATAGGTGGACAGAGCAGAATTCTATTACGTAAGAGGACGGCGCGACAAGTATTTGTTGATATTGGACTTGAAGACGACTATATTGTAGTCAGCAGGGAAGCAATTCCCTGGTACTTTTTTTCTACAGATAAGAAGTTCTTGGAAATAAACTGTTTATTTTGGTTTTAGGGATACAGAGGAAGAAAAGTTATTTCCAGTGGTGGTAACTAGGCGAGTTCTTACTGTGAGTGTTTTAGGGGGTGGGCGTATACATATATGGCATTGTCACTAGTGGTTTAGTACTATGACGTACACGATTATAGTTTTTTTACAGCCGTACTTAACTGAAAGAAAAGCCTCTCTTTCATATCAATTGCCAGGAAGTAGTGCAAGGTTTACTGATAACGAATGTTTACAAATTGTATAATTATATATTGAGATGAAATATTCACTTTTTAGCTTGATCGTTTAATCTGCAAACCTGCGGATGCCGTCAAGTGACCCGTTTCGTCTAGCCGTTAATCCATCCTCAATTAAATCAAACTAGCATTTGTATAATCTCATTAATGTTGACGAAAACACGTTGTTAACTGCTATTGCTTCAAGTGAATGAATAATGAAAGCAAAGTAATTGTTTTGTCTTTATGGTTGATATGCTTTCGAGAAGTCTTGTAAGAATCTCTGTTCAACTGTCAGTTGTTCAGTCTGTCACGCTCAAGATTGAAATAGCATGTTCATTAGTCTGTCACACTCAAGATTGTAATAGCATGTTCATTAGTCTGTCACACTCAAAATTGAAATAGCATGTTCATTAGTCTGTCACACTCAAGATTGAAATAGCATGTTCATTAGTCTGTCACGCTCAAGATTGAAATAGCATGTTCATTAGTCTGTCACGCTCAAGATTGAAATAGCATGTTCATTAGTCTGTCACGCTCAAGATTGAAATAGCATGTTCATTAGTCTGTCACGCTCAAGATTGAAATAGCATGTTCATTAGTCTGTCACACTCAAGATTAAAATAGCATGTTCATTAGTCTGTCACACTCAAGATTGAAATAGCATGTTCATTAGTCTGTCACACTCAAGATTGAAATAGCATGTTCATTAGTCTGTCACACTCAAGATTGAAATAGCATGTACATTAGTCTGTCACGCTCAAGATTGAAATAGCATGTTCATTAGTCTGTCACACTCAAGATTGAAATAGCATGTTCATTAGTCTGTCACGCTCAAGATTGAAATAGCATGTTCATTAGTCTGTCACGCTCAAGATTGAAATAGCATGTTCATTAGTCTGTCACACTCAAGATTGAAATAGCATGTTCATTAGTCTGTCACACTCAAGATTGAAATAGCATGTTCATTAGTCTGTCACACTCAAGATTGAAATAGCATGTTCATTAGTCTGTCACACTCAAGATTGAAATAGCATGTTCATTAGTCTGTCACGCTCAAGATTGAAATAGCATGTTCATTAGTCTGTCACACTCAAGATTGAAATAGCATGTTCATTAGTCTGTCACACTCAAGATTGAAATAGCATGTTCATTAGTCTGTCACACTCAAGATTGAAATAGCATGTTCATTAGTCTGTCACACTCAAGATTGAAATAGCATGTTCATTAGTCTGTCACGCTCAAGATTGAAATAGCATGTTCATTAGTCTGTCACGCTCAAGATTGAAATAGCATGTTCATTAGTCTGTCACACTCAAGATTGAAATAGCATGTTCATTAGTCTGTCACGCTCAAGATTGAAATAGCATGTTCATTAGTCTGTCATGCTTAAGTTTAAATAGCATTTTTGGATATGTTTTACTGTTTGGTCACCACTTATTTCTATAAGTGGTGACCAAACAGTAAAACATAACAAAAGCCACTCGAGGATAAGGGTAAATATGACGAAATGATTATCAGTCGAAAGATGAGGAACACTGTGGGAGTACTAACATTTATCAATGGTATGAACTGCATCTGATTACTTATTTTGCGTTTTAGGACAATCATTTCTGACATTTGATTTTAAGACGACTAATTTGTAATCAGCAAGAAAGCAGTTTAGCGATAATGTATTCCACAGGTTTTAAGCGGTGCGTCTAATGCAGTTTACAAGAGGCTCGGTCCGTCGGTCTGTCCTTATTAATTTTGAAAAAATATTTTCATCTCTAACCGCACAAATTGAATGTACGTTTCTCTAGAATGTCAATTGTTGATAACTCTGAAGTTTAAAAGCATAATAATGGGATTGACCGTAGTCGAGGACGATCAGAAAGCTCCCTTTTCGTTGATGCTAAACCGAGATGTACGGGAGGGTGTTACTCTTTTCCCTGGATTGCTCCACTTACCCTTGATCCTCACCTGATAATGCTGAGTGTTTAGCAAAGAGACACCAATTATTATTTCTTAAGTCTTCAGTTCGACTTGACCAAAGATTAAACCACGGTATTTCGGCCCATTAGCAAACACGATTATGCCAAATGGACCGGATAAATTTGAACTTGATAACGATGATTGCAATGTTGTTTTATAAATAATGCTTATACGATTGTTTCTTTTGATTCAGTTGTTCCATACTGCAATTCTATTTGCGGAGTAGAGACGTGTGAACCACCACAGGAATTCGGCTATAAGTCGTGTCGGTAAGTTATTACATTTCCAAATTAAAGTAGAAGTAATGCGTGTAGCCATGTTTGCACAATTGAACCTTTCATCAGATGGTTTTTAACTTTGGAAGCGTTAACTTCCTGGTGGCAGCACCCACACCCAGCGAGAAAGAGAAATGTCATAATTGCAAAATACAGACGATGCCAACTTAGAAAAGGAAGAAAACAAACGTAGTATTTATTATCAGAACAAAGTTGAACTAAAACTTAAAAGCTGATTGCAACAAAGCTGCTCTTCCTCCCCACAAATCGGCATAGAAATACAAGATGGCCGCGATAACGACTGAGAATCGCATTAAAGTAGTTCCTATTTACTTGCTTCCCCACGTGGGCAGAATTAGACACAAGGTCGGTTTTTAATGTGGGGATATCCAGCTCCTCAAAAAGGTCGCTCTAGAGATTTCCCCACACGCGTAAGTGAGTAGAGAGAAAGAGGATGGGGGGGGGGGAGTGAAAGAGTTTAGTTTCTCCTTTCTAACAAATCGTTGTCCTATTTACTTGCCCCTCCCCCCTCGTGGGTTGAGTTAGATATAGGGTCGGTTTTTAATGTGGGTTAATCCAGCTCTCCAAAAAGCACTCTGGATTGGAACAAAAATAAAAATTACTTTAGTCTAGAAAGACTTCTCCTTCACTGATCGAGGACAAAAAAGATTAAGTGTAGTACCAGAACAGATACTACACTTTGTTCTTAGCCAGAAGGCCAAGTTAATTACCTCAGGAGGTTACACACAAGAACAAAGTATTTTTACTTACCTCCTTTCCAGGAGGCTAGACACAAGGTCAGGTGTGGTTAGCCCGCGCAACAGGATTAGCACACTCTGGCCTACAAAAAATGCCTGAGCAGCCTCGTCAGCATTACCCGATAGGGGCGCCCCAGACGATTAGCAATAAACTCTCAAAGAGACGGCAAAGCCTGGGAGGGTTGACCTCCTAGAACTGTACAGGACAATACCTTTACAGAGTGTAGCATCCATTGGAACAGATACTACACTGATCTTAGCCAAAAGGTCAAGGAGTTTTGTGGAATAGAATCGTAGTTATGAGAATGACTTAAACGTTTAAGAATAACAGTTATGAGAGATAAACTTTAGACTTTAAATTGATTCATTAAATCTCTTAATGGTAGTCATAAAGAATGAATCATGGCAGCCATAATTATGATTTGAATGTAAAAACCTGGATTGTAGTAGTCGTCTGGTCTGTGGTGATGTCTGTTTGACTGTATCGCTTAATGTTGTTGTGAGAGTAATACTAGCAGTAGTGTTGACTTCTGACAATGATGACGCATCTGTTGGTTCAGTCTATAAAGGAGCTGGTTGCAACCATTACTACTTCTTGAAGCTGCTGCTGCTGATGATTTTGATTGAGCGAATCTGATTTCTGCACAAAGACCGCGAAGATCGTGTCTCAATATTGTCTGGTCTAAATGAAGTCCCTCTCGTTGGCTGTAGCTATGTTTTACTCCCATAACTAGAGCAGCACGGTTCAGTGGCTGTATACGAAGTCGGGGAAGGCTTGGTCCAGAACCAACATAAAAATTTTGGTTGCACATGCGCATACGTAATGCTGTTATCCATAATCCATGGATTTGCGGTTCCATGCTTGACACGTTCTAGACTACTCCGTGATTTTCACCAGAGCCCTGTTAGCCGAATAGCTCTGACACGTTGCCACGCCCCTATCACGGTATGGAAGAGTTGGACTTTAAGGGGTGCTGCTACTGTTGTTGATGATGATGATGGCTGGAGGAGATGATAGGAAAGGCAAAGTTTAAAATAGGCCTATTTTTTATGCACTAACGAGTGTTCGCTTATCAAGGCCAAAAAGCCACCTGAGGATAACCGGTAATGAGTTTGTCAGGTGAACAGTGAAACAACATCGTGAGAGGTGGTAACGATGGTTGAAACTGGGCAAGATCTTATTTAAGAGTACGGCTCCACAAGAATTTGTTTACATTGGACTTGAACACGACCCTTTTGTGATCAGCTGGAAAGCAACCACGTGTTATTGTGTCTTACAGATAGGTTTTATAGGCGTTCGATAGCGTGGACGCTCACGCTTTTTGGTGTTCTGATTGACTGTGGCCAAAGTGGTGATGGAAAGAAACAGCCGAAATTTATTTGGTTTTTACATATGGACGTGGTCTGTTGAGCTAATAAATTACAATAAAGTGTTTGTGTCAGAACGACACGTACACACGATACTATGTAATAAATGGTTTCAAAAACACTTGTTTCCCATTATTGTAAAAATAAAATAAAGATGTCTTTACATAATGACTATGCATTATAATTTGTTGTTGTCTTTTTAAAAGAATATTTTTTAAATATCTATTATTTCTTTTAAAATACTAATCTTGCTTTTGTCCTTGTTTGGGTTAGTGCAAAAAACAGCGAACACTAACACTCTCTGACTCTAGTGAATGGCTTATTGCAATGAAAAACCGTGTTTACTACACAGTTAGCCCTATTTTATATGTTCCCAGGGAGACACATGGTCGCGCTGCATCATTTCCTTCTGTGTTGTACCACACAACAGAAGATAGTTTGTGGTTTTATGGTTCTTTATTTCATCGGTTTTGGAACCCAATTTCACAAGTATATGAGAACATGGTTTCTCTAGAGATTTCACCACACTCGTAAGCGAGTAGAGAGAGGAGGGGGGGAAGAGAGAAAGAGTTTGGTTTCTCCTTCCTAACTAATCGGTGTCCTATTTACTTGCCACCCTCCCTTCGAGGGCAGAGTTAGATATAAGGTCGGTTTTCAATGTGGATTAAATCAAGCTCCCCAAAAAGGGGTACTCTGGATTTAGACAAAAAATAAAAATTGCCTCAGTCTAGAAGATGTCTCCTTCACTGTCCGAAGACAGGAAAGATGAAGAGTAGTACTGGAACAGATACTACACTTTGCATCATTTATCTGAGAAAAAAAAATATAAAATATACATTTGGATTAATAAGGCATAAAGCTATCAAAAGTGTGGGGAAAATGGGGGTCGATAGTCATCCTTTATCTTATACTGTCTATTCTACTTTTAGCTAGAATCATTGCAGTCACCACAATACCACATTTACTCTAGGGGGTCATCCTACTTACACTTTACTCCTAGCCAAAAGGCCACGATTGTTGTCCGGCTACTAAAAGAGGTCGTATCCTTTAATTCTCGTGTTATCTACCAAGTGTTTTATTTGCAGATTAATGACAAATTTAAAATGTCTTTTTTAAATCAGAATTGTCTGATTTATTCCTTGCTTTCTTTGTTTCAGCTCGTTTGACTCGTTGGTCTAGTGGTTTTCATCAATTCACTGTTCATATATCTCGTTATAATACAGCTTCCTATTCCAGTAGTTCATTTTATGAGAATCTCAGACCTGTGAACTCTTTCTACTGACTGTTTTCCTCCTACCTATAGCTTTGGTCTTTTCAAGACTAAGGTCAAAAGGCATCTCCTGTCTTTGCGTTTCGTCCTTTTTAGCTCCTTATATCTATCAGCTTTATGCCTTGTCTGGAGCGACTTCTATGAAAATATTTTTTTTTAAATCTCAAACATAACCAGAGACCATTTGAAACAAGTGGAATTATTTGACTTGTTAGTGAATTTTTATCATTTATAACCCTTATATCCTATTTACTTGCCCCCCCCCCCATCCACGAGATAGAGTTAGACACAATGTCGGTTTGTAATGTAAGTAAAATCCAGCTCCCCAAAAAGGGGCACTCTGGATTCGGACAAAAATTTTAATTGTTTCAGTCTAGAAGGATTTCTCCTTCATCGACCAAGGACAGAATAGATGAAGTGTAGTATCAGAACAGATACTATACTTCATCCGAGCCAAAAAGCCAACCCTTATGATCAAAATTAATTCCAGTTTTATATTTTGAAAATATTTTATTAAAATAGAAAATTACTTAGTTTCTAAATTTCCTTGATTACTCGCAAATATAACGCTACACAAATAATTGTGCTGTTTGTTTTTTGTTTTTTTTGGTTTATTTCTACTCTAAGACAGTTCAACCGTTGTCTGATGGATCCGCGCCTCGGAGGGTGTACTAAAAGAAACCGAGATCTGCTGATGCTTCCACAATGCTGTAAGTATAAAAAAATATATGCCAATTGTCCTAATATTTTCTAAAGATCAGATTTAATTATTGTTATTATTATTATTATTATTATTTGTACTCACTAGGAGTTCTCACACAAATCATCGTCAGTGATTGCTCACCGACAACAACCAGTTGTATTTCCTGGAGTCTGAGTGACAACAAGCCTCCCCAGATTTCCAGTATTCTTCACCTCTTTTCAATAACCACCACAAATAACCTTACGGTATTGCAACAGCCACTTATCATTGATTTCTCGCTGGTAAGAACCATTGGTTTTCTCTGGGGTTTGGGTGGCAATAAGCCTCCCCAAGGTCCCAGCATTCTCCGCACTCTTCTAGTGGAGGTCTGGTTTGTGCTGTCTCTCCTCGGTCTTCTCATCCTCCCTGACCCTCTACAAATATTTTGTTTGGTGTCGGCCTAGGACGGCACCATTTTTTTTTTTTAATATTATATATTATATTATATTATATTATACTATAACATTATATTTTGGGTTAGATGGGTGGGAAGGGAAGGTGGAGAGCTTATGGTGATTCTTGTAATTTCTGTTCATTGGTTCATTTTTGTGTGGTATTAGCTGAGGCCGGTGTAATTTATAAGGGGGGGAGGAAGATTATGAAGTTATGTTTTTTGCAGTTTCTGTTCCTTGGTTCGCGTTGTGGTGTTCTTCGTGTGGTTTTGTTTTCTTCCTGTTGTAAATTCCATGTGACTGGTTACCCTTTGTAGCTTATGCGGGTTGGTTTCCGCATTCAAGGATTTTCCTTAAGGCTGCAGATGTTTTGATCATTGCCGTCCTTTGTATGGTTTCAATGGCCCCTTTGATTCCAATTTCTCCCAGTCTTTTCTCCAGGTTTTTTTGTGATTGTTCCTAGTACTCCTACAATTATTGGTATTATACTGATATTTTTCATGCTCCATATTCCTTTCAGTTCTCTTGCTAGTTCTGTGTATTTGCTTCGTTTTTCCGTGTCTGATCTTCACTCTGTGGTCTGCTGGAACAGCGAAGTCTACGATTTTACAAGATTTTTCCTTCTTGTCGATTATCATATCAGGTCTCCTTGCTTGTATGAGTTTGTCTGTTTGTATATCCATGTCCCAGAGGATTTTATGTTTTTCGTTTTCCAGTACTGTTTCTGGTTTATGTTTGTACCATTTGTCTGCATATTCAAAATTCAATTGTTTGCACAGTTCCCAGTGTACTGCTTTCCCCACACAGTCATGTATGTTCTTGTATTCTTTTTGGACGTGTTTGCTACATTCACTTATATGATTTACTATTTTCCTGGGTTTCATCTATTTTAGCTTTAATGTAGTTTGTCCTAATCGCATTGTTCTGTGCAGCCATCAGTAAAGATTCCGTTTCTCTGTTAAAGTGTCATTTTCTTAACCATGCTCAGCTATTTTCGTTGGTGTCTTCTCTTGTCAGTTTTCTGAAGCGTCCATGTAGTCCTTTTTCTTCCCACTTTTCTTTTCTTGTCGTTTTGTTTCTGGTTTCGGTGCTTCCCGAGTTGTTCATTGGAACGGTGTCTCTTGCTGCAGTGATAAGGATTTCCATGTTCTGAGTTATGTATTTCTCCAGTTCTTTTTTTTTTAGTCTTCCACACTTTTCTATACTTACCAATCCTCTTTCTCCTTCATTTCTTTTCATGTAGAGTCTGTCCGTGTCGTCTTTTTGGTGTAGTGCATTGTGCATGGTCATTAATTTTCTAGTTCTCTGGTCAAGGTGCCTCAGTTCTTCTTTAGTCCAGCCTATGAATGGTCCAGATTATCTTATTAGATATACTGCCCAAGTGTTTATTCCTTTTACTAGATTCTTGCTATATAATTTCGTTTCTAAGAGTTTTCTTGTTCTTCGTAAATATTCTGTTCCAATTTTCTCTTTCATTTTTGTAGATTTGATGGTGTCTGCTTCCAGAACTCCCAAATATTTGTGCTATCCTGTTCGTCTAGCACCCTCATGTCTTGGTTGGGGAGTTCCATGCCCTCTGCTGTCTCCAGTTTTCCTTTTTTCATTTCTAGTAGTGCACACTTTTCTATTCCGAATTCCATTTGAATGTCCTGACTGAAGATTCTGATCGTATTTATCACCTTTTCCAGTTACTTTTAGCTTTTTTGCAAATAGCTTCAGGTCGTCCATGTGGGTTACTCTTAGTTCAGTGTCTGTAAACTTGTATCCAGCACCACATTTTCTGAGTATGTAGTTGAACGGCATCATGGCTATTATAAACAGTAGTTGTGATAGAGAGTCTCCTTGAAAAATGCCTCTCTGTATTTTTATCTCACTCAGGTGTTAGTTCTAGTCTCCTTTTTCCATTGCTTTCTTGATAAGATTAATAATCCTGTCAGGTATCTTGTATATTTTTAAACATTCAATTATCCATGCTTGAAGGATTCTGTCGTAAGCTTTTTTGTAGTCAATCCATGCCATGGATATGTTCTTTTTCTGCTTCTTACCTCCTTGGGGTCTTTTGATCTATATATAGCAGATCGTGTGTCTTTTTCCCTTTTCGGCATCCTTTTTGTTCTTTGGAGAGTAATCCACGATTGTTTAAAGATTGGTAGATTTGTTCTCTAAGTTGCGCTGTCAGGATTTTCCACATTGTTGGTAAACAGGTTATTGGTCTGTAGTTGCTTGGGACAGTTCATTTTTTTTCGCATCTTTTTGAATTAGCGTTGTTCTTCCTTTGGTTATCCATTCTGGTACGTCTGTTTTGTGGATACATCCTCTTAGTTTCTGTGCTAGCCTTTCATGTAAAGTCGTGATTTTTTTAAACAAGTATGCATGTATTCCATCGTGGCCTGGTTTGCCATTTTCCTTAGGGTTGCCTTAATTGTGTGTTCATTTATTTCTGTTTCTGTTCCTTCTTCAATTTCATGTAGTTCATCTTTCATTTTTTTCAGCCACTTGGCATTTTTGTTGTTTTTTTAAGTTTCCCCCATATCTTGCTCCAGAAGCGTTTCGTCTGTCTACGTTTTTGTAAAACTGGCTTTCATTGTTTTCAAAGGTCCTGTTCTGTTTTTGCTGTTCAGATTGGTATCTATATCGTCTCAGTCTTCCTTCTATTTCTGCTATCTTTTGTTTTAATTCTTCATGTTTCTTATTCAGTCTTTCCTTGTGAACCAGATTTCTGCTTTTCCATCCTTTCCTATTCTCTTTCATCCTGTTTATGGTCTTAGTTTCTTTTCGAAGTTTGGTGATCAGAGTTTCTAGTCTGACTTCCCATCCGGGCATTGTCAGTCCATTCCTTTGGTCAGTCTTTTTTTCTCTTTTTAGTTTCATACTTACTGATTTTGCTCCTGCATATATCAAGTTAAGGTCTGTGATAGGGTATGTTGAGATGTATGCGAGTACTTTGTTTACTGTCTCTGTTTCACCTTTTAACTTCTTCCAATCTTCGTTCTTTAGGGATGGGAGATTTGTTTTTTCCTCGGGCATGATTCATTTGATGTTTTCCACTTGTATTGCTTCTTCCTCAGTGAGTTCTGTGGTTTCATAATCTTCGCCCTCTTCAGTTTCAGTGTTTATCTTTTGCCCCTCTTCTTCCCGGGTGTTTTCGTCAGGTGGGGTTTCTTGATCTCTCACACCAGTAATCTTTTCTTTGATTTCCGTTAATTCTATCTCAGAAAACCAGCCTCTCTTGAGTATCTACCTTGCTTGATCTGCTATCCTCTGTTCCATTGCATGGTAGTCAGTAAAAATGTCCCATAGATCTTTCATTCGTTTTCGGTATCCTCTTTCAGTGGAGTAGCGGCTTCTGTAGTAGCATTCCATTACCAGTCTGTTCTCTTTTGTGGTCTATTTCTGTCTATGACCTTTTGTTTGTTTTTTCATTCCTGCTTTCTTGTGTTTGATCTGTGTCTTTGTCATACCTGGAATTAGAGGTTATTTACCTGTATTTTGTCTGTGACCTTGTTTCTGAAATTAAAAGAAACCAACATTCGCAGAATGCAGACCGGGTCCCCCATGTCCGCCATCGAGGGAGAACCTGCCCATCATGACACTCAAATCTTTCTTCTGAGTCCCACGGCGTTTATTTGTATTTGTAGAAATTTTTCATGGTTTGGTGTTTGTGGCAACACCAGCTCCAGTTTACCTGTGATCCTGTCACCACAGGGATAGTGTTTCCCTCATCTTCATGAAAAGTAAAGTGCACTACCACACAGACATGACATTAAAAATTATATATATATATATATATATATATATTTAAAGTTGTCTCATTACTTAGTATAAGTTTCTAGAATACTCAAAAAAAAGGAATAATAAAATGATAGATTGCCCTCACATGTTTCCCTGATAAATTGAAGCCTTGATTAATACAGCCTCCCTCTCGCATCACGTAACTAATTAATCATATATTTTTTTTAATTTCTAGAACTTTCTCTCCTGTACTCAAATGATAGTCATCTTAAAGAAGTTTAAATTATTAGTTAAAATAAAAAAATAAAATGTTAACATTTTTAAGAAAGCATGGGTTCTCTTCGGTAAACAGGTTCGGGTTTCCTATTCCTATTGGAACTTATTAAATACAGAAAACTCTCTTCCACCTCCCACCATTAGTTAAAATAGAAGAATAAAATGTAAACATTTTTAAGAAAGCACCATACCGTCATGAGTTCTCTTCTGTAAACAGGTTCGGGTTTCCTATGCCTATTGGAACTTATTAAATACAGAAAACTCCCTTCCACCTCCCACCATTAGTTAAAATAAAAATAATAAAATGTAAACATTTTTAAGAAAGCACCATATCGTCATGAGTTCTCTTCTGTAAACAGGTTCGGGTTTCCTATACCTATTGGAACTTATTAAATACAGAAAACTCTCTTCCACCTTCCACCATTAGTTAAAATAAAAATAATAAAATGTAAACATTTTTAAGAAAGCACCATACCGTCATGAGTTCTCTTCGGTAAACAGGTTCGGGTTTCCTATGCCTACTGGAACTTATTAAATACAGAAAACTCTCTTCCACCTCCCACCATTAGTTAAAATTAAAATAATAAAATGTAAACATTTTTAAGAAAGCACCATACCGTCCTGAGTTCTCTTCTGTAAACAGGTTCGGGTTTCCTATGCCTATTGGAACTTATTAAATACAGAAAACTCTCTTCCACCTCCCACCATTAGTTAAAATAGAAGAATAAAATGTAAACATTTTTAAGAAAGCACCATACCGTCATGAGTTCTCTTCTGTAAACAGGTTCGGGTTTCCTATGCCTATTGGAACTTACTAAATACAGAAAACTCTCTTCCACCTCCCACCATTAGTTAAAATAAAAATAATAAAATGTAAACATTTTTAAGAAAGCACCATGCCGTCATGAGTTCTCTTCGGTAAACAGGTTCGCGTTTCCTATGCCTATCGGAACTTATTAAATACAGAAAAATCTTGTCCCCCCCCCCTCTTACCACGTGACTAATTACTAATTTTTTTTATTAGTTTTTTTTTTTGGGGGGGGGTATTTCTAGAACTTTCTTTTATATTGCTCAATTTACAGTCATGTTTAAGTAGTTTAAATTATTAGTTAAAAAAAAAATGTTAACATTTTTAAGAAAGCACCATACTGTGATGACATCTCTTCGGTAAACAGGTTCGGGTTTTCTACGCTAATTAGAACTTTTTTTCTCCTCCTTCTTCTTCTTCTTCTTCTTCTTCTTCTTATTATTATTATTATTTCATAGTAGTCTCAACTTTGATTGTTTTTATTTGAGTTTTTTCTTTTTGAACACAAGTCAAATCTCTTGACTTTAGATATTCAAGCTGTACCATGAGACTTTCGCTGTTCCCTACAGGCAAGCCTTTTGCAGAATTGGAAAATAAATTGTCTTATCAATCTGTTAAGCCATTTCTGGTGACTTTTAGTCATTGTTCAAAGCGTTCCAATTACAACAGGAATCACCTTGACCTCACTACATTTCCATAGTCTAAATAATTCCCATTTTAGGTTTTGATATCTATTGATTTTTTCGTGTTCTTTCTCCTACACTCTGGTATTGAAAGGACAGGCTATATCAATGATTAAGCAAGTTCTCTTGTTTTTGTTTAGAATGATTAAGTCGGGGTTGAAATGTTCAAGAACATTATCAGTAGGTATGTGCATGTCCTAAAGAAGGTTGGCATTGTCGTTCTCCTGTACCACTTCTGGCTTATGCCTATACCACTTCTCCTTGTGGTCCAATTCATAAAGTTTGCATATATTCCGGTCTAGTACCTAGGCGACTTTGTCTTGTCTCCATTTTTATATTGATGTTGTACTAGAATAGGGCATTAAGATACAATATGTGCTAAGGTTTCTCCCCTTTCATTACACAATCGGCACATCTGTGATTCTGCAGTTTTGTCAATGTAATGTTTGATGCACCTAGCGCGAGTGGCTTGTTCCTGGGCTGCCATTAAAGTGCTCTCAGTAAATCTATTGAGATCACCCCTGACTAACCAATTCCAACTTTCATTATTCCTAAATGCAGTATTCTTAAAGAATACACTGTGTAATTTCTTTCCAAATAATTTTAACCTTCTCTCTTGCAGCTTTTGATTCCTTTTACTAGGCGTTATCAGATGAGTTATTACGGGGGCATGGAGTCTGAGTGACAAGAAGTCTCCTCTGATTTCCGTTTCTTCCGGTAACCATTGCAAATCTCTTTGCGTTCTCGAAACAACTGATTACTATTGGTTTCTCACCGTTGGCTTTCTCTGGAAACTGAGTGACAATAAGTATCTTTCGTACTCCAGTACTCCGTGCCCGTCCAGTGGGAGTCTGGATGGTGTTCAATTTTCTATCTTGAAGATTTCAACCTAATATCCGTTAACGAAAAGCTTTTTTTAAATAATTTTATGTAAATGTTTTTTTAATTACTTTTTGTATATATATATATATATATATATATATATATATATATATATATATATACATATATATATATATGTATATATATATATATATGTATATATATGTATATAAACATTCAATGAATTAAAGCATTACAATTGTTCCAAGAATTAGAACATCAAGTCCAGTATGGCGTACGATCGTTTCCAAAACAGTTTGAAATACTTTATTTTATTTTATTTTATAAATTAATAAAGCTAATCCAAAACGTCTTTTCATCAGCGCCTTTAGCAACTTTTTTCTCTGACTTTCTGTAAGACGTGTTGTCTTACAGAAAGTCAGAGAAAAATTAAAAAGCTCGTTGTAGAGAAACATCCACTGACATAAAGGGTCACCGGTTTATATGTTAGTAGTATAGAGGGGGGAGAACACAATGATATCTACAAACCAAAACACTGGTACATACAGAAGAAATAATTCAATATTTTCCATAGATTTACTCTTTCAAATTATGCAATAAATTAATTAAAGTTATAAATTCCTTTTTAGAGGTTTAGTGAAAACAATAAAATAGAAATAATAAATGAAATAAAATAATAGTAAAAAGAATAAGATAAAAAAATATAAAATAAAAAATGATAAAAAATTAAAAATTAAAAAATTAAAAAATATAAAAAATAAATAAAAATAAAATAATAAAATAATAAAATACAAAATAAAGATAAAAATAAAAAATGAAAATAAAAATGAAAAATACAAAATAAAAATAAAGAAATGAAATAATTGAAATTAATATAAAAATTAAAATTAAAAACAACATAAAAATAAAAATAGAAATAAAAATAAAATTAGAAAATAAAAGTTGAATAGTATCAAGAGTTTTTTTACAAAGGTTTTTAGGAAAACATCTTGCAAGAGGATATGTAGGGTAAGTGGGTAGCATGAAGAGTATAGGGGAAGATATGGACAAAGATAATTTGAGGGGAGGGAGAAAAACACCTTATAAAAATAATTATGGGGAAAAAGGAAAGAAATGATAAGGAAATAGGGGTGTAATAAAAGAAGGAGTTTAGTTGGGACGATACCATCAGCACTGGACATATAAGTGTATGAATATATATGAGATATAAGGGAGGGGAAAAAGTTTCTTATTAATTTCACTGGTGTGTAAGGAAAAGAGAACCAGATTTACGGGAAATAAATATTATCTATTTCCCATTCTGCTCCTATAGCAATTCCGCATTCAAATCAGAAACTCAAACTGGAATGACATTAGATGTGGGAGGGTGGAGTATTCCAGGAAATATTGTAATTAGAGTCCGGCCGTTAAGGACGTGTTTGGAGAAAATCGAAGAAAACAGAATATGTGTTTCGATGAGAGAGAATATTACTTGGATAAATCGGAGGAGATCTGGTAGGGCCCGAGGAGATAAAACTATTGTTAATATCTTCTGAATGAAATGCGACAGTTTTTTTACATTTATCACTCTTATTTAATAATCAAAACGTGTTGCTGTTATTTTAATCAATAATACAAAATAAATACTTGATATTCTGTATATATAGTGCATATAAACGATTAAGAGAGAACCGTTTGACTGTCTAATTAGCATAACTATTTTTTAAACCGTTCATAAATAATTAACATTTGGTATTATTCATTTGGAATTGCATTTGCTTATGTTTGTTATCTATATGCAATAGTTTCGTCCATATTAAAAATAATTACTTTAAGTTATTTAATAAATCGGAAAAAATAACTAAAACACCTTAAGTTTAAACAACCAGCGTTCGCACGACCTTACTGAAGATCGAGCGAGGCATAAGCGAGAATAGAAAGGAGAGGGGAGAGAATGTTGCTGTCTCGCTCACTTTCTCTCTGATCCCTTTTTATTGCCCTCTTTTTCAGTTTTTACAGTTTTCTTGAAAAATAAATAAATAACTGTTTTTATAAAAGTTAATGCCTTTATTGTAAAGTTTAACAACAAACTTATTGTTTAATGTTTAGAAAGACCGTATCACTATTCTGATTGACAAATTAAAATAATCGTTTAGTAGCATTGTGATCTGTCTCAATTATGAAAAAATATTGATTCGTATTTTGGTGTTATTGTAGATTAATATCCTCCGCGAAATTACCTCCCATTCACAACAAAAGTATTCTACGTGTTTTAGGTGATCGCGTAAGAACACCCGGAAAAACTTCACGGAAAGATTTTTTTAAAAAAAGTATTATTTTGGAATTTAAAGCGAGGGGAATTTTTTGTATATTAATTTCATGTAAAATGATCCCGATTTTTGGGGCCAGTTTTTAGCCATTTAGCTACTTTTTTTAGGCGATTACATGTCGTTTTATGACCTTGCCACCCAGACTTTGTGTTAATAGTAGAAACTTTTGGTAAGTTCCCTAAAAAGATAGAATGACCCGGAAATTAGGAACATAGTACGTTTGATATATATATATATATATATATATATATATATATATATATATATATATATATACAACTGATCCCCCACTAAATTCTAATAATTTTGGGTTTTTATCTCCGTTTTCCACGGTGTTTACACGCAATCTCCTAAAATAAAGCAGAATATCATTTTTCGGGGGGGGGGGGGGGCTATCGGAGGGTATTAATCTGCAAATTTACTCACATTTATTTTTTTTTAAATCTTATGCATTTTTTTAACTATACGTTTCATTTTTTATTTTAATGTTAAGCAATTTATTTTAGTTGTGTTTACTTTTCCCGTAAAAATTGAATTAAAAACTTTAAAATTATCGAACTTATTAAATACCTCATTTTTATGGTATAAATAAAAATATGAAAGGTTTGGATATTATTGTAAATGAACACCCATCTGCCGGTAAAATGAGATTCTATGTCTTTAGGCGATTACGTGTGAATACCCTAAAAAACTGGCGGTGAGAGACAACAAAAATATTAGGATTTAGACTGGGGATTAGTTTCGCAAATAAATTTAACGTAAAATGATCCTCCATGTTCGAGTCAATCTATGTTTTTATGGCAGTTAACCATTTTTTTGCTATTGGAAGTTAATTCTGTACATTATTGTTTAGGGGTGATTGCGTGTGGTTTTACGACGTTGCCAGTCGAACTTAGGATTAGTGTTTAAGAATATATTAGTTAACTGCTTTAATAATTTAGAATGACCGTAAAAAGAAGAATCTCAGTGTATTTATACTGTGAAAATTTCTTGACCTACTTTCTTAAGAGGTTTTTTCTTTTTTCTTCTTAAATGGCCTCAATTAGGGCAACACTACATTTGGTATTGTCAGTTGTTTGGGTTCTTATTCCAGGTATATAATTCCCCTGATGAACTGCCAAGCAAGAACCTGCTTGAGTAGAGAAACACGTGTAGGGAAAAAAATTTAACTTTGAAAAATCTGAAAAATAAATAAACTATGAAAGGAAAAAGTCTTTTGTTGTGATGAATGATTTCTTGAACGAAATGTTTTGGTAAACCTTCAAACACACACACACGCACACACACACACATATATATATATATATATATATATATATATATAGATGTTTTGAGGTACAGAACTTATAAATACATTTAAAAATGATACGCGGAAATCTCTCTAAGGCTCTTTCGACTATCATCTCGTCAGGAGAAAATCGATAGTTTTAATTAATAATATTGTTGAAAGAAAGAGTAAATAGGAAAGTTGAAAGTGCCAAAATTAGCGATGAAGCGATTAAAAGTCAATTTAATGATTTACTTAAAAAACCGATTAAAAGGCACTGCGTTAGGGAACAAAAAAAGGGGGGAGGGAGTTCAAAGTTACCCAAAGAGATTTAGCGATCTAGTAAATTTCTTTTGCCGGCACAAGGAAGGTTTTCGAATAGCAATAGAGACAGATTCCAATATTTTCAAATGGTTCTTGGAATCTGCTCTATGCAAGACCTCAAAACGGTCTATTTTATAGCTACTGGCACAGCTTGGGTTTTCAACCAAATGCTGGCCAATAGCAGAGTCCAAAGAATTAGGGGAGGGGTAACACAAGGATCCTACCTTTCCCTGACGTATTTTTTATGGAATGTGCTGGTTTATGCGGGTCTGTAAATGCAAGGAAGTGCGCCCTATATAGCCAGCATCACGTTGGCATTTAAATTGGTATACACTATTACTATAATTTGTATAGGGCACACTATCCTTGCGAAAGGAAGGAAAAGCAGGTCTAGTAGCATAAACTAATCGCAAGACAACAAAGTAGAAACAATTATTAATGCTATCAAAAATCTGTTTACCTAGTTTAATACTATTTCCCCGTATCCACGGTAATTTCAAATAAATGGTGCATTTTACAGGCCCAAATATTTTGGGGGATTTAAAGTCAGCAACTTTTTTATTAATGCAATCATTGATCAGGTCTTCAGGATAACCATTATCAATGAATATATCTCTGATCTTATTAAGTTCACAATCTAATCTACTTGGAGAACAAATCACGAGAGCTCTATGCACAAAAGTGTAAATTAAGTCTACCTTTCTAGACGTAGGCACAAAAGAAGACCAGTTTACGTACAGCCCAGTAAAAGTAGGCTTCCTGTAGATGGAAGTGAGAAAGCCACCCCTTAAACGTTCAACAAGAACATCCAAGAAGAGAAGACAGTTATCCTTCTCATTTTCCATCGTAAACTTAAGAGCTTCATGAATAGAATTAAACTCATGAAAGAATGCCAGTGCTTCACTCTGTGAAGAAAACATCACAAAAATGTCATCCACATATCTAACATAAGTAGTGGGCATCTTTACAGACCTAAATAAAACGGATTCGTAATATCCGACGAAGATATCAGCTAAAGTGGGGGCCAATGGACTACCCATTGAGACTCCATCGACCTGACTATACATTATATTCTCGAAGCTGAACTCGACTGATTTAGTGCATAGAAATATCAATTCTATGAAGATCTCCCTAGGGAAACAAGGGGCAGTCAGGCAGCCTTCATAGAGAGCGTCGGCACAAATAGTTATAGTCTCATCTAAAGGTACATTAGTAAAGAGAGTAGAGACATCAAAAGAGCACATGAATGATGTCTCAGAATCCGGATCTAACCCACGTAGAATTTCAGTAAACCGATAGGAATCAGGGATGCAGTTCGTCGTGTATAGATCACGCACAGGTGGCAAGATTCTGAGGAGCCACTGAGCCAAAGAATGTTGGGCGGACCCTATCATAGATAATATAGGTCTCAGTGGCACCCCTTCCTTGTGTATTTTAGGAAACCATTTGAAAATATTGAAATCTGTCTCTATTGCTATTCGAAAACCTTCCTTGTGCCGGCAGAAGGAATTTATTAGATCGCTAAATCTCTTTGGGGAACTTTGATCTCCCTCCCCTTTTTTTTCTTTTTTTGTTCCCTTACGCAGTGCCTTTTAATCGGTTTTTTAAGTAAATCAATAAATTGACTTTTAATCGCTTTAGCGCTAATTTTGGCACTTTCAACTTCCCCATTTACTCTTTCTTTCGACAATATTATTAATTAAAACTATCAATTTTCTCCTGACCAGATGATAGTCGAAAGGGCCTTAGAGAGATTTCCGCGTATCATGTTTAAATGTATATATATATATATATATATATATATATATATATATTTAAATTCCCGAAACAGTTTTTCATGGTAAACAACTGATGATCCCTTAAAATAGTGTTAGAAACTAACTAATATAATAACTGTAAAACATAAATTGACTTACATGAGTGATTTTCCACTGGAAGACTTGAGACTATAAGTTTTTTATTTTTTATTTTTTATTTATTTATTTTTTTTTTATATAGTTTTAATGGTTGAGAAACTTCCGAGACTATATATATATATAATATTTTACCTTTTATGTGTTTTTTAATGTTTTTCTTTTGTTTTTAATATTTATTTATCTATGTCCATCTAATATTCTACTTTATTTTCAGCGTGTTATATGGAGTGCGAACGGAGCTTTAGACTTCTGCATCAAAACTCAAAACAAAGTTACTGCTAGTAAGTAAAATATACATTTCTTATAATAATATAATTAATTTACTGATTATATACTTGCTAAATGGAATACAGTTTAATCCTTTGTGGACATAGATTGTTATCGTTGTAATAAATAAATATTTGTTTACTAGCAAGAAGTGTCCGACGCTGCTTAGGTTGCGTAATTTATTTTTTGCCTCAATTCATATTTAAAACATATGTAGACTTATAAATGATCTTGTTTGGGCTAAAGAGTTATGAGTGACTGATAGATACAAAGACGTGATTGGTAAAAAAAATATCTCGAGTGGGATTTCGAGTCAGTAATATACACGAGACATGCAGGACGCCCTTCTTCATAAACACCTGTATAAATGACCAAACATTGTGAAGTCATGGGAACTTATGAGACAACTATCCGGCCGGTGATTGCTTGTAAAATTTATGAACTAATATTTAAAATATTCTACGTCGTCTGTAGTCATCAATTCATCAATAGAGTCGTGCTACGGTGAAAGCCAAACTCGAAGATGGTGACTAACAGCAAGATCCGCACGTTGGGGGCGGGGACTAAACGCATCACAGAAAGGGTGTCGCATATTTTTAAAGCATAAAAACATTGTCTAAACTGAAAAATCAATTTCGCATCACACAATAGAAAACATGAGATGCATAATATTACAGACAGGGTTTAATACAACACGGAAACACAGAAGAAAAAGAATTAAATTTTAAAAATAAAAATCATAAAAAATAAAACATCGGAAAACTGTAGTATGGGGATGTGAGTTGTGAGATTTTTATCCTTGTAATTACAAACTAGTGGCGTATTACACCATTGATCGTTACATTTCATCACGGGCATAATATGACAGTGAAAGGTCGCACGTGGTCTTACAAATGTTGAGTTCGTAGCAATCAAAGCCGAACCCTACTGTGCAGGTCATGTAATTCGCATGAACCTTTCTTTTCAAGTGATGCAACAAATTCTCGTTAAAAATCAAGCTCAGACGTTTTGATAATGTTGACATCGTATTCTAGTGTGCTTAAAAAATACTGTTGGACATTCACAACCGAAACTTGGTGAACATGTCAGACATAAACTGATGTGTATTTGTACCAAGTTTAGTTTGATTGCAGAAAGAATTATGAATTTTATTAACTACTAACTGGCTTTGCAAGCTCGCCATCACTTCGCAAAGTTTGCTATTTGAAATAAATGAAACCAAAATTGTATATAATAAAAATTTCATTCATAAGTTTCTTGCAAACACAAGACTAAAACTGTCACATTTATTCGTATAAATAGATAAACATTAACATTTTGGTAATTTTGAGAGTAAAGAAGAAATCAATTCACCCGAGTATGGTGCGTGTGGGAGTGGGGGCTCTTTTAAAAGAATACGGTGTCGTTAACGGGGGGGGGGGTAGAAAATGACGAAGAGGGGGAGAGGGAGAACCCGCACAACACAGACAGCTATCCCCCCACCCACCTTTTTCTCTTCTCGCTTATGCCTATCGGTAAAAATTCTGGCGAGCGATGTTAGTTTTATTTAAGAAACTTTTTTAGTAAGTAATTCATCTTTTTATTTTATTATTTTAATTAATTACTGTTAATATCGACAAAACTATTGCATATATAGAGACAAAGTAGGATAATAAACTTACAAATGAATAACACCAAACATTAATTTATTAGGAACTGTTTTTAAATGGTTATTCAAATAAGGCACTCAAATTATTATGTTCGAATCGTTTATCTGAACTATGTATTGAGTATTTCAAAATATTATGTTGTATTATTGATTTAAATAACACTAGCCTGTTTTGATGTTTATATAGGACTGATAAATGAAAAAAAAACTTTCGTATTTATTCATTTAGATTTCATGGGAGGTATTGGGGAGGGGGACCTTGTACAATCTCTTAGACATACCCATGTTAATACGCATAACTCTAGTTCGTTGACAATATTATATCAGAATTCGATAGAATTAATCAGATCTTATTGTTCATAATTTAGATAGATTGATAGATATACTGATAATAAACTTAATAATATTAACATATCAGTCAATAAGTCCCTGGCATGACATATAGATGACGCCATTAATAAAAATTAATATTTTTTAAAATAAATTACCAACCTTAAATGCCATGTGTCATAATTTGACTATAATCGAATTATTAGTTATTTAAGTGAAGCTACTGTTGCAAATTTTCGAAACAATAGCAAATCTGAATTTCATGTATTGATAAAACGTTGACTTCTGATGAGGGGAAAATACTGCTCAAGCAAAGCAATGGATTGATAAATGTTATTCGGACTTTGCTCCGTCATAAACAATGGTTAAGAGGTTGTATGCTGACTTTAAACGCGGTCGTACAGACACAAAGTATACTGAATGCTTAGATTGCCCAAATTCGGAAGTTGTCCCAACTTCCGAATTTGGGCAATCTAACATAAAAACATAAAACATAAAAAAAAGTCTACAAACCTATTTTGTTCCGATCGTGGATTGGAGTTGCGTGAGATAGCAGAAGAGTTGAAGACATCAGAATACAGTGTATTCACCATTTGTCAATGAGTAAGAAGTGTTTAAAGTGGGTGCTGCATTTGTTCACAGCCAATCAAAAACAACGTGTCGACAATTCAGAGCGTTGTTTTCAACTGTTTCAAAGCAACAAAAATGATCTCTTGCGTCAATATGTGACAGTAAATTAAATATAGATATGCCATGTTATCGTTAAGTCAAATCAGCAACGAGCTGAGTTGACAGCAGCAGGTGAAAGCCGTCCAAAGCGATCAAAGATAAAAACATCAGCAGGCAAGATATTTTTTTGGATTTGCAGGGTATCTTTTTATCGTTTACTTTGAGAAAGGAGAAAACATCAATAGCGAATGTTGTATAGCATTATTGGTGCAACTAACGGAAGAAATCGCCAAAAAGAACGGCCACAAATGAAAAAAAAAGTGTTCTTTCACCAAGACAATGTACCGTTTCATAAGTCGATCGCAAAAATGGCAACACTACATTAATTGCAGTTCGAATTGATTCCACACCCACCCTATTCTTCAAATCTGGCCCCAAGCGACTGCTTGCTGTTTGCAAACCTCAAAAGAATGCACCAGGGAAAGAGATGTGATTCCAATAAAGAAGAAACTTCGGAAACTGGAGCGCATTTTGAGGCCAAAGACAAATCGTTCTACAAAAAAGGCTTCGAATTGTAAGAGAAAGGTTGTAAATATTATCTCACTGTGGAAGGCGACTATGTTGATGAATAAAGTCAATTTTTACCTAAAATGTGTGAGAATAATTTGTTAAGAAAAGGGGTACGGAATCATTTGTTTGACGAATGCAGATGTAAATCCTTTGTTTTGTATACTCGGTATCATATTAGGAAAACGAAATGTGACGTAGTGAATATTCTATAAAGCCTTCCGGTATCTATATAAGTAATTATGTCTAACACATCAAATCGGCTTCAGTTTTAGTTCGGTTATATCTGATAATAACTGCTGTTATCAGTTTAGTAGCAGACCAAAAAATGTCAATGAACGAATATTAAACTTAACACATTTTTATTGAACAAATTTACATGTTAGTTCATGATTTTAAAACAGATGGTTGCGTAATGATTGGTTAGTGTTCTCCGAAGCACTTTTGTTTACATTTTACCTGTCATGGCCGACTTGTCTCTAAAGGAAGATAACTCCTCCTTTCATTGATTGCATATTATTTCAGGCTGAGTGTCTAAGTTGTTATTACTAGGTGATCCAGCTGAATGGATGTAAAAAGCTGAAGGAGTGTTGGTTGTATTAAAAACAAAGTACAAGTTAATAAACGAATTCTCGTAATTCACACTAGCTATTCATTAGTGTTTCTATCAACTTCGGTAAAAATAGAATTTGTTCTTATCAAATTGTTCGAGCATAGAATTGATTAGAAGTTCTCTGTTTTGTGTAACCATTTTGTATTTTCTTCCATTCAGTTACCGAGGTTTGTTACACCGATGTTTAACTTCTCGCCATGTGTGTCTCGGAATTACAAGCAAATACCTCAAGAATTTCGCAAAAGATTGTCGTAAGTATTCAACTCAGTATTACCTTGCATTTCATGTGTTTAAATTTATTACCTCCACTAAGGAGGTTATGTTTTGTTTGTTGGTTTGTCATTATGTTTATTTGCTTGTTTTTTTTTGTGTAGTCTAGCGTTCAGATCCTGAACCAATCGTCACTAAACTATTCGTCATGATCTAACTTAGAACTGGTTCAATTTAGGTCAATTTAGGTCAAGGTCACGGAAATGGTGAAAGTCACCCTTTTGGCGATTACTTCGGTTCTGTTCATCATAAATGGTTACACAAAATACATTTAAACGGAGAACTTCTAATCAATTCTATGCTCGAACAATTTGATAAGAACAATTTGATAATAACAATTTGATAAGAACTATTTGGCCCACGTTGTAGCCAATGAACTCCCGCATCTTGGCCTTGAAAAGCTCGATAATGGGCAATTTTTTACGGAATTTCAATTTCCGATTTTTCTAAATTTTATTATGAATCTGATGCTCTTTGATAACAGTAACTTCCATGCAAAATGTCAACCTGATCAGATAATAGAGTTATCAAAGTTTCGATGGCATTACTTCGGGAAGATCTCATGAAGTAAATAAGTGGAAAGGTCAGGCCCACATAAGATTTTGGCTCATCATTAAGTTTTCAGGCGGAGATATGCAGTTTCACGATTTACCTATGTTCTTGTGTTATAAGTAATAATATGAAAATTTTCAAAACGCCAAAAAATATTGTATTTAAATTCACAGAAGCTGACATATTTTAAACACTGAATAGCCTTCTAACTTTTAGTGTCTAAACGATACTATGTGAAAAATTCTTGAGGAAATTTTTTGCAAAACAACAATTTGATTTTGTTAATAGCGAAAACTTAAGGTTATTAAAATGTCATTTTAATCCTCTTATTTCAACGTGATCATTTTCTGTTCTCCTTTTCAGCATGTGAGGTTGGAAATTGTCTCAACAGTGATGGAGGATTCCCTTATGGGAGTTCTTGTTAGTAAGTATCAAAGAAACATTGCTGATTATTGCACTCCTCTTTTGGCACTGTCACGATTTGAGCTGTGATGGCCCTCTGCAGTTCAGGAATAGTATGGTTATTGTTATGATAGACATTATCTTTGAGGTCACCCCACAGATAAAAATCGGGTGGAGATAATGTCTGGTGAGTGTAAAGCCTATTCAGAATCACAACTACTTCTGATAAAAGGATCGCCAAAATGCCCCGCATATAATTAAACAGCGATGAAACAAAGATTGTTGGATATTAATGATTGATACACTGAAGTTTATTTATACTAATTATACTTGGGTTGTGAATTTTATTAATGCTTTCACGGGTGGCATTTTGTTGGGGAGGGGGTCACCTTGTATCTCGTTATAATTCAGTTTTTACTTGGACTGCAAGTAACTTTGTTTTTACAGATGCTTGCGATGCCGTGTTTGTGCGATGGTAGTATCATTAATTGAGTTAGGGGTAAGGTTAATATTAATTAGTTAGAGTCGAAATCGTTTCAAGCCTATTGCATTCATTTAGGCAATAGTACCATTGGAAACGTGTGGATCAACAATTCCATCAAACTATCGTGGATAATAGCAATTTGCATTCGATAAATCATTTACAAAGGAAAAAAAGAAAGAAAACCTCTCATTATGCAAATGCAGTGAAGGATTTCTTTTCGAATCAATGTCAGGTGACGGGGGTTGTCTGACTTGCTATTTGCTTCCTCCCTTCTCCTAAACATTTGAAATGGTTTCGTCCGACACGTGTTTTCAAATGGTTAGGAGAAGGGAGAAAGAAAATAGAAAGTCAGACGACCCCCGCCGTCTGAAATTAATTAATTTTTAAAAAAAATCCTTCACTCTATTTCCATGATAAGACGTTTTCATTCTTCTTTTCCTTTCTTCGTTCTATACCGATTGATACGTTTTCCTTTCTCTTTTCTTTTTTTACTTTCTCGTTTTAGATGTTTTCTTTCTTTCTTATTTCTTTGTTTTTAACTCCACCGATTGCGACGTTATTTTATATGAATAAAAGTGCGAACACTGGCGAAGCATAGTTTTTTCCGTCATTTTCGACGAAGTGTCTACACTTCTTTAATATCGCCAACAAACTAGAATAATACCTATTCACCTGAGTGGGTGTAAGACATCGTGCCGCTGTTACTATAAACTGGCTGTTTGTTTTTTTTAGAACTAAACGCTTGTTGGGCTAACTAATGTGTACTTTATTTTCAGCAACCACCTGATGTGCCTTGGGAGGGGACCAGCCGCTCCAAATGCGGCCGGTTGCTCTTCAGCAGATGAGATCAGAGAGAAAATGATTGAAAGAAAACTTCATATTTCGAACCCGAATGGAACATGGATTCTGAAGAAAAACTGCCGTAAGAAACATTTTTTTGCGTTCATTCTTAAACGATAGAAATAAAACATGAAGAATACTAGAAATAAATCTGGATGTTACCGAAGTTTCTTAACTGAAGAAATTTCGTTTCTGTTAACCTCCGTTTGCTACTGTCTCCTCTCACCGATGTTAAGTAACTTCTGTACGCGATATTTTAAACTCCCACTTCTTTCATAACCGGCATTATTTTTTATTCTAATTTATTTAGTTTAATCATTCTCCGCAATAAATTATTTTTCAAAACATTCCAAGAAATTATTTTTACAAATATTCCAAGATATTATTTTTCAAATAAATTATTTTTCAAAATATTCCAAGAAATTATTTTTGCAAATATTCCAAGATATTATTTTTCAAATAAATTATTTTTCAAATAAATTATTTTTCAAAACATTCCAAGAAATTATTTTTACAAATATTCCAAGATATTATTATTCAAATAAATTAGTTTTCAAATAAATTATTTTTCAAAACATTCCAAGAAATTATTTTTACAAATATTCCAAGATATTATTTTTCAAATAAATTAGTTTTCAAAACATTCTTTCTCCCCTAACCTAATCCTAACCCTAACTGACAGCCACTCGGACTTACTGCTTGTGTTAAAAAAATGTTAACTACCCTCAAATGCTAGAATAGCCCGAAATGGGGGATCAGTTTCCGTTAGATTTATATACAAAACTAATCCTCCACTCTAAATTCTAAAACAAGTGTTTTTTCTTTTCTTTTTATTTTCTCAGGTTGTTCACGTGTAATCGCCTCAAAAGAAAAAAGGTTAGAATATCATTTGCAGCGGATGGGCGGGGGGGGGGGGTAATCTACAAATGTGTCAAAAAGATCTTTCTCGTTACGGTTTTATTTTCAAAGTTAAAGAAAATAGCGTAACACCGTGTCAATAAGCAATTCAAAAACTCAAATTGAGCGAAACCAAGTTGCTCCAGTCAAGAAAGTTCAAAAGTACCTAAATCCGTACAATTCTTTCACATCTCGTTAAATTTCTTCGCACAACCTCTTTCGCGCAGAATAGATGTTGCTACAGGGAGGCGTCATTGCACAGGTGGTACAACTGTATCGGTATTAATGTCAATTTTCGCAGTTTATTTGTTGGTAGTACCCCCACCACCCACTCGACCTAATCTAATATCGAGTACCAGCATGATTTTACACTAAATGTCGTATCTGACCCCCTCTCCAGCCCTTCCAACTAGTACCAGGTATCATCATGGTCATACCCCCACCCCACCCTATACATGCTAATGTTGCAAAGGTTTGTAAAATTACCTAGCCATAGTGCTAGCCAGTACGAATGACTAGTATACAAACTAGTAAACAATACGATTGCCTCCAAACATCAATCATCTATTCTTGAACTGTTCACTCTCTTGTCCTATTTTTCATTCTTAGTGAGTTCTTTCGGATAAAATGATGAAAAACAAAGGAATAACAAGACATCAATTAACAAAGAAAAATAGAAAAATTGGACCGAGACAACAAAAAAATCTGAAAGATTTATTTTAGACATAAATAAAACCCAATTGTAAATGTAAATAAGTACAATTACATTTCTTGTCACAACTTATATTAAGTCAATTGATGCTGCCATCTCAGCAGAAGATCCTATCAAAGTTCTATCCTAACACTTGCAAGCTTTGTCAAAATTTAGAGAACAAAAATAATTAGGCAACACTTAAAACTATTGCTGTGGAAATATTCACTTGTATTCTAATTAATATTAATCATCAATTAACAGACAAATTGACACTGCCATAGTAATAGTTTTGCCAAGTGGAAATAAAAAAAAAAGGTAAAGGCTTGTCCACTTTTCTAAATGGCAGCATACATTTTTTTTTAATACAAAAGTCTGAAAGTGTTAAAGTGATTAAGAAAATGCACATAAGTTGGAGAAACATAACATTCTAAAAACCACTCGCTTTATAGTTATAATGTTCATTTAACAAAAGATAATACACCTATTTCTACTATTCTAGCTTCGCTTAAAATATAAATACACTTGAAGATGAAATGTCATCATAATCACTGTTACTTGAAGGTCATTGTTTTAATTAAGTTCACTTCATCATTAAAATATGGAACTAGTGCTGGTTTATTTTTGTAACTGATGTTATAATGATATTCAGGTTTATAGTTTGATGCACACAAATTACATATAGGGCACACAATTATTTTGCTAGTACATGGATTCTTTTTTATTGCCTTGCTAGGAATACCTTTGTATGGATGAAAGTATCGGCATTGACTTTGGAGTGAATACTATTTCTCACTACTTTTGTGGGAGGTTTGTTGTAGAGATATGATACACCTGTCTCCTCCACAAAATCACCATATTCGTTCTCATGCAACATTTATTTCCCCACGAACATTGTGAAATGCAATATGAAGCCGCATTTGAAAAAGCAGTATCTTTCTCTTGCAGAGTTACATGAAATTTGTTCTCCATCATCAGTTGAAAAGAATGTATGATTCCTGTTATATCCTAAATTACATAGGACATACTAAATTAAGAATACGCCGAGTGGTTTGCGTTTAACAGGGATCCGATAGGAAGTAGAGACGTTTACTCTTCGCTCCCTTCCAGATATGACTGCCCGTCTTATATACGTACTTTCGTATATAGTCAATACCTGATTACTTCCCTTTATGTTAGTTTCGTATTTATGCCAATCATGACCTTTACAACAATTCCCAATAGAAAGCACCAACTTCTTACTAAAGAAATACCGACATATATTTAATGCGAGAGGTGATGCATATTTGGGGTTCTATATTAAGGCAATTGAGGCCCGCCATCTCAGCAGAAGATCCTATCAAAGTTCTACCCCAAAATCAAAAATGATTTTACTTGAAGAATTTTGACATTGATCGTTACATGTGGTTGCTTTAATTGTGACAGGAATTGTATTTTATTTCATGTCACTATTTAGTTTACAGATGTTTCTCACTCTGGATGAATCATCGTGATTAATAACGATCGGATCACCAACAGAGACAATATTGTCTAAATCCACATAACTATATTGACCTTTATATGCTGTTAGACCCTGAATCTGTCTAAGTGGATCACGAGATAAAGAATTTAAATCTGTCAACTTCTTACGTACAGTTGCTTTGTAAACCATTTTCCCATGAATCCCAACCATACAATCATATGGTGAGGCTCCTGGGGTTATTAGTTCAGCTAGTGTTGCACCTTATTTTGAGTACGCACATCAGTTACATGTGTGGTCATCTTTGTTGCTGCTGCTGCTTTTTCTTGTGACCAATTATTTATTGCTAAACTTATACAAACCAGCCTTCGATTAAGCTTTTTCACAGTGACTCCTGATTTTTCTAGTGCATTGATTTGAAAATTGGCATCAATCTTGATCACAGCTCTCTAAAATTCTAGTAGTCCAATTTTGCAGTCCTTTACCAAATTCACATTGCGACAACAAATCACCAGTCCAATCGTTGATGTTTGACTAGTCAAGTGCAAGACATCTTGATGTTCGTCCTTTTTTAACCTATTCAGGGTGCCGAATTATAATATTGTCACATTTGCAAATGACATTAGAACAAGTGCATCAAAGGTATTATGCTTATACGTTAAGCGACAATTACCAAACAATCGCTAAACTGTATCTGCTCCATTAAGGACAGGATACACACAAGAATTAGAGTACTTTATTATTGAAGCTTTATTTGAATCGATAAATGTAGATTGTATATCATGATATAATTGAGCTGGAAGAATATTTGTGTTTGGGAGTTTAAATAAGAATAACAGCAAACATGAAGCTTTTGAAATCATTTGAATTTGTTTCGAAAAGGGCAGTTCTACATATGAATAAAAATTATTTATATGCAAGCAGCGTTAAGACGTCTTTGATTTGATAAAGTTTATTTGAGATGAGATTTATTTTGTCTGTTGTAATCACATCCACACATTTCAATAAGCATTACGTTTCAGTGACTACATTTTGTTGGTCCTTTGGATAAATGATATTTTCTAACCCATGAGAATCAATAGTTGAAACCTGAAGTAGTTTCTTTACATCTGCTTTTAGCAATGCCCCCCCCCCTGAATTCTCATAGTACGTTTTAATAATGTTGGTTCATCTTTTAACTAAATACATAACATCAAAAGTTGGTGTTTCATTACATTTTCTCACCAATAAATCTGCCAATGGTAACATTCCAAATAGTCCTAATTCAATGAAAAACTCACAAGAAAGTTGATTGCCTATCTTCTCGTCTCATCACCATCAGGGGTGGAGCTCCATCTTTATCCATCTAACCGTAAGAAATATTACTATATAATAAAACCATTTTGAAAATTTCCTAATTTTAGCAATATTGCTGGCTTAAATGATGCGTTGACTTAAGTAATTTTAAGTCAGAATTGTGGTAGCCTTCTTACATCTCAACCATAAAAACCGAAAAAATCAAGCCCCAAAGTGAAAATATTAAATAAAACACAAATTACTTGTTTGTTTTCCCTAAATGTGTATATATTGTTTTTTTTACACAATAACAAGTCTGTATTCCGTAAAATTAGAATCGTATTTACAGTTTTTACTGTGAATCAATTAGGTAACTGAATTGGGATTCTACCTTAATTTTCTTTTTATTATTGTAATTATATGAACAAGAATATGTACTTAAAAGAAAATATTTGACATGTTTTGTCAACTTTTCCATCATTATCTTCTGACAGCTGCGAATCAATTTGCTGAAGTATACATTGTACGTTACGATAAGGTAAATACTCGAGTAATCAGTAGTCCAGTATCTCTTAGTGGACATATGTCGTGTTTGGGTTGAATAAATTTATTTTTTTAATTAGTCATTCTCATGTGTATTTTTTTTAATATAAAAAGAGATTTTGTCCGTCTGTTCGTCTGTCCGTCCATCAGTCACAATTTTTTAAACGTAATAAAATACATTGCGGAATTTATCTCATTTCGAAATATCAGAGATCTTAACTACTTTTAGAAATGGGGAATATTGCATTAATAGTAAATAATAAATTTTCAACAAATAAAGCAGATGTCATGGCCGGAAATCGAAACCAAAACCTAAAAATAATTATAGCTTTGGCGTGACGTCATAGATTTATAATTTACGTCATGTTTCAGAACATTCATTCAAACAAGCGATAATAAAACATCAAATAAATGAACGAGTAAACATTATCAATGGCGTTTGAAATTATTTTAATAGCCCAAAACAATGTATTATGTTTTAACTACGTATTGAATGTAGTTCTTTCACCATTAAATAATCCTCCAAGCCTAACAAAAATATGCGACCAGAAGGAGCGTATATTTGCTAGGTTTTTTAAAACTTAATTGTCTTTTTTAATATTACTATTTATTTGGTTTATGTATTTCTTGTTGTATTTATTTATTTGTTGATTTTTGTTGTTGTTATTTAAAATGTCCTGAAATGTCCTGAAATGAAAAGGAAATAATAAGACGTGATGAAAGTTGAGAACAACAAAAAGGGAAACGGGCTGTTTTATTTCATTTCAAAATAAACACGTCTTTAGAGAACACCTGTTTGGGTAGGTACGGTGACAGAACAAAGGGTGGGTACAAACCCCCTTTTCACCACGGGATGATGTGACACAAGCTCGGAAAGTGAAGAGTGATTGAAAGGACAACGCACAAGAGGCGTGTGCATTCGGACGCACAAAAATGTCAGAATTAGCCGGCATGGACGCCTCAGACGATTAGAAATAAACTAAGCCCTTCTCAAAGAGCAATGGTAAAGCCTTGTAATGTGAACCTCCTAGAACTAGACAGAACCATACCCCAGCCCGACAGAAGTAGCATCTGTCGTATTAATTTAATTAGGTTTGACATAAAGTCAAACTAATATTTTTATTTACCTCTTCTCCAGGAGGTTAGACACAAGGTCAGGTGTGATTAGTCAGCGCACAAGGATAAGCGCGTTCTGGCCTACAATAAATGCCTGGGCAGCCCCATCGGCATTCCCCGGTAGGGGCGTCTCAGGCGATTAGCAATAAACTAACCCCTTCTCAAAGGGTGAGAAGGCAAAGCATTGGAGGGTGGACCTCCTAGAACTGAACAGGACAATACCTCACACTGGCGGAATCAAGGCCCAAATCCCAAGACGATACCGGTCTACAGTGTAGCATACACCGGAACAGATACTACACTCTGATCTTAGCCAAAAGGCTAAGTTATTTACTTCAGCAGGTTAGACACAAGGTCAAAGTATTTTTATTTACCTCCTCTCCAGGAGGCTAGATACAAGGTCAGGTGTGGTTAGCCAGCGCACTAGGATTAGCGCACTCTGGCCTACAAAAAATGCCTGAGCAGCCCCGTCGGCATTCCCCGGTAGGAGCGCCATAAGACGATTAGCAATAAACCAACCTTTTCTCAAAGAAAAGAAAACCTGATGGGCTGACCTCTTAGAACTGTACAGGACAATACTTTTATAGTGTGTAGCATCATCGGAACATATACTACACTCTGATCCTAGCCAAAAGGCCAAACGATGGTACATTTTTACTATTTATCCTCTTCTTCCTCTTTCTATTCTTCTCACGTTCCTACTCTTCTTTTCACTTTTCTTGTTCTTTTGTATTTACGACATCATTTTACTTTCTATCTCGGGACGTTGGTGCTACTGATATTATTGTATACTCTCTATTCCCCTTCTCCCACCACTTCTTACCTTATTCGCCCTTCACCGTCAAATATGCGATGCTGCTACTCTCCCTTTCTTTTTTATTTACGTCATTATTTATTTAAGTAATTTTTTACTCTCTTTCTTATATGTTGCTGTTACTACTACTAATTCTATTCCTCTCATCAACTACTTCTCGTCTAATTCACATTTCCTCCACCATCTAAAACATTCAAAGTGCAACCAACCAACCTAAATTATCAGAATTTTAGTATCATCTTCATAATAAAGTTGTAGTACCGTTTGTTTGTTTTTGTTTGTTTGTTCAAGAACTTCGCCTAGAGTTTTGGAGATAGACCCTCATAACCATATATATTCTGGGGTATTTGGGGGAGGGGTAATGTAATGTTTGTTCTGATGTCATTAGACCACCTTCCCAGTGACTATATTCTCCTTTTTGGGGATGGGGTATCTGTTCTGTTGACATTACAACATACAGCTATCACCTTCTTCATTTTGCGGCGATCCTCCCAGGTATTATTTCCTCTTTTTTTTTGTTTGGGGGGGGGGGGAGTATAGTATATATTCGTTCTTCATGAAACCATCCTTCCATGATTATCTTCTTTGTTTGATGGTGGTGGGGTAGTGTACTATCTGTTCTGTGGTCATGATATAATCTTCCCAGACATTAACTCCGCCTTTGGGGAGAGGGGGCGCGTTCGTCATGATACCATCATTTCAGTCATCACATCCTTCTTTTCGGGTCAGTGTAGTATATGTTCATTCACCATGATATCTTACCAGACTAGCAAAGATATGCGACCGGAGGGAGGATAGTTGTGCTTATATATATTTATGTTATATTTTATTCAGATTGCGTGAACAGTTGTCCTGGGGAGGTTTTTCATCTATTGCTTTCGTGCAGGTAAGCATACAAAAATAAAACATGAACACCATCTTGTATATTTTTTAACACCTTTTCAAAACTAAATTAAAGAAAAAAAATTGTCTTTACATATCTATTATCCTAAACTACCCGTGACCCGTTGGGTCACAACCACTAACACTTTTTCCCCCATTTTTGATGTTATTCGAAAATTTATAAACTGTAACATATGTGAAAATATTCTTCTTGCATAACTAAAAATAACAATTCTCTTTAATTCCATTTTATTCTTATGGATAATATAGAAGCGACTTATTATTATTTTACTACCCAGCTTTCTCCACATGGACATATTTTATATTAAAATAAAGGTGAAAATCAAACCACCTTACTGGAAACTATGGAGGCTTAAGTGAAAGCTGGCTTGACTGATCATTAGCGACGGCCGAGTTGTCGCCGATGCTTGCACGGTCTATTAGCGGATATTGGTTGACTATTTTCAAGTACAATCTAATTTCAAGATTAATAAAATGAATACATACAAAATTAGGGTATTTTGAAAAAGAGCTACGCCACTAATGAGAAAATAAGTTTTGCACTAGTCATGCGCAGTGCGCGCATACGCCCTTGGCTTACTTTTTTTAGACCTGTCTAAACATGGTTAGGGTTCAGCTGTACAAAGGGTAGAATAAACGCCACTGTAGAACGCATCGCGGAACGGTGGGCAGCTGTATGTTTATGTTTTTGTAGAGATATATAAATATAAGGGAAACGATCTTTTTATACAAATAGTTGATTATATGAATGGATTCTATCCTTTTGAGTTCTTTAATATATAAGTATAATATATAAGTATAACTCTTAACATGAACATATTCTTTTTAAATATCACCTAAAAGCTAACAATACTGTCGATGACAAAAAATATTGTTTAAATATTTAAACTTGTTATTATCTTACCATACTCTGGTGATGTGTATGTTTTATGTTTCAGAATTTGATATATGATGATTTGAATTATTCAGATTATTCGGATTGCCCAGTCATAGAGTGCGCTTCATTCGTTGCAAAAGGAAAACTAAGCAAAAATCTCCAAGGAATGCATAGAGACAACCCCTCTCTACGGCTCGAAATCGTGGACACTGAACACGGCGCGTAGAAAGCGGCTAGATGGAACGTATACTAGAATAATACGAGCAGCTTATATCAAATCTGGAAAAGGCATTTCACAAACAAGTCACAGTATGGATCCTTGTCTCGTGTTTCAGCGGTTGTGAGACGAGCTGATCGTCCGTATGTCACACTGAAGGCGATCGTTGAATGGGAAAGTGGTTTGTCAGAGACCGATTTCTTGTCGGCAATGGCCGATCGAGATCTCTGGAGCTCGGAATGTGTCAACGTTTCATCTACGTCTACTGACGTCGTCGGATGACTCGAGAAGAAAATTCTCATACTCTTTCATGTATTAGGTCGTTACAAAAATAATGGCCGTCTGAAGCGCTGAGTTTTAAAAAGTCATTCTAACACAACATTTGTAGTTTATTTCTGGTAAATTTTGAAATTTTAATGTTTCCTCAATAATAATTTGTAACTTTTTTTCGAATAGAAAGTATTTTTGAAGCATAGAAGACCCTCAATGATGAACATGCCAAAACATGACCATCGCCTTATTATGATGCATGAGTTCAAACTTGGGCACAATTCCTCCGAAACCTCTGCCAATATCAATAGAGGATGAGGAGATGGATTCACAAGCGATTGGACAGAACGAAGGTGATTCTGTAGTGGAGATGATAGTCTTGAAGATGAAGAAAGTAGAGGACGGCCGTGTAATATTCACAATGAATAATTGTAAGCACATGGTGCGCAAAATCTATGTCAAAGTGTCAAAGAAATGTCTCAGACACTTGCTGTCAGCACTGCAACAGTTTCACGTCATTTACAGAGTATTGGAAAGATTAAGAACTTTTCATGAATAAATGTATGTTTCAAAAATCGACCATTATTTTTGTAACAACCTCATAATAAGATACAAGATGAGAATAGTAGACTAAATAATCTAAATATGGTGTTTGTTTTAGTAATTCCTCGGTTAATAAATTCGATGATTATTGAAATTGTTCTTTTATGTCCCTTTAAAACATTTAATTATTCAATTAGATCAACCTTATTCTGCATTTTAAATGTGTTGTGATATCCATTGTTTCCATTGTCTATTCATAACTGAAAAAAAATGTATTTGAGTCGCTGTTATCTTTTTTTCTATTTCCAGACGTATCCAAGAATTGATAGCTTGTTATCAGAAAGTAGGATGTTCAATAAAGAAATTCAAAAGAAAATTATCACATTGTTGTAAGTCTTGTTTTTTCTTGGCCTTTTGGCTAAGATCAAAGTGTAGTATCTGTTCCGATGGATACTGCACCCCATGCTGGTGTTGTCTTGGCCTTCGGGGCTTGATTTACGCCGGTCAATGGGTCTGTCCTGTGCAGTTCTGGGAGGTCCACCTTACAAGGCTTTGCCTCCCCTCTTTGGGGAGGAGTAAGTTTATTGCTTACTGCCTGAGGCGCCTCTACCGGGGAATGCCGACGGGGCTGCCCAGGCAATTTTTAAACCCCACTTTCCCGCCCCGACCTTGGGTCACATCTTACTTGTGGGAGTAAGATAAAACTGGCCTTGTGCCTAACTCCTGGAGAGGAGTAAATCAATACTCAAACTGTTATTGGTTCTAACCTTTTCATATGAGATTCAATCAATAAATAATGTTGATTCTACAAGAAAACTATATCTATTCAACCCAGGATAAATGTTTGGCTTCATTTTTTCAATTTAATCTCCATCCTTTAAATTTTAAAGAAGTTAAGTGCACTGTGAACAAATAGCTAACGCCTCAGTTTAAAGAATGCTTAAGGAGCACAAACGTTTGGTTTTCGGTGTGAAACATGTGTTTTAAACTTTAAAACACATGTTTCACACCGAAAACCAAACGTTTGTGCTCCTTAAGCATTCTTTAAACTGAGGCGTTAGCTATTTGTTCACAGTGCACTTAACTTCTTTTTAAGTGCTATTTTGACCTTTTAACACAACTTAACTTATTTGTAAACTTTTTTCTTACTAAAATAAGTTTCGTAAATAAAAAGTAGCCGGCTAGTCATGCGCGGTGCGCGAATACGCCTTTGAACTACTTTTGTATCATAACTAAAATGTGCTTCTCATTACACATCACATATTCTCTTCTAAAGGTCACATGGTCTTCACGTCTCAACCCTCAAAACATTGATGCAAAACCTATGTTCAAACCTGGAACAATTTGATTTGACACCATTTTAAATAGGCGGAAAGCAAATATGTATTATCTATGCATTTGTTATCGTTTCTTTTACTTAGCGAAGCACGCGTATTTTCCATCATGGTTGCCAATTTTTTTTTTTGGGGGGGGGGGGTCGCAAATGTCAGGCTTAAAAAGGGGTTAGTGGAACCGTAAGCCTAAGTCCGAGAGTCCTTGCCAATCGGATTAAGGTAAGCTTTATTATTATTATTATTATTATTATTATTATTATTATTATTATTATTATTATTATTATATTTTAAGCTTTAAATTTGCGACCTTAAAAAAATGGCGGTCATGATGGAAAATACGCGTGCTTGGCTAAGTAAAAATTACGATAACAAATGCATTGATAATATTTTGTAAAACAAACGTACGTGTTTGAAAGAAACGTATTGAATTTCACCCCCCCACACACACACACACACATAAATCCATTGCATTGAAATTTGGAAACCTATTCTCTCGTAACATAGACTGTATATATTAATGATAACGTTTATGTGAGACTGCAAATTTATGTGATTATTCAATTTGATATAATCTATTTGTAGTTTCTGAATATTTTAGATGAGGATTGATAATTTGCATAATTTGGATTAGTAAGACTACTGTTCTCATCTTGAGTGTTATTCTCACAACGTTTCGGCCCATGTAACCACTGACCTTTAGGTGTATCTTGTTGAACTAAGAATTGCGAATTACTGAAGACATCTACCCGGCTATGGCTGACGGAACGATAGCATGCTACCCCCGTGGATTAAATAAAGGGTTCCGTTCGAAATTCGGTGCAGATTCCCGAGTTCGACAAAAAGATTCCAGAGTTTGACAAGATACACCTAAAGAATGTCGGAAGTTACATCGGCCGAAACGTTGTGAGAATAACACTGAAGATGAGTATGTCATATAATACAAATGATACAAAGCTCTATGAGATTACTATGTGCGTCCCATTATTCACCCAAATATTTGTGCGTTTCATTTCTATATCTTTTCTTTTGAAAGTCAACTCTAATTGTATATCTCCAGCTTGTGACTACCTTTGTAGATCAGAAATTTCTGCTGTGAATGCTCTGAAATATGGAACAAAAGAAGAAATATGCGAGTAAGTCTTCATTTTGAATTGTCATTTTGTAAATTAAAAAAAAACTAAATTAAGCTAAATAGTCGTTCTACGGACAGTATTGGATAAACCCGTATACTTGGCCTTTGACATCCTTCGTATATATGTGTTTACTGAATGAGTGGTAACCTGAAGTAAGATGAAATTTCCGGCGGCAATGGAGCGTCTGATGGCGGAAGTAGGTATTAATATATTACTGCGCTGGTTCTGTCATGTCATAAGGATGTCGAAGGAGCGCTTACCACGGAAAGTGTTGTACGGGCAATAACATGAGACAAGAAACGCTACAAAGATCAACTGAAAAAAACACACAAAAACGTGCGGTCTGAATTCAAGTCAGCTGGGATACACTGCTTTTCGATGATATGTAGAGGGGTGCATAAAGTTTGTGGGGGGATCGGAATAACTACAGAAACCAGATAATGTCACAAGGGGAATAACAAACAAAAAACGGATCTAGATTATCTGTGCTCTCACTTCTGCTTGTGATAGTGCGTGTCAATCACGGATTGGATTGAACAATAAGGCCTAAGTAGCGGTAGCAGGACTATATTGTCGGACATGACGGATAACCAAGTATTGGTAATAGAAATGGGGATATTCTTTCATATAACAAATATTATTTTTCGCATTATGCAAGTAGTAACTTGAGATAAAAGTAATAGAAACACTTGAGAAGGGGGAGATTTCTTCCGAAATACCGTGATATTCCGACTTCACAGATACAACTCTAGTGAAAACTGGAAGCAAGTAGGATTAAAAATAAATAAAATAAATAAAATAAATAAATAAACGCATCTTCAGTATTCCTTGTTATAACCCGATATATGTCAGCATTGTTATTAGTCTTCTATAAATTGTCTATACAAATCTTGTTTCATTTTATTGGGGAAATTATCGTACGAAATGAAGGGATTAATAGTTGGAATGCCTGAAAACTTAAAAGAATTAGAGATGATTGTCATTGTTAGAACATAGTGTAAATTTCTGCAATTAGAACATAGTGTAAATTTCTGCAATTAGAATATAGTGTAAATTTCTGCAATTAGAACATAGTGTACATTTATGCAATTAGAACATAGTGTAAATTTCTGCAATTAGAACATAGTGTACATTTCTGCAATTAGAACATAGTGTACATTTCTGCAATTAGAACATAGTGTAAATTTCTGCAATTAGAACATAGTGTACATTTCTGCAATTAGAACATAGTGTACATTTCTGCAATTAGAACATAGTGTACATTTCTGCAATTAGAACATAGTGTAAATTTCTGCAATTAGAACATAGTGTAAATTTCTGCTACTTTTCTTCAACTGGAATTGTTAAATTCTAATATACACGCATCACTCTGATAATCTCGAGAGGGAAGACGAATACCAAGGCACTATGTTAAATGTAAATCTTGCTTTATTCAGACGTTTCTTTTGTTAATCAGGTAACTCGGAAGTGAGTCTAGTCTGACGACATGGTTGGAGAACTACATCTAAGGTTCATCAATCTACCACTGTGTGACTTAATTTGTCTATAGACAGACTAAATTCAGGCTAAAGGTTGTCACTCAAACTTAATGACCACTTAGTGACTTTACATCCAATTACATATGTTTAAGATTCATACTCATGTCAAACGTATTATGCCATTTATCGTAATATTTAGCTCAATGTTGAAACTTCAAACATGATGATTGCATTACTTTCATCGACTGACCTTCTGCAGTGTCAAAAAGACAATGCATACCTTTGAAAAGGTGCCTGCGCAATGAGGAGTTAATAGTGAAACTTAAGTCTAGTGGCAAGGAGAAATTTAAGACGACCGGAAGCAACTCTGTGGTAAGCGGAGAAGGACTAGTGTTATTTCAGAGTTGTCTTTCTTCCAGACCAGTTGCTCTACCAAGGCTTAAGAGTCTTATCTACTCTACTATTTTGCACATAGCCAGAGGAATGAGAGATGAATTCATACGTTGACCAATGGTATGATATAATATCTTGTCGACGAGAGTTCCGACATATTGAAATACTCTTTACAATGAATGGCTCTGGGGGTGCATTGATATCAGAATATCGTATTTGAAAATCTAACAGCGTGCAAATCGATTTTAAAAAATGTATCTAAAAAATAATTTCAGCGTTAGGAATTTTTTTACAAACAAAAATGTCAGATGCATTTGAAATTTAAATTTTATTTAAAGCTCTTTAAATATAATAGTAAGTAACTCTAACTTAAATTATGAGTAGGTAATTTTAAATATTAACACAATTATCACTATAATCAGATTTTTTTTAAATATGAAAGATCAGGAAATTATCTGATTTCAATAACATCTTCAGTAATCTATTAATTAATTACTTTTCAAATGAACAAGTTATTCGAACTGGAAAGATTTCGATAACTTACACGCCACCCTCACCCGAATCTTTTTAACGGAACTCACACAGAAACAAAGATTTCTGCTCCCTATTGAATTTCTAGAAAAATAATTCCTCACAAACACTCCACATTTCAACTAAGAGAAACCAGCAAGATGGCAAAGAGTGTGTGCAGCAAAAGGTTGGAATTCAAGGGAGAACCGAGGTGCAATGTGTCATTTGGTGGTCAAACACACAAGTCAAACGTCAAAATAGTGATCATTTAGTTTCAAACTAAGTTAGGCACACTGACGCGTGTTGTAACAATACTTTCTTTTTTAAATCACAAGTCGTGGATAACTAGCAAATACCCTAAAAATAAATTGATTAATCTGTTGCCTTAACCATCAACTCGAAAACTTTCACGTTTTACGATGAAAACCATAATCAATGCACACCCAGACATCAGCAATCAACGATCGTACACACATGCACCCAAGTGTGTACTTCGTACGCACGGGCATTCTTTCTCGCATGATATATGCAAGCGAATTACAACACTGAAGAACACGCAAACCTCCTATTTTACGCTAGTTCCGTTATCACTACATACATTCAATCCTGCCAGACTATATTGACACACTACGGTTTGTAATTTCGTTAAATAAAATCATATTGGTTTGAACTTGTTCAACGACTGTTCATCCAATTGTTTTACACAACTCATTATCAGTGATTGCCCACAGACAATAATCAGCGATTTGGCCTAGAGTCTGAGTGACATCAAGTCTCCCCTATATTTCCAGCACTGTCCGCCTCTTTTGATAACAGTTGCAACTCATTGTGCATTATGTCCCAAAAGAAAAGTTTATTTTTACCACTACCACTACTGGGTACAATTCAGCTATATGAGAGAAAATACTTCCCAGAGCAATCTCATTTCCAAATTTCTGCTGCCACATGAACTAATAAAGGTACGATTCCACTATGTGCGTGTGTGTACCGCATCGAATAATCTCCGTTTTGAAATCATTTTAATTCCAATACGTGCTTTATGGCTTATTAGTCACGCTAAAAAAACAATCAGCCCTTTCGATTTATTTCGTTGCTATATTGCAGAAGCACCGTTTTCTGTTTAATAGTAATTTATAGTAAAGATAGGTAATTTGTATAACTGTTAAGTGTGTATTAGTGTAATCAAAGTAGAAATTAGAAGGCGATGTTAGCAAATCACAAAGTTGAAAAACAATCACAAACCGGTGGTATCCCACTGTTACTGTGTTAAGTTAAATAAGTGAATGACTGTAAATCTGAATTTCGTAAATCAATCACTAAATAGATAAATAGATAAATGGAAACAATGAATTTATATAACTTTTGAGTGTGTATCTGTTGAATTCGAATAGAAATAAGAATTTGATGTTCGTAAATCGGAAAGTTGAAAACAATAACAGATCGAGTGTATGCCACTATTATATGGAACAAATAAATGAAGAACCGAAAACCTGCTGAAGGATAAAATTAGTTTATATTAGTAATATTTATGCAAATTGTTGAATCCGTTTATGTAAGATAAAGAATGTATTAATTTAATGGAGTTGAACGTAAGAGTCAGATACGCCATGTTTGAATTTCATGAGTTTGTTTGTGTGCTGTTCGTAAATCATATTCTGTTCTATTCCAGAATATTAGTGCAGCCAATCATAACGCAGTAACGTTTTTGGAACCTCAAATCTATGGATAGTCATATTGATAGAATTTAGATGTTATTTTATTATTTTATTAGAATTATCAGTAGATGAGTCCTGTTAAGGTAGGTATTCGATGTCGCTATAGTTGCCGGTCTCAGATCAAAATGTAAGCGACATAAATAATTTTACGATGTTAACTTGGAATGTGGGAGGACGAAAATCTATATAGAGAAAAAATCGTGCTACCATTCTTGTGGATTACGTGTTAAGGAGAGTGAGATGCGTTGGATAAAAAATAATATTTTTTGGCAGATGGCGGAAATAGGAAAAAATGTCTAGGAGCACGGTCGAATGAAAGTGTCGAACGATGTGATTAGCGTTGTTGCGTATAATTGTTTTTTGTAGCTACTCTAATTGGAATTATGGGGGGGATGAAAAGAAGGTGAGAAAGAAGCGATATTTATTTTATTCATTTGTTGCTTTTTTGTTTTTAAGGAAAAATTTGAAATACGAAACTTGTAAGAAAACTTATGGTTGCATGCCGAGAGTAACTGACTTATGTAAGTATTACATTGTTTTTTCTTTTATTTTTCACCACAAATCAATAATAGCTGATACCAGAGCGTTGTCCGGGAATGAACCTTACTTGTATTCTATTTTTTTAATTATATAATTTTCCAAAAAATGAAATGTGCTTATGCAGAATAGGAAACCAAAGAAAGTCAGTAGTTACGGAGATTCCCGAGTCTTGACCTACGCAGCTACCCGAACGCTCGCCGAATAAAACACACTTTTTTGCAAACTATTTTTTGTGTATTGTTTTCTTGATTACCCACAAGAGGGTAATGTTTTTTCCCCCAGTTTTTTTTTTATAAGGGAAAGAAGACCGATAAATTGTTTTTATTTATTTATTATTCTACGGGCTTTTTCTTTGAGGGGGGGGGTGCTATTGCCACCTAAATTAGGGTTAGCGTAGGATTAATGACCGTTTATTTTGTTGCAGTGGTGGAAGATTGCAAATGAAGAGCGAAGGCCGATAAATTAGAATTAAGCATATTTATGAAATATTATTAGTTTTCCGAAAACAGATACAAATCAGAAATCTGAGAGAGTAAACTGGCGAATGGGTCTGGTTTTCCAAATATTTGTCTCCACAATTTATCGGCTACATATCACGGGCAAGTCCGGAATTTGTAATCAAAACTCGGGAATCTCCGTTAAATTGTTGGATGTCTATTCTACACAAGTAAAACATTGTGTGACACAAACCATTGTAAAAAATACATTGATACCATTATCGGATCGTTATATAATCACCCTTTTGAATTTTGCATGCGCTTAGCACGTAACCACATTCGCATGCAACATCTCATCACTACAGACGTTTATTTTAAAGTCGTAAATTACTAGCCATTAAGAAAAATGAAACAGTAAAGACATTATTGTAAATACACCAAGACTAATCTAACTGGATGATGATGATTTGATGTATGAAATCGAAAGTACTTGCAAAAAAGAAAGAAAAATGAAACAAGAACCCCATGGAACTTACATACACCGAGTTGACCGAAATAGTAGATGGACTGTTCGAAAATTAAAAAAAAGTCTTATCAAGCAAACACCCCGTATTATTTAATAACGTTTACCTAATTTAAAATATGCCACCTACACACATCGAGTTTATATACTTATCTTTTTTCTATACAAACAGTACACTGTCTCACTCTCACTCTCTCTCTTTCATATATATATATATATATATATATATATATATACATAAATATATTTATATATATATTTATATATATATTTATGGTATATATATATACATATATATTCATGATATATATATATATTTATGGTATATATATATATATATATTTATGATATATATATATATATTTATGATATATATTTATATATATATTTATATATATATTTATGGTATATATATATATATATATTCATGATATATATATATTTATGGTATATATATATATATTTATGATATATATATATATTTATGATATATATATATATATATATTTATGATATATATATATATATATTTATGATATATATATATATATTTATGATATATATATATATATATATATTTATGATATATATATATATATATATATATATATATATATATATATATATTGATATATATATATATATATATATATATATATATATTGATATATATATATATATATATATATTGATATATATATATACGGACAATGTTCGTTATGTAGAAAAAGGTAAATATATATATATACACGATGGTATATATATATATAGTATATATATATATATATATATATATATATATATATGTGTGTGTGTGTGTGTGTGTGTATATTAATAAAAAAATTATAGGACAACTTCACGTGTGTGTGTGTATTTATCGCATCAACGTAACTTTGATAATTACACATTGAATTATTTTTTATTTACTATTAATCGAATATTTATTGTAATCAAAGATGCAATAGCGTAAAATAATACGAAATATATTTGGGGTTTATTCAAAAACTAGTCAGTCCTTTTAATTTCTTGATAGAAAAATAAAAATAAATTACTTGGTGGCCTTTCGAAATTTGAAAGCAATTTCGAAACATTTAAACTCTCAAATGGAAAGTCATTTCTTGTTTTAAAATTCTTATCCTGATTATTAAGAGAATAAAAATTCTGGATACTATTTACACCCAATAATTTTACAGATTAAAAAAAAACATTGCCGTAACAAAATTAATTGTAATGTATAACAATTTATCCAGTTAATAATTTAATAGCCAAACGATACTGTGATGATTAAATTTAACTTTTAAAACTACTTTTTAGTAATAATTTAGTAATTACAAACAAAATGCAAAGTTTTAAAAGCAGCAAAACAAAAATGAAAGCAAAAGACGCCAGGGTCTGTACAGCTCGTAATTCATAAAAGTTGGTTCTTTCCAAGTTTGCTTGTGTATGAATGTGATATTTTCATTTAAATTCTTAAATAAATGTATTCTAACTTTCTTTTACAGGTTCTGGAAAATCTGGTCACCGTCCATCCATGTTGTCGTTGATCGCAACGATAGCTGCAATTCTGATGCCATATACAATGAAGTTAAAAATATTCTGATTTTAAATATGGCCGCTTGTGTGGAACTTTCGGACAACTTCCGGTTGCAATCAAAATAACTAAATTGATTTATCCTGCGTGTCTTTTTTTTATATCTTGACATTATGTGAACAATAAATTAGTGTAAGGTTAGCAATAGGCCGAGGGCAGATAAAAATAACAAAAGCCAATTGTTCAATAGATGTATTCTGTAAGAAAATCAGAAACCAATTCACGAGAAAATGACAGAACTTTACTTTTATTACCAAGCTAATACCGCTGATCGGGGTGCACATATATTTCCTGTGCTACATGCGTTTACAAGTAACAGGAAGGAATATTATAAGAATGGTTTGTAATTAAATAATAGTTTACAGGATACAACAAAAAAGATAAACGACTTTAGCATACTTTACATCAATAAAAGAATATAGTATATTATGTATTCTATAATATATTTTAAATAATTATTTAATATATTTTAAATTATTTTAAAAACTCAACAAACAAGATCGACGACTTCAGCAGAATAAATAACATCACATAAAACAATATGCTATATGATGTGTTCTATAGAATATTTCTCCTAAATAAATTAATTTATCGAGGATGCTCAACCTATGGCACAGGGGTAAACAGTGGTGCATTGAAGGATTCCATCTGGCGAACAGATAATGAAAGAAACGTCTTCCAGCTTATTCAAAGGAGAATTAACTGATTTCTAGAATAAAATTCAACAGTAATTTAAGTTATGAGTAAAAGAGAAATAATTCTAATTAAAAACATAACAACTATTTTAATTGATTTTATAATGCCCGTGTGCATTTATTTGTAGGAACGATTAATTTTCGATTTTTTTCTTTATATTTAAAAATTTTTGCAAAACCACATCAATTTAAAAAAAAAGAAAAAATCGAAAATTAATCTTTCTATTTACTATATTCCCCTCACCTTTCTCACCCTTCCTCTGCTTTTCTCTCCTCTTCCTCCCGTTTTCTCTCTAGCTATGGGTAAACAATAGTGATATTCCCTATTGTTTATAATGGACTATTCTAATTTTGTGTTTTATAGTTTTATTACCTTTAACTGTTGTCAAGTGGGATGGATTTTATATCCGTGTTAATTTTGATTAGGCCCCATACAAATAATATCTCCTGTTAATGTTATTAAAAGCTAGAATTT
>OY744521.1:122981797-123024297 GCA_963556195.1 Sepiola atlantica
GGAAGAACCAAAAGATGTTTTTTTATGTATTCATCAACGTTTCAATGTGTAAGACTTTCTCAGGATGATAATTTTAAGAAGTCTTACGAATAAAGACGAAACGTTGATGAATACATAAAAAAGAACATCTTTTGGTTTTTCCTTTTTCATTTCCTATTACGTCGGATTACCCTCATCTTTCCTTTCTCATATATATAGGGTGTTTTGAGGCTTTGATCTAAATTTACATCCTGTCTCTATGACCTAGACTTATGATTTGACCCAGACAAGTAACACCCGTTCTGCATATGATTTCACACATCTGTCAATGTATTATGACGTTTTATCCTTGTTAACGTAGACAGGCAACATCCGCTCGGATAACGTCGTTTGAATAAGTAGATGTTTCAACGAATTTAGTGTGGATTCCTTACCGAGGTGAGGAGACTCTGTTAACTTGGCTTGCGGGAGAGTGATTATTTTCGACGATAATTTCATTCATTGGAGTACTTTTTATCGGATCCGGAAGAAAAAATAGCCGATTACATCAGGTCGTTTTAATTTTATTTGAATTGGATTTACCGGAGCTTTTATTTGGCCAGGAAGTTATGGTTTACACTGTTTTGATCACCTAATATGAACTTTGCATTCTGAACATCATAATTATTCAAAACCAAGTGAGTTTTCTGAACATTTCATATGTTTTGGTTTCTTTATCGTTTTATTAATTTGCATACACCTTGGATACATTTTTTCACTGTCATTTACTGCATCGATTGCTAACGGTTTTCCCGCTTGGATAACGTTTTCGTCTTTGGAATACCATTCACCACTTGGATCACTTTTCAATCAACATCTTGGGTGTCTTTCCTGAATATGTTTTAAATTGTATGACTTGGATGAATTGTATAGCGTTAACAAAAAGTGTGTTTTGGGCTGATATATTTGATGTTTTATATACTTTTATGTATGTTTATATATATTTTTATATATTTTCAAAGTTTAAGTTTTTTATCTGCAGTAATGTCATTGCGGTAATGGTCCTCTGAGGAGAAGAATTTTCTTTTAAAACTCATGAGTTAAGGACTTTAAGGTACTTTGCCTGAACATTAATTCTAATAAAAATTTTATTCGCACCTTATTTTATTACTTCATTTTATATATATATATATATATATATATATATATATATATATATATATATATATATATATATATATATTAATTTATAAATTAATTAGCCGGATGGCTAAGTTCTTCTGTGCTTGAAATCGACGGTACGAATGTTGTACTAATTTATATATATATATATATATATATATATATATATATATATATATATATATATATATATATATATATATATATATATATATATAAAGATAAATGAAAGAAAGAGAGATAAAGATGTGCGGATGACAAATCTGTTTCATCTCCGATTGTTCAGTGCAATGTGTACTGGATAAAACCATGTTTATTTTTCTTTCCTTAAGCCAGGCTTTTCAAAGATTAATTTTTTATCATCAGATAAATTACATAGATGGATAAGTTGACAGAGGAATAGCCCAAATTAAAAATGTTTAAATGTTTAGAAACAGTATAAAGTAATGGAAAGTAAGAGTGTGTGTATAAAAAGGTTATCAAAATATAGAGTCTGTCCAGTTGGTCATTGTCCGTTGACAAAGTGTCCGGTGACGAAATATTTAAAGATGGAAAAGGGATTTCGTGGAGACTGAGTTAAAAATGTTCAAAATGTAGTAAATCTAATAGAATGATGTTCAGTTCAACCGTAGATTAAAAAGACTTATTAGGAGGTAATTTTTGGTATTAATGACGTTTTAAAATGCTTCCCTGGACTGCGAATGAAAATAGTTTTTAAGGGTTTGAGTTTAAAATGTTGTATATATTTCAAGTAGGCCGTGGAAAGTGCTAGTTACTTCGATCGAATCTAAGGAACGAGAGAGAATTTTCTGGTCGAAGACGAAGCCAGTAAAAAGTGAGAAAGGAGTGTGAAATATGAGAAGAGGGAAGAGAAGGTTTAGCGGATAGAGCTATGGCTGATGCTGGGATTAGGGTAGGGGGAGAGCTTATTTAGTTACAGCTCGTCGCTAGTAAGCAACGTTATAATGTAATTACTGCCAGTTTATTTGCTAGGCCTGGACTGGCTTCATTAGGAATTGGGGTGGGGTTTCAATAAGCTAATACAGTAGCGTTTCCGGTCAGTAAGTAAACAGTTTTTTTTTTTTTTGGTGGGGGGGCGGTATCCCCGTATTTAAACGGATTATTTTAGACAAAATTATATATAATTTAGAAAGTTTAAAAGGGTTCAAATTTGGGAATTAGGGCTTAGACAATTGGAAATCTGGAATTTACGTGTTTAAAATGTAATTATCCGAACATTTATAGTATTTCAGAGTTTAATGTTTAAAGAATTCATAGATTTCCTAGTTTGTAAAATATTAGATGCATGACTTAATAAGATACTTTAATATATTACTGATATAAGGATTAGGAACAGCGTCAATATGTTTGCAACAAGTGAGTTGTGGTATAAAGATTATATGGTAGGATTGGGTTGATTATGTTACCGAAGTGATGACATGGGTAATTGTACAGATAGATTTAAGGGGGGAATTGGCCATTATAGAAGTAACCGGGGAACGCAGTTTGAAGGTGAGAGTTATGGAATCTATGAGAAAAGGGTTATCGGTAGAGCGTTGTATCCACAGAGTCGATGGATTGTATGCAAAAGGGAAAAAAGAGAGGTCATGGATAAGTATGTAAGGGGATTAGCCAGTAATTAAAAAAGGGTAGAGATATTAGAGTGTTGAAGTAGAGGAGATTAAGGATTAATGGAGTGAAGAAGAATAAGGTTAGTTCTCAATTTATATTAAGTATTATGGGTGAATAAAGTTATTAGGTGCACAGGGGAGTATACGCTATGTTATTTGGATGATTAGTTGTAAGGTTGAAAAGGTGAAGCGTTAAAAAGTTTACAAATTATAAAATTTAAGAATTAGTCCAATGTGATAAGTTGTTTTTTTTTGTTTTGTTTTTTTCACATAGTTCACCCCAAACAAGGCAGGCCGCCACTGAAGACGTAAGGAGCTACTGAGAAAAAAGAGAGAAGGTTTGGGGGGGTCAACCTAAATTGGTAGCTGCACAGCGAGATGTCTGTTTACATTAGTTTTAAATTTCTGCATGTCAGTACTGTCGGGGAAACAGAATGCAGGAAGGGAGTTTCAGAGGCCAGCAGCACGAGGAAAAAAGCTATTTGAGTAGAAAACTCTCCTGCATCTGGGGACCTCCACAGTGAATGAATGAGATTTAGTTGATTGTCGAGTTGGCTAGTGAATTTACGTCGAGGGGGCACCAGAGTAGCCAATTCATCGGAGCATAATCCATTGAAGTATTTGTAAAACAAGCACAAGGATGCTACATTGCGGCGATGGGACAGGGACTGGAGCTCGGTTGACAGTGAGGAACCAATTAGGTTGGCGACTCTTTTTTTGACCTTGTTAAGAAGGGAGATACTAGTAGATGATGCACCAGCCCAGATGTGGCAACAATACTCCATGCAGGGGCGGATGGTGGCTTTGTAGATATACAGGATAATGTCAGGTGTGAGGAGTTTACTAGCACGATAGAGGGAGCCAACCTTCTTTGCGGCATCCTTGGCAATGTCTTCAATGTATTTGTTCCAATTCATGTTACCTGTGAAGGTTAGGCCGAGGAGTTTGAATAATGAACTCTCAGGTAGGATGTTATGTGCCATGACAATCGGTGGTTGGAGAGGTTTCTTGTAGTTATTGAAGGAAAGGAGCTTTGTTTTTGCGGCATTAAAAGTTACCAACCATTTATTACCCCAATCCACTACAGCCCGGAGGTCATTTAAGCCATTGCCTCGCATGGCGAGAGTAAAGCGTGGTGTCGTCAGCAAATAAACCAATCTTAGACGCTATGTCATCAGGGAGATCGTTTATATAGATCAGGAACAATAATGGTCCAAGGATAGATCCCTGGGGTACACCAGCATTTATGTCATGTTGCTTATATGAATGGTCATCGAGGACAACCTGGATTTTTCTTTTGGTTAGGAAGGATCTAATTATATTAAGTAATTGCCCAGTAATACCGTATGAGCGTATTTTCAGGAGAAGCCCTTTAAGCCATACCTTGCTAAGCGCTACTGCCCTACCTTGGAGGGGTATCAGAGGGATTAATGAAATTTTTACTAATACTTTCAGACGCTTCGTTTCAAGCTTATTGGTCTCATCAGTGTAGGAAAGTTACAATTTCAGACGGTCGGGAGGCGTGAACCCGGTTCACAAAGTTAGCTTACGGAAACTGTCACGTAATTAAGGGAAATTAAGATCTATATGTACCTAGAAGCGGGCACAGATAGAAGACCAGTTGATAGTGTCCGACGAACATATTCGTAACTTTGCATTAGAGCTTTTTGACAGTTTATTTTTAACATCCCCGAGAGTGCTCAACTTTAATTTCTTAAAAGGGGCTTAGTATAATATTTATAAATAAATATTAAATTATTTATACCTACAGACGCTAGCGTTTCAAGCTTATTGCTCTCACCAGTGTTGGAATCGCTATATATATATATATATATATATATATATATATATATATATATATTTAAATTCCCGAAACAGTTTTTCATGGTAAACAACTGATGATCCCTTAAAATAGTGTTAGAAACTAACTAATATAATAACTGTAAAAAATAAATTGACTTACATGAGTGATTTTCCACTGGAAGACTTGAGACTATAAGTTTTTTTTTTTTTGTTTTTTTTTTTTGTTTTTTTTGTTTTTTTTTGTTTTTTTTTTATATAGTTTTAATGGTTGAGAAACTTCCGAGACTATATATATATCGGTTCCAATCTGTGGCATACATTGTTTGATTGGGTGTCGGTGTTAATCATTGTTTTAATTTTACTTCAGTAAGTTCTCAGAAATCAGCAGGGGGCATTTTCTGGGGCTAACACTTTATTTCTATATAAGATATATGGATATCCGACTGTTCAGTCAATATACTCTTCTACCTCTCAAAAATGTTGTTAATAAAGCAGTGAAGAACACTAATCTTCCTCAATTTGCCACTTAATTTTGGTTATAGTTTATCTTATTTGTTGTATTTTTTAATTTTGATGAATTCTAAGTCAAGAATTCATCTTGTCTGGTGGAGTATCCAGCTATTATATATGTGTGTGTGCCTCTGTGTGTGTGATTAATTCATTTTTTGTTGTAGTTTAAAATGTATTTCTATGCTAAAAATGATGAATTTCTTCCATTCATAAAATAAAATATAAAGTATAAAACATGTAAATCCTAGATGGTATTATAATTTTAATATTTCGAACAGTCTCCTGTCTTTTATCAAAAATGTTTTTCATGATAAAAACAAAAGAGCAACTTTTATTGTTCTAATTACCCTTATTTTATAATTAACTTACCAAGTGACCCCCCCCCCCATCTCTTACTAAGTTCATGGCTCTCACTCTATTCCTTTCTCATTATCTGATGTTTGACAGCTCGAATATCTTTATGACTTTTTTTCTTTGCGTTATTTTTCTCATAATTTTGTGCGTCTTTCTTTAACTATAAACATGTATACATAAACGGTTCTTTTATAATGCTTTCGTGTTTTGACGCGTCGAGCAACTTTACATGAAATTATACGTTTGAATTGCAAAAAAAATTCTCGTTTTTATTTATTTGTAATTTTCAACGTATATGCGTCTCTTATGTTCTTATTTCTTTTAAATATACGTCTGCCGTTAAAAAGAGATGTTTCTCAGTGTGTAAAAATGTATATTTTTCACGTAAATTATTTATATATATTTTAAGAGTACTCATATACCTACACATATGTTTTATATGTGGAAATAATGAAAAAATTTCATATAAACGATCGGATTCTGAATTATAGGCTATTAAAACACTTGATCAACATTCTCTATTCTAAACATCTAGCACGTACTATTTTTTTCGCATGCACTAGAGCAACTGTTAAAAACGTTTACCCTCTTCGGGAATGCAGACCCCACAACGACACAAATATTCTCTTAAATTCCTGGCGTGTTTCGTATGGTCTCGCACCCTCTTAAAATTCGATTCTGAAGATCCCCCTCAACACGTACTGCAGTTGAATAAACAATTGATTTCAAGTACCCCTAAAAATCGAAATTCTAAGAATTAAGATCAGTCATAGAAATGATGCCAAGGTACCTGCCTGCTATATGACTGAAATGGGCGAGCAGCATCATGCATGGAATGCAGTCGTCAACGAGTGGCAAGTGGAATGTCGTCTATGACATCAGACATCACGGTTTCCAATAAGCGATTATAACGTATGACCAAAAATATCTGCCCAGATGTTTCGTGAGAACCGCTGTTGATGGAATAACTGCTTGTGGATTATCATCTGCCCATACAAGGTGCTCGAGAAAAAATTGACACTTTTTGGAGAAAGGAAAGATAAAGCATCATATCCTGGTCAATAATTGATGTATTCTTAGAATTAAAAGTGCATCTCTTAGAGTATTATTGTCCGAATACTGGTCACTCAAAGAAGCCACCTCCACTAGAATTTCCAAGCGGGACCTGAACTTGGAGCATGCAGTCTTCACGGTATTTTTCGAGAGACCGTAAACACCAATTTGATCCTGGCAATCAGCTCGTTTTTTGTGTTGCACGCGATAGGCGATACGGTTGGTGTAATTTTCAACTGCGCTTAAAATATAATAGTCCATGGGGTTGCAATCGGACAATGGGGGGGGGTGATTCGTGGAGTCGTGTAAGTTGTCAGACAGCCATTTTTGGGTTTAACTGTAGACAGCAACTCAATATAACCATCTGAATTGAGTTTGAGAACGTTTTCGAATATGTAGAGCGGCATGACGCGGCCTTCACTGGACACACAACAAAATTCATCACAGTTCAATGGAACTTGGTCTTCATGGCGCGCGAGACTTTGTACAGACTATAGGCTAGCCACCGGTTGTCCTGCGTGTTGGGCAACTGGTTTTGACAAGAACCAGAGTTTCCCAGGTTCGACCAGATATTAGGAGTTTCTTGGTTGTGATAAGAAGGTTCTCTTGGATATTGGCGGTGAGTATTTGGCTCCAACGTCTCTTTTATAAGAAGTAGCAAAGATCATCGTGGTGTGCTTTTTTCATAGCCGTCACTTTGATGCTGATCACTTTCGACAGATCCGCATTGTTTAGCCAAGATTTTTCCCCGTCTTTATTGCCGCTTCTCAATTAATTGTATTGTGCAGACTCAATCAGAACGCATGCTATGATAATTCCTGCAAGCCACTACTTATACATCTCCACCAACATTCTACAATCTCACATCTCACGGTCTTCAAAGTATTTAAGGAGCACTGAGCTGCAGCTGAGATTTCCGATTTCTTTTTAAATTTAGCACGAATCACTATGATGCAGATCACACTCTTCCAATATTCCAATGTTTCTGAGTCGTCCATGATTTCCAGCTCTTGAAACCCATAGTACACAAAAGAATATCAAAAAAGTTATTAGATTTATCTCGAATATCCGGTAACTGCTCATTGTGGAAGTTTATTGTTTCATTTCGTCTAAACTGTGCTTCATCTATGATAAAAATGCAGCGAATTAGTTAGGAGTTCAAACCCCTGTCTATAAAATAACTGCCAGAAGGTAATTCGTGCAAGGTAACATTGAAGACATATGCACCTATCCTGCAACCATATATTACATTATCAGTCAGTTTAAAGATATATATAAACGCTAATCATATGTTAAGTTCACTTTCCTAAGTGATGAGAGAGTTTCCTACCTTACATATGGGACGTATTAATTATACATTATCATTATAACGCCAAGTACTAAATCAAACGTTTTACGAATTCTTAATTTACGAAGTAATTTGCTTACAAAATAATAAGTTACCAAACACTAATTTCTCTTTCTTCGTAAACAAGTCAGTCATTTTTATTTTACTACGGGGAAAAGCCGGGTAGATACGACTAGTAGATAACAAGAAAAATCAATTAATGAGTTGAGTGAGGTTCCACGAGAATTTCTTCGTGTAGTGTTGCGTTTATTTCAGCATACAAGAGGATTCGAGAAGCATTCAGAGATTCTGGAAGAATTTTTCTCAGTCGGATCGTGACGGCCAACTGAATTGTTTTCGAAGTAATAAAATCCCATTTGTTCGCACTGTCCATTGCCTTGAGTATTGTATGGTGCGCTCCAACTTACAGACACCACTTGTCTATGGAGAAATTGCAACAAGTTTATAGCTGCCTCATAGGGAAGAGGGTCTGAAATAATCTCGAAGACGATAGTCATCAGCTTGTCTGTTCTATTTGTCGTTGAAAGGGTTCTGCCATAAGTTTGTCTAAAATTTACAAAAATTAAAATCCAATTATTCCGTTGCTCTGCAGCTCTAGGCTGACTAGGTTCAGCGTCAAACCTTTGTGGTCTAATGCAGTGTTCCATGTTGTTACTTAGTCGAATATATTGAAATGAAAAACACAAACGAAGGAATGACTTATCTTAAGATTTATTCGACAAAAAATGGTTGTGGGTGGCCGAACTGGACTGGTTTATACACATGATCATTATCATGGCCGATACAACATATGATATTAACGTTAACAAAAAAATATGTATTCACAAAGTAAACAAAATTATTTTACCCAAAATAAAATTCTCGAAAAAAAATGTAAACAAACACTGGAACAACAACAACAACAACAACAACAACAACAGTACATAGTAATATTTAACAGTCACGCAACTTGTGTCGCTGATATTCATATCGTAATTTTAAATGTTGAATGAAATTAAATATTCATTCATTTTTTAGCATATTGAAATGTTTATCTTAACGAATGAAATAGATACATTATAAACACTGAGTGACGACAGATCTCAGAGTACCTTCCGTTTATTTCAAATAAAAGTTGCAAGTTACGTTCCAGTACTCCCCTTCCCATTACAGTGGTGGTGTGAATGGTGCTCTCCCTACCTAGTTTTTCCATCCTCCTTGACCCTTTGCGACCATTTTGTGCGATACAAACCGATGCAGGTGGTGGGATGTTAGATTATTATTATTATTATTATTATTATTATTATTATTATTATTATTATTATTATTATTATTATTATTATTATTATTATTATTATTACTTTGCTGCTGTTGTTGGTGTTGTTGTTGTTGTTGCAGTTGTTATTGTTAATTCATTCATTCACGCCAGCAACCAGCAATTGATGTTATTCATCGGAACGCTATTGACAGCAAGTATATCAAATTCTTCAGCACAGGATGAGAGAGAGAGAGAGAGAGAGAGAGAGAGAGAGAGAGAGAGAGAGAGAAAGAGAAAGAGAAAGAGAGAGAGTGAGAGTGAGAGAGGGAGAATATCTGTTTTGACTGTATTGTTAATATTATATCAGAGTATTTACACTAGCAAGAAGTGACTGAGTGTATTCATCATAATGCAAGGTGTACGCTATTGGCCAAATGGATACCGGCACAGACTATATTATTATTATCTTTATTAGTATTAGTAATAGTAGTAGTTTTTTATTATCTTTATTAGTATTAGTAATAGTAGTAGTTTTTTTGCTGTGGTGGTAGTAGTAGTAGTAGTAGTAGTAGTAGTAGTAGTAGTAGTAGTAGTAGTAGTAGTAGTATATAACGGCAATGATAAAACGGTATCTCGAGATTATTAAAGTTCAGATCCAGTAAATCGATGAACAAAAGAGTCCACCATGTCCTTAAAGAATATATAAAATCGACCAGAGAAATAGTTTTAGTAGTTAGATGAGCCAGGTGGCTGGTTCGGTCGAGCAGAACAGAAGAAGAAAATATGTGGAATGTAAATAATAAAATTATACAGAAAGAAAAGAGACAAAGAAAAATAACAGAATATCTATTCTTCCTCCGTTAATCAGCAAATGACAGGGACATAAAAAGACAGAAGAAGAAGAAGAAGAAGAAGAAGAAGAAGAAGAAGAAGAAGAAGAAGAAGAAGAGGAGAAATAAAATTGGTACTGAAAGTGATCATAACGAACTACATAAAAGTCAAGATAGAGAAGAACCAGGAAAAGAGCAAATGTAAACTCTCTGGATAAGAAAGTCCGACAGGAGAAAGCACCATCCCACCCCCTACTTAAAGGTCATAGACAGTGTTGAACCCCTGACATTCGGAATTAAATGTTTCAATTGAATTCCCAATGATAACGACGGTTCGCTAGAAGGCACATTTTATTTGCTACATTTATTAAAAGAAGTGGAGAAGGATAGAAAACTATGGCGACTTGTTGCCACTCAGATTCGAGGGAACATTACGTATTTTTGCTAGTGTGAGAACTTATAGTGAGTTTATAGAAATATATGTCCAGTGCGATCTTGCAAACGTTTCTATATTCAGACGGACAACACTTTTAATGAGCTTTATATAATTTAAACAGTCTCAGAATGCGCATTCATAGAGTATTCTTTATAGTGAGATTGAATAACGGTCATTTTATATATATATATATATATATATATATATATATACAGGGTGGGCCAAAATAAGGGTCCTATTTTTTAAAATTCATAACTTTTTTATTTATTGATTTTTTTTTTTTTAGAATAAGTAAAGGACCCCTTCCGAAGCAAGCATGAGCCGTATTAGCCCTAAGGAATGTACTCTCATAATAGAGTGGTACTTTAAATCCAATGAGTCGATTTCGGAGACTCAACTCATCTATCGGCGTCATTACAACACCAGAAACTCTCCTTCGTCAAAAGCAATCCGAGGAATTATTGCTCGTTTTAGGGACCAACAAGGAATATCCGACATGGCGAGAAGTGGTAGGCCTCGTACTGTACGAACAGCTCAAAATTTCGAGGAATTGGAGAGAAGTTTGGAGGAGGATGCATCCACATCCACAAGGAGGAGATCAAAAGAACTTGGCATTTCTCGAAGCTCACTTCGGAGAATGCTAAGAGAAAGAGGATATTTTCCATATAAAGTGCAGCTAGTTCAAGAACTTCAACCTCGAGATAATGAAAAAAGACTTGAGTACGCTATGCGACTCCAGGATTTGGCCAATGATGATCCCGATTTTCTCAAAAAACTAATAATGTCGGATGAAGCCCATTTTCATCTTGATGGGTTCATCAATAAACAAAATTGCCGAATATGGGGTACGGAGAACCCAAGGATAATTCAGCAGCACACATTACATCCACTCAAGTGCACGGTGTGGTGTGGCGTTACTGCTGAAGAGATAATTGGCCCCTATTTCTTTGAAGACGATGCCGGAAATCAGGTAACAGTAACGGGTGACCGCTACCGAGAAATGCTGCAAAATTTCTTGCAACCATGGGTTGCCGCCAAACCTGACAGGATTTGGTTCCAACAGGATGGAGCCACAGTACACACTGCGAGAGATACCCTTACACTTTTACAGGGTATATTTGGAAATCAGATTATCTCTCGCAGTTGCGAAATTCAATGGCCTCCACGATCACCCGACCTTACAGCTCCTGACTTCTTCTTATGGGGTTACCTCAAAGAAAAGGTTTATGCCAATAAGCCAAACAATATTGAGGAACTGAAAGCAAATATTGAAGCAGAAATAAGAGCCATAAGTCTTCGGATGTTGCAAACTGTTATGGAAAATGTTTTAAAAAGAGCCGAAGAGTGTGAAGCCGCCAACGGCGCCCATTTAGAAAACATTATTTTTGCTTAAAAAACTCAAAACAGTGTAAAAAACAATACTTTAGTTTTTGTAAGTTTTAAGAAGTGTTTTTCGGCTAAAATTTGTTTTGTTTATTTCAAAAAATCTCGAAAGGGTCAGTCTACACACACATAAAGTTTGGTGAGTTTAACTTTTATTTTGTGGAAGTTATTCAAATTTAAAGATAGGACCCTTATTTTGGCCCACCCTGTATATATATATATATATATATATATATATATATATATATATATATATATATAACCATGAATAAGACAGGAACAAGTGAAGAACCGCCATTCGGAATGAAGTGGGGAGTTTTGAAGTGGATCGCATTGAAAAGTTTAGGGGCCAAGATTAAGGACAAAGGTGCGTTTGACCCAACCACAAGTTTTTTTGTTGTTCTCCCCCCCCCCCCTATTTGTGGTTCCGTCTGAAGATCACTCGCTGGACTTAAATCACACAATCACCGCAAGCACTTTTCGACAATAATACGTCGAAATTGACGGGAGAGTCCATTATATATATATATATATATATATATATATATATATATATTGGAGAGCCATGAATATTAAAACTGTCCTGTTTTTAAATCTCCGAAACAGTTACATGGTAGACAGCTGATGATCCCCGTGTTAATATTAGACGCTTAAGGTTTCCTGTTTTTGTTTCACTCTTAGATAATTACCCCCCCCCTTTTTTATTTTTTATTTATTTTTATTTTACTTATATATTTTCATTTATTAATTTTCCAACGAATGTTAAGTCTGCAATATCTTGGATTTAGTTAGTTTGTCTGGGAATTTAAACTTCATTTTACTTTTCTTTTTTTTTTTTTTTTTTTTTTTTAATTACTCAAAGCTTCTTTAGACTATATATATATATATATATATATATATATATATATATATATATATATATATATATATATAGGAGAGAGAGAAAGAGGGGGTAGTGCAGTTCCAGCGACAGAAAAGTATATACCAACATTTGTAAAAAAAAATTTCAACATTTATGTATTATTTTGTTATTTTATCATTTTATTATTTTATCATTTTATATAACGCGTTTCAAGCATGGTGCGCTCTTATCAGATATGTAAATCCATTTGAAGAAATGTCTTTCGATTTGAAAGAGTGTTGTTTCATTTGAGGAAATGTGTTATTGTTTGGCGTTTCTGCGCATGTGTGGGTTTGCGCGGAAATGTATGTGTTTTTACATATTTTTTATTATTTTATTTTTACTTTTTATTATTATTTTTTGCTTCTCTGGGTCAAAGTCGTGTGTGTTTATTAAGTACGTGTCATTCTGACCTTTCAGTCACTTTTGTCATCGATAACATGATCCATCCTACAAAATAAATATTTTATTTTGAAAAGACATTTTTCAGAACAATACAATTTAACTCGCTGTAATCCCTTTAAGAAAATACATTATCCGACTAGGAATTCTTCAGATTTTTCAGATCTTTGAAATTTGCATCAAATGCGAATAACAATATGTTATCAACAGTAAATGTAGGTAATAATAACTATTAGTAATATATTAGTTCATCAATAAATAATAGTAAAATAATATGTTATTATTATTATTATTATCGAAACAAAAGTGCAAAAATTAAGTAATTTTGTGGGAAATTAGTCAGTTTAGGTGACATCATACTTCTTCTTTATCTTAAAATGTTTCCCTCTTTCTTTTTTGTTTTTAGTTTGTTTAAATAGACATGTACTGGTGATGTTTTATTTGTTTGCTTTTATTGTTTGCATGAAGATAGTAAAAAAAATTCTGTTTTGTCTTGAAATGTAAAATTGTTTTATAATTATGTTGGGAGAGAGTCCGTTTGTTTCTTATAGTTGATTTCTGAGTTTAACCAAGGTAGATAAAAAAATTTCTCTTAGAGTTGAGAAAGTTATTTAAAGAAAAAAACAGTTACTTAAGTGGATGTTAAGTTTGGGTCAGCCACGCGATCGGTTATGGTGCGTTAGAGTATCATGTATGTGGGTAGTTATCGACGGTGAGAGTCGGTTTGAGTCAGGTTGTCGAAACCCTTAGGCAAGGTTATTCTTTCTCGGGAATATCCCTTTGTACAGAGTATGTACAGGTTTAGGAAACCAGGGGGGATAGACGAGGTTCGCTCGCGTGGTCTCTTGGAAGAGTAACTACGAGTGTTTGGCGAGGCAGTAAAAGCCCACACGCGTTAAAATTGCGAACAGAGAGGGAGTGACAGAGGTTTGGTTATTCTGTGGGACCACGAAAGGCGGTGGTCAGTTATGGATTTTTTTTGTGACCCAGGTTTGTCCGCAACAACGTTAATCGATCTTGTGTGAATGTTGTGAAATCTTTAAGCTGTGGAAATGTGGTCCAATCTTTGGATTTTGGATGTTGGCCGACATTTGCGCGGAGATGACTCCTCACCCATTGCCGCATAGATAGGATCACAGGAAGGGTGCGAAGAGAATTGGTATCTGCTTAACATCAATGGGGGTTGGAGTTAATCGGGATGTGGTGAAACTCGGGTGCGCGCGTCGAGGCGGATAGAACCATGGAGGAGATCGATTTAAAAGGAGGTACCGTGTATAATTAACTTTGGATTCAATAAGAACAGGATGGACTTGCATTTGTGAATCGATGTGCTCAGGGGGCAGTGTTGGATGTGACATGTCACCTTTTGCCGTACCGTGTAGTTAGAACCATGGGATGTGATCCGCTACGTTATAAGAAGGGCTGGGAGTTAGAAACACAGGTGATGGTTCTCGGACATTTGCGCCGGGATTGCTGAAGTGTCCGAAATGTAGGGTCCATATGTAGCAATTAGTATAGAAACGGTAGCTTATGAAAGTTTTGTGGGCTGACCATGTTATATGACGAGTTAAGAAGAAGGGTTTCTTTTTTTTGTTCCCCTATATGGCGATAATAGGTGTGAGTTAGGTTATTTGGAAATCGGTCGTATGAGTGGTAGATGGGTGCCCAAGAATAACATATGGACATTTGGGCAATGTGGTCAGGCAGTAGTGAGGCAGGAGAACACTTGGCGTGTACTATGATGAAGTTTGAGGTTGCACAGTAAGACATCGGCGAGGATCACCTGATTATTGTGTATGACATGGGGTAGCCATTGAGCCGAAATCGTCTGTAAGATAACTTTTCTTACATCCCAGGATCAGTGTCATGTTATGCCGGAGGAAATTCCGGCTGGATTAAGAGGTTGATAGCTCAGTTGTGTTCAGTTCCCGATTATGACCGGTCGCAAGGATGGGTTTTATAGAAAAAAATCTTAGGATTGTTTTTTTCTGATAAGGGAGGAATGGATGTTATATTATGAAGGGGCCCTATAATTTGAAGAATTCTTAAGTTAGCTGGTATGAATTGTGACCTAGGTGGAATCCGCACATTAAGTGCAGGTTGAGATGACATGTGTTTTAGAAAGGGCAAATTTGGTTCCCAGAGGGAATCATTTTGCTAAAAATCATAATAAATTGACAAGATTTGGCCGACATAAATTTGATGGCAGTTGTTACATGGGACGGTATATAAGCCGGCATGGGATGTGGGTTTTTTTTTTCAGAAATGTCTTGCTGTGTTTAATGTTTGTTTTTATGGTTTGTGATGTGGTTTGTACTGTAGGAATGCGTAGTGTATTAAGTGTATTGCAGATGGATGTGTTATTGGAATGAGTTGGTAAGAGAAGAGGCCTGTCTATGAGAGAAATGTTTGGTATTTGATGTTTTTGAAGATTGAGCGAACACAAAAGGGACATAAAAACAATAACTCTCTCAGTGCACGTTTTCCCACGGATTAGGGCACGATCATGGTTTCAAGTTTGAACAGTCCAAAATCACCAAACACATTCATAACAAAGCTTGGCGAAGACTACTTGAAACAGCACTCATCAGAGCCTCTAACACCATTAGACAACGAAATGGTTTCTACAATCTATTTTCCTGCTTATGCAAAACTATCCTGACCGAACAAAAACTAAACCTAGATCATGGCTAACCCTTCTTCTCATCGTTTTTAATTGTACTTATATACAACTCCCCGCATACACACTTACGTACTAACTCGTTCTCACATATATATTCATTCACATACTCATGAATCACCCACTACATACATACATATATATATATATATATATATATATATATATATATATATATATATATATATATATATATATATTGAGTTATTATTATTATATGTTTTGTCTTCATCAATGTTATAAAAATCATATAAAAAATTTCACCAGACCATATAGTAATGTACACAATAATAAATGTACTTCTAAAGTATACATAAGTATATATTTTTCATCATTTTGATATATATATATATTGTTATATATATATATATATATATATATATATATATATATATATATATATATATATATATATATATATATATATATATGAAATGAATTATTGGTTTTAGTTTCAAGTTTCTTTTAATACGTCAACCAAAAGAGGTTATATTCCGCCGAAGTTATGACATAATGAAATGACAACGATTAATTAGCGTCTCTTTTTTAACAGGTAAAAAAAGAATCAGTGGCTTTTCTATGAGTGCTTCTTTAAAGGTGCGTGTTGTCCTGCAAAGAAAAAATTGAATTGATTAATTAATAGGAATTTAATGAATTAATTAATCGGATTAATTAATGGGAATGTAAATAATACATTAATGTGATTCATCAATTGGGATTTAATTAATTAATTGGACATCAATTAATTAATGTGAATTTAATTAATTGATTAATGGGGTAAATTAACTGGTATTTAATAAATTAATTGGGTCAATTAATGGGAATTCAATCAATTAATTAATTGAATTAAATCAACAATGATGGTTTGTGTTTCTTTACACTCACACCGCAATTAAAAATAAAAATCTTAATTATTTTAAAGTAATCGATTTTTTGTGTGGCTATCAATAACATCGAGGCATTCGAAAACAATTTTATTGTAATCTTACACGAGACGACGAGTATGGACGCAACAGATAAAGATCTTGAGTATCAATCAGTTCTAAGTGACAGTCCTCTTGAGGTTGAAGGTTCAATTTCACGACATGCTGTAATAACTAAGAATAAAATAAACATTTCTTGAATCTTCTACCCGGTAATGGCTGATGGAACGAGAACAATCTACCCCCGTGGATTCAATAAAGGGTTCAGTTCGAAATTCCGTATGGATTCTTGAGTTTGACATAAAGATTTTTTAGTTCGAACTGAAGCACCGGTTGGAGGTTACATCGGCCAAAATATTGTAAAAATAACAGCCAAGATGAGAATAGAATTCCGATAATGGAACTAATAAAGATTATCAATCCGCATCTAAAAATTCCGAAACAAATTAATTATTATTTTATTTTTATTCAAAATGTTACTCGTTATATGATAGCATTATGGGTGTTCAGCCATGTTTTATGTGTTGTAAGTGCTTCACTGAACTCTAATCTCTGGTTTTCCCCTCGTAAAACATTAACAAAAAACAATTGTTAGGAATAAACTTGTTTTCCGCTGAAACTAAACGGAATTATCATGAACGAATTTTCTGTCCAAGAACTTCCCATCTGTGGAAATATATCGCGGGGATGCTTCCCAGCTGAGTACAGCATTGTCGTGGTGACAAATTATTTTCGAGCCGCCCACTTAAATAATCAAAGTTTGACCATTTCACCCATTGTTTCCAATCCTCTAAATGGTGTTGTTTATTGTCAACGGACAGCCTTATTAACCGTTAGCGTTGAGTGGCTTTTGAATCTTGATAAACAGTGGCTCATTAGTATAAAAAATAGAGGCCAATGGAGCAGAACGGTTATCTTTTTGACGATTTGGTGATTCGTGCACAAATGCAATAATATGGGAGCGGCTTTTAAATGTGCATATATTCGTTTAGTAAGAAAATAAGGAATTTTTTTCTCCTTACTTCAAACGCTTATAAACCATTTTGAACGGTTTTATAATTAAAATGGAAACCATTAAATTCAATATATTTTGGCTACATTGGAACAGGCTTATGTTTCCTAATTGCATAAAATTCTGATGTCCGGGACGCAATGAATTCTGGGAAGTATTTTCGATCCTATATTTGTATTGGGCATTAGATCAATCTGGATATAGTAAATATCCAATTCCCGAAAATATAATTTGAACATTTTTTTTACTTACGGTTGTTTCGGAAGATGCGGCCATCATTGCATCATAAGTGGTCAGATAAATTGCATGTTTAAACGTATTGAATATCTCGGATGCTTTTAAGACTGATATCACTTTTTCTGCAGAATAAAATAAATAGTTGTAATCTTGTTATTATATTTATAAAATAAACATCTTTAACGTTATATCTTGCATGGCTACCCGGCGTGGTCTGCGTATTATACAAAAGTAACAAGTGATAAATTTAACATGAGCTAATTGTTAACATTAGAAAACAATATAAAGGATTGCCAGTAATGGAGTAATTCAAGATAAATTCTTTGCAATCTAACATATTTACCATTGATGTATTTTAATGAATATGCTTCACATGTATTATATTTAAAATAGCATCAGAAATATACAAATTCATAATTAACACTACTGAAATATTTCCCTTTTTGTCTACCTTCACTTCAAAATGCGACAATTATTGTAGACGTATGATTTTATTTATTTCAATTTTTATATTAGATTCATCCATTCACACAATATCAAGTTTACATATGTAAGTATTACTTATATAAAGATTATATTTTTAGATGTCAAATTCATGTTTTTCTAAAATCTTCTTTGGCCTTATTTATAATTGGTCCCCCGATTTAAAAAATCGGGGAACTTATGTTTTGAGGAATGTCCGTCCGTCCGTCCGTCCGTCCGTCCGTCCGTCCGTCCGTCCGTCTGTCCGGATTTTTCTCCGCAACCATCTATTGAATTTCTCTGAAATTTTGCATGAAGTTGTAACTTTGGTCAGGTTAGAAAGTGACATTCTCCGATTTTTGAAAATAAATCTGGTCAGCCCCCCAGAGGGTCAAAAGGCACCGAAATGGCCCAAAATGACATTTTTTGCCCCATAACTTTTCATCCATCCATTCAATTTCTCTGAAACTTGGGCAAAATGTGGAGGCAATTGTTCCTAATAGAAAATAAGTATCAGTGACCTTGGAAAACATCTGGTTCGCGCCCCCAGGGGGTAAAACGCCCCCAAAATGGCAAAAAATGACCCTTTTCTCCCATAACGTTTGATCCATCCATTCAATTTTTCTGAAACTTGGCCAAAATGTAGAGGCAATTGTTCTGGATAAAAAATGAGCATCCTTGACCTCAGAAAAATTCTGGTTCGCGCCCCAAGGGGTGTCAAAGAGGGGGTCAAAAATCGACTCACATACAGAGGGGGACCACGCACGCGCGGCTTGTTAATAATTGATGTATGTATATTGGATTTTCCACGCATGCTTATATATATATATATATATATATATATATATATATATATATATATATATATATATATATATATGAACGTAAGCTTTCGAAAAATAATAAAACCAACAACAATGAGATACACTGTAGTGTAATCTACTGCCTTGTTTATTAGACTCTACGGCATATAGTTATACATTTTAGAAGCATTGTTTGTTTGTTTTTTTATTCAAATTGATTATTGGAATGCCCTCTTCTTTTCCTTACAGCCTCTTTCTCACAGAAGAGAGATTGCTAGTCGTTCTCTACTCTATCGTTATTTTCATGATTGATGTTAGACTTGCTTCCAATATATGGCTCCCTCCCCTGTCAAACATTCACAACAAAAACTCATCTAGCTACAAACACTGTAAATAATTTTCCTTTCTTCCTCTGTTTACCTAAAACTAAACGGAACTTCCATGCGCAGAGTTTCTTTCCCAAAACTACCTGTCTGTGGAATACAATACCGCAACGTTGCTTCCCAACTGACCGCAACAGTGTCGTTTTCAAGTACATTGTTAACAAATTCTTATTGATCTGTCCTCTTAAATAATCAGATTTTTTCCAGTTTAAACAATTTTTATTAATCTCCATGGTGTTGTCTCACCGCCCACCTGATAAACCCATTAAACCTTATTCTCCAATAGCTTTTAGGTCTTGATAAGCAGTGACTCGTTAGTATATAAAAATAATGATAATTTTCCGATAAACATTGATATTTTCTCAATCATTTGAAATGCAAAATCTGGTTAAAATTCGACCTGGTTACAACGAACGCATATATTCGTTTAAAAACTTGTGCACGTGTTCAAAAATATCGAGTTTAAACAGTTTTAAAGTGTATCTAATCAAATGTGAACGGCACAAATCAACATAGAAATATTTAAAACAAAAATCAAAACAAAGCTTCTAAAATAAGTTGCAGGAGTTTAAACTATAGCATATATTATATTTTTGTGGTTTTATTACTCAAAGGTTTACATTCAGAATCATATACACGATGGGGTACACCCCTTTTTTGGTGGTATCGTCTTGTGGAATGTAATTCGTCTCACCCTATCGACCACCGCAACTTCCAGATCCGAAGAGAGACTAAGGGCAAATTGTCACATGAGCAAACGTGAACGATATAAATTAATGGGAATTTAATTAATTTATTAATGGGATTAATTAATGGGAATTTTATTAATTTATAAGTGGAGTTAATTATATATATATATATATATATATATATATATATATATATATATATATATATATATATTTATATATATATATATATATATATATATATATATATATATATTTAGGCAAACATTATTAAATAACACGAAGTGAAAACCACTGATGCGACTTTTTTTATTTTTTCAATTTTCCGAATTGTCCATCTAATGTTTCGGTCAAATTTAACGTCATCAATTTCTTAACGGTTTAAACAGTCAAACTTTTAAATTTCTCATATGTGTAGAACGCCATCATGCTCTCATGTACATTTCAACTTTACAGACGCTTTTTCAAGTTATAAACTACTTGCCGTTATAATTCAAAAATGAGCACAACAGTAAAGTCATAATTTGTAAAGACACTAAAACTAATACCGCCTGAAGATGATTTGACGATTCAAATCGAAAGTACTTGCAAAAAAGAAAAAAGAATAGAACAAGAAACCCATGGATCATATTTACATCAATTTGACCGAAACATTAGATGGACAATTCGGAAAATTGAAAAAAAAAAAAAAGTCGCATCAAACAAAATCACTCCGTTTTATTTTATAATGTTTGCCTAAATGAAAATATGCTGCCTAAATACACACAATATATATATATATATATATATATATATATATATATATATATATATATATATATATTGAATTATTATTATTATTATTATTATTATTATTATTATTATTATTATTATTATATGCTTTGCCTTCATCGATGTTATAAAAATCAATAGTTATAAAAAATATCACCAGACCACACAGTAATGTACACAATATTATAAAAACATCAAGTACCTAACATGAGTCGTACAATCTTCGATTTTCAAAGTCAGTGGATTGAAAGAGAAGTTTAAAGAGAAAATCCTCTTAAGGACGACATGATGGACGAATCAACACACGATTAACTTTAACAACATTTATTTGATGTGTTATGTGAGAGATAAGATGTTGTATACATGTATAATTACTAAAAGATGTCAGATATATTGTAACGAATGAATATATAGGGAGTGTCGATATAATGGGTAAAAATAATCAGTTCTAAAGACGTGTAAAAGTCGATATCTTGAGCGATCGAAAAAACCTATGAAACAGGACGATTTCGAACGAACATCCGTTCATCTCAAGCGTTTATCTGCAATGATCAAAAAGCTAGAGTCACGTGGCTAATGTCACGCGTCCGGAGCTATGCACATAATATTCAAAATTTGTGCGTATTTTCGTATTGTCCACAGCATGTTAAATTTAATCTAATTTCAAGGGAATGGCGTAGTGTTATTTTAAGTAGTGACAGACCATCTGGCAAACATTTATTGGAAATTTCTTTGTATTTTGGCTAAGATCAAAGTGTAGTATCTGTTCCGATAGATACTGCACCATATAGACTGGTATTGTCTTGGCCTTCGGGGCTTGATTTACGCCGGTCTATGGGTCTGTCCTGTGCAGTTCTAGGAGGTCCACCCTCCCAGGCTTTGCCTCCCCTCTTTGGGGAGGAGTAAGTTTATTGCTTACTGCCTGAGGCGCCCCTACCGGAGAATGCCGACGGGGCTGCCCAGGCAATTTTTAATGGCCAGAGTGCTCACCTCTCGGGCGCTGGCTTTTCAAATCCCACTTTCCGACCTTGTGTCACATACTCCTATTGTGGGTAGGTGTTGAATAAACATTTCTTGGAAATAACAAACACTGATGTGTTATTTGCCGGATCTTCCCTTTTGATCATTACTTCATCTTCAAACATTTTAATTGAGAGCATGCATCCGTATAAGCGGTCAGTGAGTCGGTTGATATATTTAAAATAGCATTTTCATCGCTAAAATGAAATCAGCCAGGAGGAGGAAGAGGAGAAGGAGGAGGAGGAGGAGGAGGAGGAGGAGGAGGAGGAGGAGGAGGAAGTAAAGTAAGTAAATAGTTTTGGTATGTGCGTCCAAGCATCTATCAAAGAGGTTCTGTCTGTTCGGTGGCTGGTCGGCCAGTTTGTCAATCTTTTGCACTTATATCAGGTTGTCCGGAAAGTACGTGCCGAATTTTAAAGTAAATATAAAGTCAAAAAAAATATATGCGATTAAATATTCAATCAAATGTTCATGAATTATGAATTTTGATATTTTAATCCTGTCTGCTAGTTCTCGTGTTATGTAATTTGGGTTGTTTTCTATTAATGTGTCGATTTGCTCGTCATCTGTAGAGGGTGGTCAGTCTGAGCGTTCTTCGTCATTAAGGCTAAAATCTCCAGCTCTTCACCTTTCGGGACACGTCCGTACAGTTTTGTCAACTAAAGCATCTTCATCGTACACTGCACATATCTTTTTTCTTGTTACTTGAGCGGCATGCTTGTCTTTATGGAAATAGAAACGCATCAAGCGCCTAAAATGACTCTTACCATCTCCCCTTTTCAAAGGGCTCGAAAATTAGCACAAGTTAAATAATTTTTAACTTTTTTTCTCAAGAGATAGCTTCAAGTATGCTCTAACCGAAATAATAAATATATTATATCTGCACATAATTTGACATGTTCTAACGTGTCGAAATATGGACTACTAAAAATCAACACAAACTTTCCTGACAAGCTAATATTTGAAATACCATTTTCATCACTAGACGCGAAGATATGATAGATATATTTTAAGAACAAAGCCGTTCTTGTTATATGTTTACTTTATGTTTTCAGGTCGTTACTTGTTCTACGCCTACGCCTACGCCATTTTAATTGGTTGTGATGAACAAAAAAAGACAATCGCATTAAAGTCAAAATCATAAACTTACCATTGACATTGGAGAAAAAACAAGAGATGTCTTCATTTTTATAGTCAATATATAACTGAAATGCAAAAGAAAATGTATATGTTATACTCATCAATATTTAATGATCGAGCTAGGATATTTGATAAAAAGCAATTACATCTCATCGAATTCAATAAAAGGTGGGTACAGGCAGTGGCGTAGCTAGACCTTTTGCCGCCCCCCCCCCTCCGGCATTTGGGTGCCCGGAAAATTCGTCCATGGATAATTCGCCCATGGATAATTCGTCCATGGAAAATTTTTTGCTAGGTAGGAAAACTGGTCCATTATTATTAAGTTAACATTATTCTTAATTTTCATACCTTGCGAAAATTAGTTCTACGGTATCTAATTTTCCTAAATTCAATTAAATTAAAATTAAAATATGAAAACTGATTTTTAATATTTTTTATTCATTTGAGATTTTATCTGTTTTCCTTTTGTTTTAAGTAGATGGTGGGGGTTGCCCGGGGTGATTTTGTCCGATCCCCCAGCTAGCAATTGTAAAGTTTACAAGGAGGTATAAAAAGTATGCTACAAAAACAAACGTTTGGACAGTAATAACATTAATGAATTCAAACTTTCGCATCTAATGTTATTTCCTCTTTGATGTCGGTGTATATACACCCAAATATCCAACTTTCTTTTCGCACCTATTCGATAAAAATTTATATGAAAGTTCCCCTTTAAGTATGAAATCTTTCTGAGGTCATTTTGTTTTTTTGGTGCTTGGCCGAAGCCTAGGCTTGGCCCTATCCTGTTAGGTCAGCCGGTCACTGAGTATATCTCCAGAAATAATTAATGGCGCGACAAATCTGTTTGTAAATTTTCAACCGACTTGATGCCTTGCGACAGTTCTCTCACAAAAAATAAATTTATAGCCTTATTTGCCATTCATAAATACATTTGTTTAAAATATATTAAAACTATTTTTAAAAGAGTTGAAACGTTATTAACAACAACAAATTTCTGAAAACCGAGCGATTACACACACGGATTTAAAAAAGCACCCATACAAGACGTTTTTTCTCTTCGGAGGGCTCGCCCTCTTAATAATAACATTATGAAGACAAAGAAAAGAAAACTACATCGGACTATTCTCTCCTTGATACATCCATGTTATTTGGCGAAAATTCGGACTTTAACAACAACGACAAAAAAGTAAATAAAAATGATTTTATCATTTCATAACATTTTCAGGTTTTCAAATGTTCTCATTTAAATTTATTATTATATAAAATTATAGTATAAAATTTCATATTTTTTGTTAACTTTTGTTTTTTTTAATTTTTTTCTCTACTTTCTATTTTTACCCTCTCAAAATGCCGCCCCCTCAGGTGTGCCGCCCGGGGCGGCCCGCCCCCCTCGCCCCCCCCCTAGCTACGCCAGTGGGTACAGGGAGTCAAGCATGAATGAGTGTTCCCTGCCTGAGCATGGCGCACACAGTTCTCTGTGCTGTTGCATCACAGCCAGATGAAGGTTGACTTTTAGCTAGTTGAGTGAATGAGTACTCTCTCCCCTTTTTATTTTTGGTCATATAATTTCTCCAAGATGCTCACTTCCCAATTTTAGTTTGACCTTGGTCGCCCAATTGTTTTTATTTTCCTCGAAAGACACCACCCACTCCCAAATACCACATCTATTTTAGTTCCTTCTACGTACGTCTCATTCTTACTTAGATATTGACTCGCTTGTTTTCGGTTCTAAACAAACCTGAAAACAGTGGTGGTCTATTTCTTATAAAAGGTTAAAAGAGTATTATTAACCTGGTGTGTTCTTTCTTTTTTATTTGTTCCACTCTTCATTTTATTCTAATGAAATTATATATATATATATTATATATATATACATATATATATATATATATATATATATATATATATATATATATATATAGAGAGAGAGAGAGAGAGAGAGAGAGAGAGAGAGAGAATTAAATTCAAACAATTGGGATATTTAAAGCAGGGTAACCCTATAGAGTAAATGCGGTAGGGTGGTGACTTTAAAAGTGAAAGTGATGACAAAATTGCTAAAGAGCGAAAGGAATATTGCTGGGACGAATAGGGCAAAATGCGTTTAGTTAAGAATGGGATATTGATTTACTCCTCTCCAGGAGTTAGGCACAAGGCCAGTTTTTATCTTACTCCCACAAGTAAGATGTGACCCAAGGTCGGGTCGGTAAAGTGGGGTTTAAAAATTGTCTGGGCAGCCCCGTCGGCATTCCCCGGTAGGGGCGCCTCAGGCAGTAAGCAATAAACTTACTCCTCCCCCAAAGAGGGGAGGCAAAGCCTGGGAGGGTGGACCTCCTAGAACTGCACAGGACAGACCCATAGACCGGCGTAAATCAAGCCCCGAAGGTCAAGACAATACCAGTCTATGGGGTGCAGTATCCATCGGAACAGATACTACACTTTGATCTTAGCCAAAAGACCAAGAATAAATTGGTTTTGGGATAGAGCGAGCTTGACGACCGACTATTATCAAATTGTATTACTATTCTTTTAGTAAATAAATAATTCAATGTGTAGTATCTGTGCTATATTTATATCGTTCAGAGAAGAAATCCTTCTAGACCGAGGATAATTTTATGTTTGCCCATTCCAGAGAAGGTGGATGTTCTCCAGATTAAAAACTTGTGTTTAACTTTTCCAAGGTGAGGGAGGGGCAGTTAAATATGGGTAAACGTCATTGAAACAACATGTTGGATACAGTCTTTGCTCATTCTGGACAATTTATTGAATGTAAACAACTGTTCTTTGAGCTTAACTATTTATTGGTCAAATGTAGACATATAAAGGTATCTCTAGTAGTTTGACATAAACTGCTGATTTGAGTGACTACTTATGTTCAAATGATGTGTAATAATAGTAGAAGTTGAAGCATCCTCAGAGATCTCCTGCAGTAAAGCGGCTTACTCATTTTATAAAATTGTCATTAGCATGAATCAAAAGTTATACACAGGCAATTGGCAGGCTCTATGCGTATCTTTTTACTTTAAGAAGTGTCTTCCTTTTTTTATTATTCAATTATGGTTATTTAGATTGATAGTTATAGTTTTTGATTTGTTTTTATACTAATGGGTCACTGCCTATTAAAGCCCGAAGGCCCCTCGAGGATAAGTGTCAGTTGGCGATGAACACGACCTTGAGGCGTTGGGTTAAATGGTCAAAATTTGATTATCTAAGTTGGCGGTTCGAAAAGAATTTGTTAACATTAGACTTAAAAACGACCATAGTGTACTCGGCAGTATTGTATTTCACAGATAGGAGATTCTTGGAAAGAAACTTTATTCATTAAAGTACCGTTTAGTTTTAGGTACACAGAAGAAGAAAGGGAAATTCTTAACAATGGTTTACGCTAGATGAGTTTTTGCTGTAAATGTTTTACAGGGAGAAATCAGAAATTGGAGCTCAGTCGAGCACCTACTATGAAACTAACGATAGAGAATAAAGATAGAGTAAAGAAAGGTTAGCAACGGTTTTTTTTCTGTGAGAAAGTGGCTGCATGGAAGAGAAGAGATCATCCTCCCCCAGATATATAAGTCGACTCTGTACTCTGTCAATGCAGAAGAGACTGCTCAGATGTGGCAACAGCACTCTATCTTGTGTCGTATCAGGCTCATGTACAGGTAGAAAATTGCGTCAGGGATAAGGTACTTTCTGGAGCTGTAGAAAGATTCGACCACTTTTTTCCTGCGACCTTAGCAATCGTTTAGATGTAAGTCTTCCATTTCAGGTTTATCAAAATAGGGGGTTCTTTCACTAGTGATATAGTCACGACTAGTCTATATTTATAGATTGACTGATTAACTTATTTAACATTGTGTTCTAAAGTGGGTGGTTTGAGTATTTGTTAATGCATAAATGTGTGTTATTAGGGTTTTGTATTGTTTGTGAATTTCGTTGTCCAAGTTGAAAGTTATGTCCAGGAAATTTACTTATTTTACCTATTTCTATTTCGAAGCCTATTTAGTGTTTCAATTTATTTGTTTCCTTTTGTTGTCTGCTATTCTATTGAGTGTGTTGTGTAGACTAATTAGGCCGCTTTCTCTGCATATTCCAACGTTTTCTTTGTTGACTATTGTGGAGAGTTTGTTCATTATCAAATTGATTCGTAAAAGAAGCACCATATTACAATGAAGCACTCCGCAATAGTGGATTTAAGTATAAGATTTCATACTTGTTCACCCACAACCACACACCTAGAAATAGAAAGACGACGATAATCTGGTTTTTACAGCCTTTTTCTCTCAATACCAAGACACTAGTAGGCCACATTTCCTAAAATTACTAGATAAAAACTCCCCCACCGCATAAACTACACAAACCTTTTAATAGAAATACAGTAAAAAATCAGCTACTCCAGCACACCATCCGTGAAAGATATCATCTCAGCTAAACCAAAAACAATTGAAAGCGTGGGATGCACTTGCGGTATCAAAGGAAGCTGCCCAGTAAACGGAGACTGTAAGTGGAGTCCCTTGTATATGAGGCAACTGTCACAAGTCAACCCAGTGACCGAACCGAAACATTCATAGGTATGACGCAGGGTACGTTAAACAGAGACTGTATGCACATAAGTGCCTCTTCAATCATAGGGACAAAGTAAATACAGCGCTGACGAACCGAGTATGGCAATTGAATGATTAGGGGACAAATAGAAAACGGTAGAGAGACGGCCGACATATTCCTCAGATTCGAACTTTTACTTTCTGTGCAATGCGGAGAAATGTAACATTCTACGAGCCATCAGCGACCCCAACATAGAGCGCTTTAAGTTAAATTGACAACAGGCTGTCATTCTGCGTAATGCATAACTCTGAGCCCCGCCTGTTGAGTTCTCTCGACTGCTTGCTGGATAGTAACCGTGTTTGCTATTTAGATGTTAATTTGCTTTTTATTTCTTAGACAATGCGTGGTGGGGCATTGGCACGCTACTGAGTCAAACATGAATTTCGTATTGGGTTCGAACCGTGTGACCGTCAGAGATTGTCTCCTCCCATACTGACGATCGCAAGTTTGGCATGAAACACATGTGTATATGGGTTTATTTTGAAAATAATTTTTATTTATGAATAATTATATATATATATATATATATATATATATATATATATATATATATATATATATAATTATTATTAAAATCAATTTATAGAAAAACATTTGCTTAATTTTAGTTGATTACCTGTTTAAGTGCGGCTGCACCCATTCCATCGATAAATGTGATTCCGGAACAATCGATGATGACTTTCGGATAAAACGTTTCTTCCTGAATATTAAATCGTAAAGATAAGGATTTTTTGTAAGAGAAAATTTTATAAAGCATGCAAATATATATATATATATATATCTATTATTATACTAAAGCTCTCGGACTGTATTTTGTTTGAATCCCGCTGACATACGTTTATAGTTATACGTCATTTATCACTCTCGCTTCCGAATCTATCTGTCTCTTCATCTATGTTTATTAAGTAAAAAGTATGGAATAGTCTTTTATAAAGAAAAATAAATATTATTACAAGAAGTGATACTATTGAAACCATAGTTAAAAAGAGAAAGAGGGAAAGAGAAAAAGCGAGAGATAGCGGACTAATTTTGGATTTCGTCTTTTTACTTTTTATATCTAATTGGTTTTGTAAACTCATTACTTCCTGATTCAAACAATCTAAATCGAGATTAATGGGTAGCCCAACGGGCCACATTATTTCATATATATATATATATATATATATATATATATATATATATATATATATATATATATATAGGGATTGTTTCCCTGATACTGATGATTGCAGGTTTGGCATGAAACACATGTGTATATGGGTTAATTTGAGAAAAATTGTTCATAAAAAGTTATATATATATATTATTATTATTATTCATTTTCATTTTTTTTCATATTTCAAATATAAATTTTATAACATTAAGCTAAGATAATAGCTCAATAGTGTAAAGCTAGAGCTATCGTAGTAAGTATTTCGAGGTTATTTAAACCACATCAAATGCAGGGAAGAACAGATTCACACCTATTCAAATCTATTATTTTATTAACAGCATACAATTGTGTCGGCCTCCACCAAGATATATATAATTATGTTCAAGTATCCAACGCATGCATTTTTAATGTGGTTATCCTCAATACTCGTAAAAAAGAAAGTTAAAAGTCCAGGAAGAAAAAAACTGAAATACAACCTGTACTCAATTTTCTTTTTTGCAAATGGGGCAGTTCACTCCCAAAGGTTCAAATCGCGACATTCACGCACTACGTGCGTTTCTCAGTATTTTTTGTTTTTTTAATAATTCGTCATCGACTTAGATTATCGTCCCAAATCACACATAAATATAAATGAATGGTTTTACGAACCGCTATTTTTTAAATCTGATCTAGTTTTTCCTTTTCATCTAAGCCTGGAACTTCATTCTTTTCTTATTTTTATGTCTTTTCTTTAAAGTATATATATATATATATATATATATATATATATATATATATATATATATATATATATATATATATATATATATATATCACTTGGATACTTTACAATACCACAAGGTTGAAATAAATTATTGCATCGATGATTATGTGATTTCGTGTTACTATATTTTATTTATATATATATATATATATATATATATATATATATATATATATATATATATATATATATATATATATATATATTGTTGGCATCCGTTTGTCTGCGAATTCTAGCGTCTGTTGTGACTGTGCAAGCCTATCCTGGATCGACAGGCTTTGTTGCAGTTACCACAGATGTAGGTGGTGCTTGGTTGTCAGAGCTCTGTTGCAGTACTCTGTCTTCGGTGCTATCTTCTCTCCCTACTCTGCTGGTATCTTCTCTCCTCACTCCTCTTGCAGCAGGCATTTACAGCACTTCTCCAGCGGCTGGGATCTTCAGCGATAGGCTCCCATCCTGTTGGGTCGATGCCACCTGCCTTCATGTCTCGCTTGCAGAGCGTAAGAAAGGTCTTTCTGTTGGTCTGGAACCGGTTGCGAGCTTGCCATAAAGAATATCATTTGGGATCCTCTACTCGTCTATTCGCCCGGCATGGCCAAGCAACTGGAGTCGTTGTTTGGTGAGTAGAGCGAACATGCTCGGGATGTCCGCTTGATCAAGTACGGATTTGTCTGACATGTGGTGATATCTAGGATTCTCATAAGGTTGCGCAGGTCTAAGGTGTTGAGTTTGTTCTCTTGGCGGGAATAGAGGGTCCAAGATTAATCTTGGTATTGGTGGTTAGCATCTTGTTATTCCAGACTCTCTTCGTCAGGCGAGCCATGGCTGTTGCCGCCTTGCCGATACATTTGTGCATCCAGTGAGAGATTGCTGGTGATGGTGGAGCCGAGGTATGTGAATCCGTCGATAACCTCGAGGGTGTAGTCGTTAATGGTGATGTTTTGGAGTACTGCATACATCTTGGCCGAGGATGGTAGTCTTTTTTAGGCTGATGGTCATGTCAAACTCTGCATGCGTGCGCGAAGCAGTTGATGAGTCGCTGCAATGCCTCGTCAGAGTGTGCTGTCAGTGATGCATCATCAGCGAAGAGCATCTTGCGTATAAGTACCTTCCGCACTTTGGTCTTAGCTCGAAGGCGGGAAAGGTTGAAGAGGCTGCCACTGCTTCTGGTATGGAGGTACACTCCATCCTCCAACTTGTTGAAGGCGTAGAACAACAGCAGAGAGAAAAATGCCAAAGAGTGTTGGGGTAAGTACGCACCCCTTTTTTACCCTGCTCTTGATTGGAAAAAGGTTCGAGAAAGAGAAATCGTACTGTACGGCCCCCTGCATGTCCACATGAAAAGATGTGATGATTTTCAGGAGCCTTGCAGGACATCTAATCTTCTGCAACAGAGTGAAAAGTCCCTTTCTGCTGACAAGGTTAAAAGCCTTGGTTAGGTCGATGAAAGCGATGTACAATGGTTGTCTCTGTTCATGGCATTTTCCCCGGAGCTGTCGTAGGGAAAAGATCATGTCGACGTGTTAATCTTCCTGTGGCTCGGGGTATACACGCTCTGCAAGTAACTGCAGCCTGTTGAGTACGACCCGAGCTAAGATCTTTCCAACGACACCTCGTAGGGATATTCCACAGTAGTTGTTGCAGTCGCCGCAGTCACCCTTATTTTTTACAGAGTGATTATGCTTGTGTCACGCATCTCCTGGGGCACTGTTTCTTCTCTCCAGCATTGCTGCAGTAGCTGGTTCCGGTGGTAGAACAGGGCTGTCTTTTTATCCACCTTGATGATTTCTGGTGGGATGCCTATAGCTTTGCCGTAGGTTATGGAGTCGATGGTCTTGTTTAGTTCTGTACAGAGGGGGTGGACGTCTAACTCTTTGTTAACAAGTAGGTTGATGGTGCTCTCGGCGGTTGCGTCCGTGACAACGTTTTCCACCGCGTAAGGCTTCTGGTAGTGCTCAGCCCTACCTCTCCATCTGTCTGCTGTTGTCAAATATTTTGTCACAGAAAGTTGATCTGAGGAGTACGATTTTGTTTATTGTAAGGCCAAAGTACTTCAAGCCATCGTGCATGCTACGAATGTCGCCGCAGTCAGCAGAGAGCTGGATACACTCACAGAGGTTTAGCCAGTAGTCACTGGCACAGCGCCGAATGATCCGTTGAGCTTGTTCCTGGCCTTCCTATGTGCAATGAATGTCTGCTCAGAAGGCTTCCTCTTGTTTTAGCATGGATTGTTGGCTCTAATTAAGCAGTCCGGGCTTTTCCTTTTTTTCCTGCCAAAGGTGGTCACTGCGGAGTTGTAGATGGCATTACGGATATAAAACCACGTCTCGATCCTGTATGGGTTCAGGTGGGTTCTTTTTATTTAACTAATTCTGTTAGTTTTTATCTAATAACATTTATGAGCCTATCGGAGAGTCTGTGTAAATCAATTAGGCTTAAATCTTGGGCATCTATATGTTTCTTTTTATTTAAGGGTTAAATTCAATAAATATATTTCTATGGTATTTTCTAGTAATATTTAACATATTTGATATATATTTTTAAATATTTTTTAATCGAATATGATGAAGTATCTAATAATTTATATTATTTGTGATTGGTGGGGATTACGGGGTGCGAGTGTAGGTAATATTTTTGCTGGTAGGGGGCATATGGATGTGATATGTATAATATATCTGGAAGAGGGGATGGGTAGTTATATTGTATATAAAGGATTAATTTGATAATAATTAGAAAGGTCTTGAGGCGGGGCTAGGTCTTACATTTTTCATACGATGTGGAGTTCTTTAGAATTATGTACGAACAGAGCTATTTGCGAGTTATGTGTTTTCGTTGTTCGTCCATTTTGGCTAGTAGAAACATTTTTCTGTAGGGCATTGTTTTAAGCCCTTAGTTTTGATGTTCATATAACTTATGGAAGGGTTATTGATTGCCTGTAGGATCCTGATTTTTTCAGTGGTGCATAGTAGGCATTTCCTGAAGGTAGGGCTATTAGGCTTTTCTTTATCGATGATCTTCTATTTAATTCCATAGGGGGTACTAGACTCATTAGGCGGCCATATAGTAATAGCTAGCGAAGTGTTATTTTTTTCATGGATATTTGAAAGTGTAATTGTCGGTGTAGCGCCTCTATTTGAAAGTCCCTTGAGTAATTCCAATGTAAATTTCTTCTTTTTTGGAGTTTACACCGAATATGACTTTGGCTTCGTACACTATGGATCTGATTGAGCAAGCCTCTCCTAGGGAAAACTTCCCCTCTTCTGCATCAGCAGCGGGGGTGGGGGATTGATTGGAGTTGTGGGTTTTGACGCTAGAACTGTTTCTACGGAGAGAAAGCAAAAATAACCAGTTTTGACTGTATTTCTATTAAAAAGTTTATGAAGCCTATTAGATGGTGGAATGTATTTATCAATTAATTGAAGCAATTGTTATATTTGACTCTGAGGAAGTATGAGAGTGAACCAGTCATGTTTCTTTTCCTATTATGGCGGTGTTGTCTGATAGGTTGGGTTGGTATGTAAAAGATTTTTTCTCCATTACGGAGGGCGTTGTTGTAATATTATGTGGCTTGTTGAAAACTCTCGGGGCTAAATAAAAGGTGGGAGATTCCTTTACTTATGTTAGGGATCAGATTCTTAAAGACAAGAGAGGGTGCAGGATTGGGTGTTGACATTTATTAGCTGTTCGGTGGGTTCGTGGTATGGTCTAGTGGATTTGTTAGTTAGGTCCAGGTTTGCGTCTAATAAGTCCACGCTAATGAGATTGGCATCAATGGTGATATTGAACTCCATTCTTCAAGTTGTTTTCATTTCGTGAGTCGTTGTTAATTTAAACAAACCCTAACGCCCTTTTTAAAAAGAAAAGTCAATCCATGTCAATGAAACCATGGTACTCTCTAAAATATGTAACATATAGTTTTTAAATAAATAATTTGTATATATATATATATATATATATATATATATATTTATTTTTACGTGCATATAAAAGGAATCCTTGTATATATATATATATATATATATATATATATATATATATATATATATATATATATATATATATATATATATAAACAAATCGGAAATAATATTAATAACAACGAGAAGGTATATACAGGGTGTTGCAAAAAATATTCGACACTTGAAAAGTAATCGAAATACAAGGAAGTGGCGAAGCTCAGATAGACGAGATCGCAACCGTACGCTCTAACCACTAGTCACCTCCTTACCCGACTGAACCCTCCTTGACAATTTCTTCTGGAGCGTGATCAAGGTTAAGACCAACAAGCACTCCCACAACCTGATCGACTCTCTGAAGGCTATTATCGTTGAGGCGTTCGCTGATATAGAAAAGGACATAGTCGCCACAATATGTAACTCATTTCGCGCCTGCCTTGAAATGGTAATATCCGTCACCGGCAGTTACATTGAAAACATAATGTAGTATGTAGTGTCGTTAAATAAACTGCCGGGTCTCTGCATATACAAATTTTGTTTTTTATTGGCTATTTCGTTTTCTTTTAGTCAAGTGTCGGATTTTGATGCAACACCCTATACAAGAGCTATAGAAAATCTATTTAAATGATGGCATTTAAAAATGAAACATCTAAAAAAGTACTACACTATCTAAATATATAAGGGAACAAAAATACAAACATAAATATTTATTACGAACATTTAACATTAGCATTTTTATGTCATAGAAATAGTAGAAATTCTAAATTATATTCAACGGAAAATATCAAATTATAAACTTCAGAAAATAATATTATTAAAGAAAAACAAAAATATTGTACTGCCGACATATAAATAAATATTTACTTTGTTATTTGAGTTACGAGAAAACACACAGCTTTCGTCGGAACCACCGTGACAATGATAAATATAAAAAAAGGTAAAAGTGTCTGTAAGTTGCTCTTAGGTCACTAGGTCTCAATACTATCAACAGAATACAGGGGGGGAGTGATTCTCTAATTCAAGACATCACATAGAAAACAAGGAATAATAACGAGCGTGTAAAAGACGACTCAAACACCAAGTTAAGATTCAAACAATATTTATTTATAAAATAACAGAAGAAGGGATAGACATATATGAAACAAAAAAAAGCAAAACAAAGTGCTAGTTTAAAGGAAAGGGATACTGTTTAACATTAACTAATGGCGAGAAAAATCCAAGGTTGTTACAAGACTCCCCACAGACGTTGAAGGGTTTAAGGATCCAGGAATGTCATAAGTCACATCCATCCTGATCTTTGGATGGAAATGCCTAATTTGCACATGAGCTGTGTTTTTTTTTTTCAATAACAGCAAACACTTTAATGCAATTATTTCATTAATATTTTAATTATTCAGATTATTGTTTTTATCTCGATTGTTATTCTCACAGCGTTTGGGCCGCTGTAACATGTGAACTGGCCCCTTTATTTAATCAACCTAGATAGATTGTTCTCGTTTCGTCAGCCATAATCGGGTAGAAATAATTTGTAATTGTATTCTTAGTACTAAGGACTGAACTTTCAACCTCCAGAAGAGTTTCACTTAGAACTGATTATTATGATCCAAACTATCAATCTTCATCTCAAATTATCCGAAATGTTTCACGATTTATTGATTCACAGTTTAACTGTCACCATTTACTTGACACCCAACTGAAGCAAAGTTTGACTTATCCACCAAGAAGAGAACCTTTTTATAACTGATTCATCCCGTCGGCACTCTTTCAGGAATGAAGTCGTCTGAGATGAAAGGAAATAAACTAACACCCACTCCAATAGGAGAAAGTATTGCTTGAAAAAAAGTGTTTATCTGTCTCCCACAAAGGGAAGGTAAGATACAGGGTCAGTTTATAGTGGAAATCCAGCTCCCCCAAAAGAAGTACTCTAGTCCGGCTGCCTGGTCGGTCTCGTCCACATGGCTCGCGTATGACCGTGCCTCAGACGACAGGGTATAAACCTATCCCTACTCTGGAAGGTGATGCGATAGGTAATCAACCCTTAATTTTGATCGTTACATACAAAATATTAGACTTCCCGTTGGAGTGGGCAATGCAACAGATAGATCTACATTACAAGACTAAGTTTAACTTGCAAAATGTGCTTGACGCTTTCACCGTCAGCTGTTTAATCTGGTTGGTGAGTGAAGCCTCCGATCAAGATCATAACACCACAATACAAACAACGAGCGTTTGAACATTTAACTCCGACTTGAGACCATGACACAAAAAATAACGAATATATAAAGTACAGACATTTTTTAAACGTTATTGTTTGTAAAGTGTTCCTTGACCATTTAGATTCTGTTGTTAGCATTCTTGCAAGAAGGCTACGTATTAGTTGGCAACATAATTAAATTAAAGTGATACTACGTAACCGACTGGATTCGAACTTGGCACACCCAGGACGTCAGCCCGTGTCACTAGCAACTACATCACCGTCACCTCCCTAAAATTACAGCGACTTAGATTTTCTAATCAATTAGAATATATAAATCTGCTTTGTTTGTCACGATTTCTCTATATTTCTTGAATGCTGCTCCGAGAGAGTCGAGTGAAACCTACTTTTGGAATCTTTTGTTTCGAGAGAAAAATATACATGCGTGAAAATGTGTACATACCATTTGATCATTTGAATAATCTTTTATTCCTTTTATAGTTTCTATTCTCTTGTCAATTTCCTCTCGGAAAATGTCTGCGTTGATATAATAAATTGGAGATGAGAAAGAGACTGCAACGATTCCGTGTGGAAGTGTTACCTGTAAAAAAATTCAGAATAAAGAAAACGCGTTTCTTGAAAACAATCACAAAATGCAATCTGCTGGTGGATTCTGGTGAACTGTTGCGCAAATGTTGACATAGGAAGAAGGTTAAAGAGTTAACTTGCTGCTTATTTATAATTTGTTAAAGAACATATTCGAAATGAAATAAGATGTTTATGTTATATGATAAGAGCCTAAGAATAGAAAATTAGTCAGACTGAGCGACAGAATTTGTGGAATGATTGACGATCCGGGGTTAAAATATGACCTCGATGAAAACGAAAGTTAAGATCTGACGTAGTCTCTTCTTCCGTTCAGACTTGAGAGCGAGTGGACACAGAAAGAATGTTCTCGTCCCAACTCCCAATGGGGGCGGAACGAGTTATGCAATAGTCTATCATAAGGGTGGTCAATGCCTGTCTGTCTATATTTCTCTCTGTTAGCCGAGTGTACAGCTATATATGTTTTTCTCTCTGATTTCTGTAATTGATATCTTAGCATGTGTTTTCATGCGAATAAAACCTCCGTCTAAAACGAAACGATTGGAATTTAATTGTTTACTAGCAGTTATAATTTTTTTAATTGGATTTAGATATGTCAGCTTCAATTCTATGTAGGTGCAACTTCTAAAATCCACTTGACTTTAAAATTAAGATTTTAGCAGCAAATTAAAAAAAAAATTTAATACGCATGCAAAAAAATGATATTTTAATTTTTAATGCTGCTTTCGTCTATGTTTAATTCATTTTTTTAAATTTAAAGTTGATCTTTTATAAATTCGAACTGGACTGTTCTCAATTTGTAGCGAGTTCTTTTTTTAATTTGAGGATTAAACGGTAGAGCGAACTACCAATTATCACATATATAATTTGAACATGCTTCATTAATATTATGTATTTTTTGTCATTCAATACATATTTAAAGTTAAAATGGCGATAGTGCAGTATATTTAACAGGAAAAGGAGTTTAAAAACAAATACTGAACAATTAACAGTTACCAAACGCAAGAAAAGCTACTATTCTACCTACCCACATAATTTGTTTTGTGTTTTAAAGTTTTTGAAAACGTTTTTATTTCAATATAAGATTTCGTTCAAATACGCTGTCGTTACAGACAGAATTAAAAATCGGCTTTCGAGAAATAACTGAAGTCTGATTATTATATTTTTGTCATCTTCTTTTAATTGAGCAGAAAAGTTAATCTTATTGCGTTTGGAACACTTATTTGTTGTATATTTGTTTTTTGTTTTTTTTTTCATCCCAAAAGACGAAAAACCTATCAAACAAATTTCAATGATTTCCAGAAAGCAGTCTGTCTGTGATTTTGAATTCTGAATGTAACGACAGCGTATTTGAACGAAAGCTTATATTGAAATGAAAACGTTTCAACCGCTTCAAAACATAAAACAAATTGTGAACGTAGGTAGAAAAGTAACCTTTATTGCCTTTGGTAATAGTTATTTATTCAATGGTTGTTTTTTACCCTCTTTTTCTTGTTAACTGCAGAATTTCCATTAAATTTTTATTTCTATTTTGATGTATACTTTTTTATTTCTATTTTGATATATACTTTTTTATTTGGAATTCAACTTTTTGTTAAATTTGTGTAATCGAATTTAATTTAAAATTCAACTTTTTTTTAAAATTTGTAGTTGAGCCGTCTTTGATTTGAAGTTCAACATTTGTTTATTGTATGATAAAAAATATGTATAATAGTTAGACCAGCGTTTCTCAACCCAGGTTTCCAGCCCCCTATGGTTCCGCAAATTGTCTCTGAGGGTTTCACAAAAGCAAGTGAGATAAGCTAATGCACTTTTAACATTTTATTTAATTGCATACATGTAATATTTCTAAACACGCACAATATATACTTAGTCATTGTAATATTGTAATGTAGACATGATCATATCTAACATTAATTGTTATTATAAATTATAACAACTGTTGGGAATGTATTTAGTGATGTCTGTACGGTGCCAGCATTATTGAAAATTTAACAAAGAAATAATAAGTTTTCCTTAAATTCGTTATTCAAAGGTTCATGCAATGATATTTACTAAGTGAACAACGATCAATATAATATAGGATATGGCATATAATTTTGATTTTGGGGCAGGATTTCCTTAAGATGTAATTTATTTTAAGGGTTATCCAAGAGTAAAATGGTTGAGAAACGCTGTTCTAGGCGAACAAGAATCAAATTGGTATTAACTGACCCCTGGATACGTATCCTTGTCCAAGAAGACATTCGTATTGCTCAAAATACCGAGGGAAACAGCTTTCACCCTAAACACAAATAAAACACAATATGTATATATACTTAATCATAAAAAAGAACAAATGACAGAATATATTTTTTATAAAGATAAAACAAAAACTTTGAATTTGAGTAATGCATTTACTTTTGCACTGAAAGAAAAAAAATACATGTTAGAAATGTCGATAAGTTGATTAAACATGAAAATTCCATATATAAACAATCACTGAACAGTGCAAAATGTTACACATTTAAAAAATGAAATAGCAGTTGACGTCAAAATAAAGAATCAAATTTATTTGCTAGATTATTGCAAAAAGCATGAAATATGCGCAATATGTAGAACTAATAACCATTAATAACGCTTTTAATGGATATATTTGTGTTTATATACTTATGTGTATATGTATTCCCTTTAAACGGTTTTAAAATGTAATGTTCAAATGACTGATTGTTCTCCTAGAATGTTTATCATAATGAACTTGTTTATTTGTGTATGTAGGGTATGGCTCTATTCTGTTAAAGTTTCAAATGCTTAAAATATTTGATGACGGCTACGTACGGGAACTTGGTTACCTATCTATAAGCCCTATATCTACCTAAATAAATACTCCGATACACATGTAAATACTCTTAGACGTATTGTAAAATAATGATGCAGACATGTTGAGTAATAACGCATAAGACGTCACGAGGAGGTTAAGGGCATGACCCAGCAATAATGAAGAAAAGCCGAAGATTAGCTAGATTGTCAATTAGGCTAAAAGAACAACGGAAACGACTTGATAACCTTTAAAAGAGTCAGGTGCGCGAGGCCAGAAGAAGAAAGCAGTCAGAGTGCGGTTTAAAACGAAGGAAGAATGAGCGCTTACGTAGCAAAGATCGAGTTGGGAGGATATAGAGAAAAACTTGTCGTGGGTCAGCCCCGAAGAGAGATACCCCACCACGGCCGAACTGCCGTAAACAACTGGCGTGGGGATCACAAGCCTTCCCTAGATTCCGGGAGCGGATTGCTAAAGAACGTATTGTCGTGTTTCCCTCTAGGTTGCAAGGTAAATCACTCTGCCTGGTTTTTGTGAAAATAACCTGCGTTGGGTAGAGTGGAAAATCAACTGCTGTCAAGGTAAAGAAAGAAGTGTCTTCGTAAGACAAGGGAAAGAACAATGATGCCAAAGGACTTTTGCTAACAAAGAAATATTTAATTATATATATGTGCATACCCAATTTACACCAGCTGGTGGTGAAGAATAAAGAAACAGAGTTTCACGAGCACGTCCTTGTCTCTATTGTTGTGTTTTGTTTGATGTTACCGGGTCCCCCGAAGGAACGGGTATTGCACCAGTATCTTCATTTCTAAAACTTGATTTAAATATGTTTTAATTCAAAGCTCTTCATAAAAACGAATTGAGCTGTCTTCGGTGATTAACATTGTTTATATAAACATTAAGATTTCACTTACTTGTGGCATGTTACCGATAGCCTAACGGTTAGAAGCACATACACTTCTAACCGTTAGACTATAGGTAACAGGAAGAATCCTTTATAAAAATGTCCTTCTTCGAAAATATTCTGGCCTGAACAACAATTTTCCAATTGAGTTGATTACGGAAACTGAGAAAAACAGTTAGAGTGGCCATAGAGCCTTCTCTTGAAAGTGTTTCTAAAAGTTTTTAAAAAATTACTTGTGTGGTTCTAGAGTCTTCTCGGTGCTGTTTTTCGAGTTGTTCCATGGCTTCACTACGTTGTTTTTTAGTGGTTACACGCTTTAACTACGTTGTTTTTTTTGGAGTCGTTCCATGTTTTGACTACGTTGTTTTCGAGTGTTTCTGTCTTGTTCGAGTGTTTCCACGCCTTAACTACGCTGTTTTTCGAGTGTTACTATGCCTTAACTACGTTGTTATCGAGTGTTTCAATGTATTCACTACGTTGTTTTTGAGTCGTTCCATGTCTTTACTACGTTGTATTTCGAGTGTTTCCATGTCTTGACAACGTTGTTTTTCGTGTGTTTCCATGTCTTGACTACGTTGTTTTTTAGTTTTACTATATCTTTGCCACGTTTGTTTCGAGTGTGCCCATGTCTTTATTGCGGGTTTTAGTCGTTCTATGTCTGGACTACGTTGTTTTTGGAGTCGTTCCATGTCTTGACTACGTTGTGTTCGAGTGTTTCCATGTCTTGACTACGTTGTTATCCAGTGTTTCCATGTATTACACTACGTTGTTTTTGGAGTCGTTCCATGTCTTGACTACGTTGTGTTCGAGTGTTTCCATGTCTTGACTACGTTGTTATCCAGTGTTTCCATGTACTACACTACGTTGTTTTCAAGTGTTACCACCTCTTCACAACGTTGTTTCTTCGAGTCTTTCCATGTCTATACTATGTTGTTTTTCGAGTGTTTCCATGTCTACACTATGTTGTTTTTCGAGTGTTTCCATGTCTTCACTAAATTATTTTTCGAGTGTTTCCATGTCTTCACAACGTTGTTTTTCGAGTGTTTCCATGTCTGCACTACGTTGTTTTTTCTAGTGTTTCCATGTCATCACTACGTTGTTTTTTCTAGTGTTTCCATGTCATCACTACGTTGTTTTTTCGAGTGTTTCCATGTCTTCTCTACGTTTTTTTTTCGAGTGTTGCCATCTCTTCACTACGTTTTTTTTTTTAGTGTTTCCATGTCTTCACAACGTTGTGTTTCAGGTGTTTCCACGTCTTCACTACATTTTATTTCTAGTGTTTCCATGTCTACACTACGCTTTATTTCTAGTGTTTCCATGTCATCACTACGTTGTTTTTCCGAGTGTTTCCATGTCTACACTATGTTTATTTCGAGTGTTTCCATGCCTTGACTACGGTGTTTTTCGAATCGTTTCATGTCTACCTACATTGTTTTCTTATGGTTTAAAACATTACAACATCAAAAGTGTAACGTCATTCATTGGTTTTATAACTTGATATACATTATTTGCCTCTTTGTTCATAATTTTATTAATACAGCAGAGGTCAAGATATAATGGATCAAATTCAATGCATTCAATACATATTTCTTTACTCGTCGCCCAATCTTTTGTCTCGTAGTTCGACAGTTTATAGGAATAACTACACTCGAATAAGGCTTTGAAATCGACTATATAGATTTTAATATTTATTTTTACTTAAAATGTAACACAGAGCCGAAAAGGAGCGTGAGGAAAGGCTGGATTTTTCTATCTTACCAAGACATATTCAATCACTAAAACGTTTTAATCATACTAACCATCCACCCGCAATACACCAGAATAAAATCGCTTAATGAATAATTTACTTAGAACTCATATACCTACAATATGCAGTGACGAGTTCTTGTAAGTTTTTCTTTTCTCTATTTTATAAAGAGTCCAGTGTGTCTTACCAGGGACACTATCAACGTGTTTATTACTTTTCAGAACTTTCTTATTCTTCTTGGGTATTCTCTTTTTATAATCTCTTTCGTCGCTGTAGTATTTATTATTATTATTATTTACTCACTAGGAGTCCTAATACAAGTCATTATAAATGATCGCCTACTCGCAACCACCGGTAGTTTTCTCTGGAGTTTGAGTGAAAACAAGTCTCCACCGACTTCTAGTACTGTCCACTTTTCTCGGTAGTCGTTGCAAATTAATTTGCGTTATCGCAGCAGCAGTTTACCTTTGATTTCTCGCTGATGACGGCCGTTGATTTTCTCTGGAATTCGAGTGATAATAAGTCTTCTCAGGATTCCCGTACTCTCCGTACCCTTCCAGTGGATGTCTGGATTGTGCTCTACTTCCTCGTTCTTTACATCCACCTTGGGCCTTCGCGATAATTATGTGCGAT
>OY744521.1:123029297-123199297 GCA_963556195.1 Sepiola atlantica
AGCCGTAAACAGGATGAAAGAGAATAGGAAACAATGGAAGAGCAGAAATCTAGTTCACAACGGAAAGACTGAATAAGAAACATGAAGAATTAAAACAAAAGATAGCAGAAATAGAAGGAAGACTGAGACGATATAGATACAAATCTGAACAGAAAAAACAGAACAGGACCTTTGAAAATAATGAAAGCCAGTTTTAAAAAAAACGTAAACGGAGAACAAACAACAGAAAAACCAGACCCGAGAGAGACAAAACACTTCTTGGGCAAGATATGGGAAAAGCATTAAAAAAACACAACAAAAATGCCAAGTTGCTGAAAAACATGAAAGAAATACAGGAAATTGAAGAAGGAACAGAAACAGATATTAATTTAAAAAAAACGATTACGGCAACCCTAAGGAAAATCGGAAACTAGAAAGCACCAGGCCACGATGGAATACATGCATACTTGTTTAAAAAATTCACGACTCCACATGAAAGGCGAGCGCAGAAACAGGGAGGATGTATCCACAAAACAGACGTACCAGAGAAAATGACCAAAGGAAGGACAACGCTAATACAAAAAAATGGCAAAATAGGAACGATCCCAAGCAACTATAGACCAATAAGCTGTTTACTAACAATGTGGAAAATCCTAACGACACAACTGAGAGAACAAATCTACCAATCCTTAAACAATCGTGGACTGCTCACGTAACAATAAAAAGGGTGCCGGAGCGGTGAAAGAGGGCACATGATTTGCTATACATTGATCAAATCATCCTGAAGGAGGTAAAAAGCAGAAAAAACATATCCATGGCATTGATTGATTAAAAGAAAGCTTACGACAGAATCCCTCAAGCATGGATAATTGAATGTTTAAAAATATAAAAATACCCGATAGGATTATTAATCTTATCAAGAAAGCAATGGAAACATGGAGACTAGAACTGACAGCCGGAGGACAACAGCTGACCGAGATAAAAATACAGAGAGTCATTTTCCAAGGAGACACCCTATCACCACTACTGTTTATCATAGCCATGATGTCGCTCAACTATATACTCAGAAAATGTTATACCAGATACAAGTTTACAGACACAGAACAAATAATAAACCACCTGGTGTACGTGGACAACCTGAAACTATTTGCAAAAAGCAAAAACGAACTGGAAAAGCGGATGAATACGACCGGAATCTTCAGTCAGGACATTCAAATGGAATTCGAAATGGAAAAGTGTGCACTACTAGAAATGAAAAGAGGAAAACTGGAGACGACAGTAGGTATTGAAATCCCCAACCAAGAGGAGATGAGGGCGCTAGGCGAACAAGATAGCTACAACTATTTGGGAGTTCTGGAAGTGGACACGATCAAATCTACAGAAATGAAAGAGAACATTGGAAAAGAATACTTACGAAGAACAAGAAAACTCTTAGAAACGAAATTATATAGCAGGAATCTAGTAACAGGAATAAACAACTGGGCAGTATAGCTAATAAGATACTCTGGACCATTCATAGGCTGGACTAAAAAAGAACTCAGGCACCTTGAGCAGAGGACTGGAAAATTAATGACCATACACAAAGCACTACACAAAAAAGACGATACGGACAGACTCTACATAAAAATAAATGAAGGGGGAAGAAGATTGGTAAGTATAGAAGAGTGTGGAAGACTAAAAAGATAGCTGAAGACATACATAACTCAGAACACGGAAAGGATAATCACCGCAGAAAGAGTCACCGTTCCAATGAGCAGCTCGGGAAGCACCGAAGCCAGAAACAAAACGACAAGAAAAGAAAAGTGGGGGAAAAACAACTACATAGACGCTTCAGAAGACTGACAAGAGAGGAAACACGAAAATAGCTAGGTATGGTTAAGAAAAGGACACCTGAACAGATAAACAGATCTTTACTGATGGCTGCACAGAAGAATGCAAATAGGACAAACTACATCAAAGCCAATATAGATAAACCCCAGGAAAACAGTAAATGCAGACTGTGTGGACAAAGAGACGAAACAGTAAACCATATAATAAGTGAATGCCGTAAGCTAGCCCAAAAAGAATGCAAAAACAGACATGACTGCGTGGGGGAAAGCAGTACACTAAGAACTGTGCAAACGATTGAATTTGAATACGCAGACAAATGGTACAAACGTAAACAGAAACAGTACTGGAAAACGAAAAACACAAAATCCTCCAGGCTATTGATGTACAAACAGAAAAACTCATACAAGCAAGAAGACTGGATGTTATAATAATCGACAAGAAGGAAACATCTTGCAAAATCGTAGACTTCACCGTTCCAGCAGACAACAAAGTGAAGATCAAATAGACGGAAAAACGAAGCAAATACACATAACTTGCCAGAGAACTGAAAAGAATATGGAGCATGGAGAAAGTCAGTATAATACCAATAATCGTAGGAGCACTAGGAACAGTTCCCCAATACCTGGAGAAAAGACTGGGAGAAATTGGAATCAAAGAGATCACTGAGACCATACAAATGACGGCAATGATCAAAACAGCTGTAATCTTAAGGACAATCCTTATATGCGGAAACCAACTCGCATAAACTATGAATGGTAAGCAGTCACATGGAAGTACAAGAAGAAAACAAAACTACAAGAAAAACACCATCGCATGAATTTCTGAATAAATGCTGAAAATCATTATAATCGGATAATTACCTTATTTCTAGTGATTTCTTTTCTTCAGAAATGTCAGACGCCCTCCCCCCCCCCCCCCCCAAAAAAAAATATGGTGCCGGCCTAGACTGACATCACATAAAATATTTGTAGAGGGCCAAGGTGGATGCGAAGACCTAGGAGGGACAGCACAAACCAGACTTCCACTGGAAGAGTGCGGAGAATGCTGGAACCGTGGGGGGGGGGGTTATTGCCACCCAAATCCAAGAGAAGACCAATGGTTCTTACCAGCGAGAAATCAATGGTTAAGCGGATGTTACGATACTGCAAGGTCATTTGCGGTGATTATCGAAAAAAGGTGGAGATTACTAGAAATATGTGGAGACTTGTTGTCACTCAGACTCCAGGGAACCCCACCGGTTGTTGTCAGTGAGCAATTACTGACGATGACCTGTGTAATAACTCCTAGTGAGTACAAATAATAATAATAATAATAATAATAATAATAATAATAATAATAATAATAATAATAATAATAATGAAGATGATGATGATTATAGGGTCTTTTTTTAAATCTAATTTACATATGTGTTTGTGGTGCACACAGAAACACATATGTGAACCAGATAACGCTGATAAAAGAGAGTCAGTATGTCTCTCAATGCTCACAGAGGCATTAAGAAATATTAGGGAGTGATTGAATCAACATAGAGCAAGAGGGCGTAAGAAATACATAGATAGCTACGACAGATAGGTGAGTTGGTTTACAGCTAATTAAAACAATAAAAACTTTTATTCAAACATAACTCAGTCCAGAACTAAAGTATATTTGTGCATGTATTTTGTCGTCTATAGGAAACAGCCTTATGGAAACAAACGTTGATTAACCTACATTTAGTATAATAATAGATGGATAATAAATAAACGAAGTAACACATTTTAAATAGAGATATTCAAATTTAAAAATAACAAAGTTACAGATTTTAAATAGCAAAGTAAAATGCTATTTTAAATATAAAACTAGGAATAAGGACTTTGAATATTTTCTGATTTCCTTTTAAAAAGCAAATATACATAAAACTTAAAGAAACACTTTCATTACGAAAATATGGGTCCTTTCCCTCTCCGCCTTACTGGTATTTCTTTTTTTCGTATCACATATTATGAATCATAAAAGAATGTCACCATTTGAGTCTTGTCCGAACTATGTTCCATGTAGAAATATAAATAATATTATTTATCCAGAAGATTCGTATTATTTGTATTATTCGGACGACCCATCTTGGACGTTATTCTCGAAAGGTTTCAGTCGATGTAACCTTCGACCTACTTCAGGTGTGTCTTGTAAAACTAGGGAATCTTTATGTCGACATCGGGAATCTGTATTGAATTTCGAACTGAATCCACAGGACTAGATTATTATAGAAAGAGAGGGAGAGAGAGTAAGAGAGAGGCAGGGAAAGAGAGAGTTTCAAATAAAAAGTATGAGAAAGGGGTATGTTGTGATTCGACAACGGTTTCTCTCTCTTTCTCTCTCTCTCTCTCTCTCTCTCTCTCTCTCCCTCTCTCTCTCTCTTAACTCACATTGTCGACCTTGTGTCTAACTTTAGCCTCGTATAGTGGAAAGTATACAAGGACTGATCTACTATTATCAGTCTCTCCTGCACATTCCAGCCTTCGGATTACGATCAAGGTGTAGTACCTGTTCTTTTCTTCACCCGAAGGAGGAAATATACTGTTTATTAATAGTAAATAAAATAAATAATCGACTTCTTATAGAGTTCTATCAATTCTAAACTCAAGTTCTGTGAAATACTTTGTTCGTATAAAAAAATTTAAATCATTAGTATGTTTTCCTGAATAATGTTTGACAAAAAATATATTAATGTATTAATAATTAAACTTTTAGTACAGTCACCCTAATTATTTGGGCACCTTATTACAGAATGTCTTCAAATCTAAAATATTTTTACATTACATTTATCACAATATTTGACCATTTTCTTAACAATTTAAAAAAAGAATTTGGGACAATTTTGGAGGAGATTTCTTTGTTATTTAAATTGACAAATTTTGTAGATTATTTCTTTAAAAAAATATTAATGATTTTTTATACTTTTTACAAATAGATATACAGGAAAATTTCAATACTTACGTCATCAATTCCGAGTTTCACAGAATACTCCCGAGACTGGCGAACGTTAACGAACTTCACCGAACAATCTACATAATACAAACCGAACTGTTGTTTTTTTTTTTAAATGTTACTATAACCCTAACCTAACCCTAATCTAATCCGTAACTAACCTTAATCTAACTATAAACTAAGTTTTAATTTTAGTTTGCAAAGTCGATTTAGTTCGGTTCGTATGGTGTGTAAGTCTCGGAACTGCTTACCTCACGACTACGTCACACCTGCAAATTTCTGGATATCTATTCCTAAAAAGCACCATGATTTTATTTTAAGATGATGTTTTAGCACTATTAAGAGAATAGGCTTTTGATAAATAAAAGTGTTTTTTACACTATTTTAGCAACAGTTAAAAATGTTTTAAACATTTTTTACAATATTTTGACCAGATTCTTTTATAAAGATACCAAGAACGGATAAAAATAATTCCCCAAAACAGAAGTTTTGCACCACTTTTATGTCCTTTTAGGGAGATTTGAATCGAGATAACATTATGTTGAACTTTATGTCTAGAATCCCAATTTTGATCAAAATCCATTACATGATTTTGATTCTAGAAAATGACTCAAAGTTAAGCTTAAGAGATTTCCAGAATAAATTGAAATTCAGATAATATTGTTTGATTGGTGGACTATGAATCAAATGCAATTCAAATCTGAAATATTTGAATTTTCAACTGGAGGCGATGAGTTGTGTCCATATTAGTCCCCCTAAAAACCTTTTTATATGTTCAAAAGAAACTGAAACTTGATGGAATATTTATTAATTGATCTCCAATAACTATTGTTATTAATTGATGTCTAATAACTATTGTTCAAATTTAACAAAAATCGGAGGTATCTGAAGTATCAGGAAGGGCTTCCAAACCCATTTTACCCCCTTTGTATAAAACTAGAGTAAACTAAATATAACCCACATTACTAGCAGTTGTGTTCCATAATTCCTAATGATCGGTTAATTAGTTTAGAAGTTAATCCTGCGCATACAAATATATAAATATATACGCATACCTAACTTTATATAAATCGAGAATATCTGGACTCTCAAATTGTGTTTAAACTCTATCACAAGAAGAATTTTATTGAAGTGGACACATGAAAAATTGTAAAAGTTAAAAGGTGGTTTTGGTTCTGTTTACATACCCCATCATATTTACATATTCTCCATATTTTGGGGAAGTTGAAGGTTTCTTGCAACATTTTACGCAATGCGACAATTATGATACCCGATAGAACACACTGAAAAATAAAAAGATTATTAAACAAATAATTTAATGCATTAAAACTTTTAAAACCAAAATTATTTAGTCGAAGTATCAAAAAGAGGCAGATCTTTCTCTCTACTTTGTCACGTTTTATTTCGGACTTCCTGTCCGTGATGTCATATCATGACACGTATACCTAAACTCTAACTTGACTTCTAATGAATTTTTTATTCTCTGCTTAATTTTAAGCTTACGTGGAAAATTTCCAATTTAAACCTTACTTTTACACACGCGTTGTGGGGTGTGGAGATGACAACTCCCGTCTACTGCCCCCAAAGTTGCGGATAGGGGAACGGCCTCTTGATATAGATGTCAGATTCGAATACTAAATAAGCAGTGCCGACAAGCTCAATGCATACACCCTGGCAAAGCATAGCAATCGGAAGTCACCCTAATAGGGTTAACAATGAAGCCATGGGAAGCAGTTTGGGATAGATTTCTCCTATGACTGAGGATATAAAATGTACTTTTTTATTGTCATTCAAAAAGTGACCAACCAAATCAATTGGATTTTAAACGGGGGCGTAAAATTGTTCAAATTTGAAAAATGTCGCATTTTCAAATGTAAACAAATGAATTCTGAAGAAAAGAAGTCACTAGAAATAAGGTAATTATCCGATTATAATCAATTTTTTAGCATTTATTTAGAAATTACGACGTTTATAATGGAGAGATTGAGTAAATCTTACACTTTGTAGGGTTTTTTTTTCGTAAATCTTTATTTTTTGCACGATTAATAAAACAATTACAGTGGGTGTTTTACAGATACTTTATTGGACGTCTATCATCTGAAAGGGTCACATTTATACCAGTTCAGGATACGTCATCGACAATCAATCCGGCAATGGTTGAGCTGCTGTTGAATCCGCTGTCTCTGCTTTGTCGGTGTGCGGTATGATCCTGTTGAGTCTTAGGAGGTGAACGCTCCCAGGCTTTACTTTCTCTATTTGAGAAGGAATTAGTTTATTGCAAATCGTCTGATGCGCGCTTATCAAGGAATGCTGACGGGGCTGCTAAAGCTATTCTGCGGGGCCAGAGTGTACTACATTTCTGGTGCGCTTGCTTTCCCTAGCTTCCACCTTCCCGGCCATTGTGTCACATCTTCCTGTCGTGTGAAGGAAGTAAATACCATTGTATGTAATAAATTCCATGTTGAGATTTAAAAAATAAATCTAAACAAATTTATTTACTCCGTTTTGTGGTACTTAAAAGAGATTATTTTCTTTAATTTCGAAAATGTTTTTTTCCATTATTTGAGTATGCAATATTGATTTAGTGTTACCTTCTATATATAAGCAATCTTTAACTTACGATAAAACAAATAGATTATCTTAACTCATTTTGAAAACTGATTTTAATAAAGTATCTGAACATCCATAGAAAAAGAGGAATACATGGTAAGTAAAGCAATTTCCTAAATACTCACAATTGGTAAAGAATTTAACAACGGGCCCGCAAAAAAGATCATTACCAGCAGAGAGAGACCTCCAACTAAGCCACCAACCTGGGGAAAAAGAACAGAAAGTTTACTAAGAAAAACAAATAAAAACCTAAAACACGGTGATAATTTAACTATATTAAACTCCATTCAACAAACACTGAAATAAATATGTTAAACTAGCTGACATACCCGTCTATGATGGGTTTCTCAACTTTTCCTGAATTTTATAGAAACGATTAGAAGTTATGAACATCTATTAAATATTTTTCAGCCAGTTATTTTATTATTTTTAAAAATATCCATGATCTATATTGGCTAGAAAATAATTAAAACGCTACAGCAAAGAAAAAAAACTTGTCTAGTGTGAGATTAGAACTTACGATGGCATAAAATATTAAAACTAACAGCGAGCGCTTTATCCACAAAGCCACCGATCTAACGAAAATATTTTGTTTACTTAAATGAGTTCGGCGCAGAGATTGTTACCTCTCCGCATAGATCTAAAAAGGTTCGATTCTTTAAAATAAATAAACATAAATATAAACAAAAAATCTTATTAAAGTAAAATATATTAGTGAACATTTATCAATTAGATTCATCCATTTTTAATTTTAAAAAAAAGATAAATGTTTTCTATTCAAAGTAAACATGACGTCAAATGTGTACGATTATTAAAAGTGAAAAGTAGTTGTTCGGTCGGCTAAAAGTGAACGCTAAAAATGTCAGAAAAATTTGCTTCTAGTGTTATTTTACGTACTTTTAATTTGCAACAATGAGTTTTAAATAGATGCAAGAACTTCTTACATCGATAAGAACATCGGATCGAAGATGTTGTTTCCAAATTAGCGGTTTGGCTGTAATTCCGTGACACACATACACATATATAGAAAACGCTGCTTTATATTGTGCCGATTTCCAGTGGGAAGTACCGGCACGAGAGGGGGGGTGCTAACCTTAACAGGAAAACATGAAAACGACTTAATCCAACAACGGCAACTGACGAAGCAGAGAAAAAGAAGGAAAACGCCTTACCTTGATATGGTTGCAACAGATTGCCGATGTTGCGACCTCGCACTGTGTATTCCTGTGCTAGGTCAGGTAGTTGTAGAAGTAAATTTCGGGAAATTATAGATCGTTAAAGATCTGAATAAGAGAGATCTTAGCCAAGGAAAACAACACTTGCCTAAGAACAAAGCCGGCAAAGAAGGGAAGAAAAAGTAGAAAAATTAACACCCGTAACGTGTGCACCAGCCTGTATTTATGGCAGACAAGTGACACGTGACGTTGATCATGGAATAAAAACAACTGCAAGCAAGGCACTCGCTTCTTGGTCTCAAGTCACTCCGTCAGTGGCCGTTGAAAGGTGAGTGCCCCTAACTTTTTCTGACAATATAGAGAGAGATAATGAATAGCCTTATACCAGGCTAGACTGATCTGAGCGGATTTTGTAGGGTAAATTGAGCGACAAACAACTTATGCTACGGATCAGTAATAGATCAGGAAACATATCCTAGACCAATTCAAACAAGCCGCGCGTGCATGGTCCCCTCTGTATGTGATTCGATGTGGCGAGTGTAAAATGCAATAAATTTGGGCAATTTGGGGCATTTAGACCCCCCTTTGACCGCTGGAGGCGCGAACCAGAATTTTTCTGAGGTCAAGGATGCTCATTTTATATACAGAAAAATTGCCTCTAAATTTTGGCCAAGTTTCAGAAAAATTGAACGGATGGATCAAACGTTATGGGAGAAAAGGGTAATTTTTGCCATTTTGGGGGATTTTGACCCCCTGGGGGTGCGAACCAGATTTTTCCAAGGTCAGCGATACTTATTTTCTATTAGGAACAATTGCCTCCACATTTTGGCACAAGTTTCAGAGAAATTGAATGGATGGATGAAAAGTTATGGGGGAAAAAATGTCATTTTTTGCCATTTCGGGACCTTTTGAGCCCCTGGGGGGCTAACCAGATTTTTTTTCAAAAATCGGAGAATGTCACTTTCTAACCTGACCAAAGTTACAACTTCATGCAAAATTTCAGATAAATTCAATGGATGGTTGCGGAGAAAAATCCGGACGGACGGACATGCCTCAAAACATAAGTCCCCCGATTTTATAAATCGGGGGACAAATTAGTAACACGTCAGCAGACATCCTGAATCACGTTGGGCTTGCGAGCGTGTCGTTTATACAAATAGTGAATGTAGACACTCGGCCAGAGAATGCCTGGACGCGAAAAGGTACAACAAGAATCCAGTCTGTCCTGCATTACTAAGTAATCTTTATACGTTGTTTCACTGTTTGTTATTTTATTTTTCATTAACTATCTGGTTTTTTTTTATTATTTTATAATATTAAATGGGATTCGGCTTTAATAAAAAAAAACTTATTTTCACTTAAATCATGTTTTAGTATTAAAAAAACATTTAATTTAACTTAATACAAATTTCATCCTACATGTGAAACACCGTAATATAAGCAGTTGTGTGTATCACATACACATGAACATTAAAAGTTAGGCAAATAAAAAAATTGATAGCTACTTACCTGCGATTTTGCACCGCATCCAACAAGAACACTGCTTCGAGATACGGCCCCAGAAGGCGTATAACATCCAAAACAAGAAATCACAATGCCCGTCAATCCATAGGCAAATAGCTCCTGAAAAAGACAACAATACTTATTTAGCAGAACACGTAGACATTTTGTGGTGTATTGCAATATATAAATAAAAGGCATTGCTACTGCAGACTTTCCAAATCTCACGGGATTATCGTGAGTCTCAAAATGTGTAGTTCAATCTCTCGATTTTATGATTAGTGTCAATTTCTCACGATATATACTTCAATTTCTCTATCTCACTATTCAGTGTACATTTCTTACCATTTGTTTTTCAATCTCCAGATCTCACTATTCAGTGTACATTTCTTACAATTTGTATTTCAATCTCCAGATCTCACTATTCAGTGTACATTTCTTACAATTTGTATTTCAATCTCCAGATCTCACTATTCAGTGTACATTTCTTACAATTTGTATTTCAATCTCCAGATCTCACTATTCAGTGTACATTTCTTACAATTTGTATTTCAATCTCCAGATCTCACTATTCAGTGTACATTTCTTACAATTTGTATTTCAATCTCCAGATCTCACTATTCAGTGTACATTTCTTACAATTTGTATTTCAATCTCCAGATCTCACTATTCAGTGTACATTTCTTACAATTTGTATTTCAATCTCCAGATCTCACTATTCAGTGTACATTTCTTGGTTGTTATTATTTTACTTTTTTTTTTTAATTTTAAATGCGGCATTCTTTTGGTGTGTACTTTATCTCAATATTATTCGCAGTTTGTCTATATATTATTTTCTCTTCACTCACGATTTAAAACAAAGAACGCTTTGTCCAAGAAAATAATCGTAGAGCTATGGGAGAACGCAAGTGTTATGTTATTGTTATGAAACAATATCACAGATGCAGCCGATCCGACAACCGGATGCACGCTCTTCTTCAATAATCATGCCATAAACAGAACACAAATGGTGATCTTTCGAAAAGAACTAAAATGTCAACTTTAAACTACATTAATGCTTGTCGCGGTGCATCTCGCCGTTAGAAGTATCACAAACTCAATACGCCTTCTTGAAAGGGTTGGCGTAAGCCACACACCTAAAACAAAGAGACCCCGACGAATAACTTTGTGTGATATATACCTTGACTCCTGCTGCTAAAATCCCTTTATGGAAAAATACAGGATTAGTTGTTTTCTGCCGGTCACAGAACTCCCACACATTTCGGATTTAAACACTATTTCTCACAATAGATCAATACACTGGACTTTAAGAATTGGCCGAAAATTATGTAAATACGGTCAGATAACATCTCAGCTATTTTTTAAAAAAGTAATAAGCTTATAAGGGATTATACGAACTCACTATATTCTGCTTAAGTCACAAAACCGTCGTACGAAAGGAAAACCAAAACCTTTTTTTTTATAACAACAATAATGGATTTATTAAATAAAGTTACCTATGCTGTATGATATAGGTTAGAGAAGTTTTGGGGGCTTCCGAAGGTCTGTCAGCAAATATCTTCATGCGAAGATAATGAGTGTTGTAGCGTCCAGTGAACATAGGCCATGGACAGGATGTAAGCGTGTTTCCTTGTTGCTGGCAAGTGTCTCTCTGCTGACCGACCGTGATTCCAACGGGGGCTGAAGATGTTCTTCAGCGAACAGATGGAATCAATGCGCCCTGCAAGCTGATTGGGCAGTGTGTAACCAGATCACTTAACAGGGACATTTTTCAGAGAGAGAAAATAAGTCTTTGTAATTTACGCTGGTCATTGTTTATTTGATGGAAACACCAAATGTAAAATACCGGCTCGGAAATACATTCAGCGGGTTTTTTAAATCAATCCTCCGGAATTTCTTCATGTGAAAATCAGACCTGCAGAGTCTAAGCCATTGCTGATGGTGGCTTGTGTTCAGTCGGGACTAGGTATTGTTATATGCAGTTCTAGAAGGGCCACCCTTCAAGACTTTACCTTCTCACCCTTTGAGAAGTGGTTGGTTTAATTTTAATCGCCTGACACGCATCTACCGGCGAATGCCGACAAGGCGGCCCAGGCATTTTTTGTAAACTTTTCAAATCCATCTTTCCCGATATTCTGTCAACTATTCCGGCCGTGGGGAGGGGGGAGATAAATAAATGTTTAGTAAAACCCGGGGGTCAGAAGACTCTCAGCGTTCGACTAAGACTCGCTATTGTCGATCCCAAAAGCAATCAAACTGCCCTTTGTAGAGCAACAACCCCAACTTTCTACAAACTTCTTAATGCGATCAAACTGCCCTTTTCAGGATAACTTTCTCACAACACTACAAATGCGATAATCTTTCATACTTTGCTGCTGCCGGCTCTCTGAGATGTCCAGCAACCTGCCTCTCCAGCTCCGACGCCTGTTCTAGTTTCTGTCGACGTCCGGCTCCTGTTCCAATGCCCGTCAACGTCCGGCTCCTGTTCCAATGCCCGTCAACGTCCGGCTTCTGTTCCAGGGCCCGTCGGCGTCCTGCCTGACCAGTTCCTGCCGATCCAGCTTTTGGCCACGTCTACACGGATCGGACCTAACGGAGGCACTTCATTATATCTCGGGGACGTTCACATTGAACTTCGTGTGGTGTCCCCCCCTGTACGTTCAAGAGACGTCACCAAACCAATTCAAGTTTTAAAGACGTCACAAAACCTATCCCTGCAGTTCAGGTTCCAGAGACGTCATCTAACATTACTTGTTTTTCTTTTTTGTTTCGTTATTACTCTTGTAACTTTTGGTACAAATAAATACGATTTTTATTCATTTACACAGTTTATTTGCGTTTATCATCTCTTCTTTGCCATTGTCTGTGTCAACATTCTTAGTTGTAGGACTCATCACCATCAGCGATTGGCCCTCCAACAGGCTTATTAAAATTGATATTTATTGAAGAATTGAATCAAAGGTGTTTTATTAAATTAAATTATTGATTTTCTATCATTACTCACAAATTTTCTAGTATTCTGATAAAATTTCATGATTTGTTTGTATTGAACTCCAGATATTTGCTCATCAACGGTTGGAATCTCGAAAATTAATATATATTTTTATCTATTTCTCTTCCCCCCTCTCTCTCTCTCTCATCCTCTCTCTATATATATATATATATATAGATATATACATATACATATATATATAATATATATATATCTATATATTTATATATATATATTGAGAGAGAGAGAATAGATAGGAATGTATATATATATATATATATATATATATATATATATATATATATATATATATATATATATATATATATATATATATATATATATAAACAAGGAGTATGGTAAGGAGTATGCTTTTAAAGCATGTTAAAGATGCGAGAATATTTTATTAAAAAAAAAAGAAAAATCGATACCGATTTTCTTTTTTTTATAAACTTTCATTTTTAGTTAATAGTACAGATATATTTCGCCAAATAGAATTGGCCTCTTCAGTGTAGTTTGTAGATCCGATCTTATTGGACTGCCGGTTTCAGTTGGTGCAACCGGTTTATGAGGGTTTTTTTTTCTCACTTTCGGTACGAGATCACGCATGCACGTGGTATATGTATATATTTCAAAAGTTCATACCTTTTTAAAGCATCCAAATTAAATTTAAAAACAAGGAGTAAGGTAAAATAAAATACCTTTTAAAGCAAGTTTAAAGATGCGATATATTTTTTTATTATAAAAAAAGAAAAATCGATACCGATTTTCTTTTTTTATATAAACTTTCATTTTTAATTTATAGTACAGATAAATTTTGCCAAATAGAATTGGCCTCTTCAGTATAGTTTGTAGATCCGATCTTATTGGACTGCCGGTTTCAGTTGGTGCAACCGGTTTATGAGGTGTTTTTTTCTCACTTTCGGTACGAGATCACGCATGCACGTGTTTTTTTTTTAATAAAATATTATCGCATCTTTAACATGCTTTAAAGGGTATGTTATTTTACCTTACTCCTTTTTTTAAATTTAATTTGAATGCTGTAAAAAAGGTATGAACTTTTGAAATATATATATATATATATACATATGAGATAAACAAAATTAGAGATATTATTTAATGGTTTATGTTGTTAAACAATACGAGAATGGTTTTTACTATACAAAATATATTTAAAAGTATATTTATTATGAAAATTCATTAAAAATAATTGTTACTATGAAAATGCATTGGAAATTACGTCACTATAGACTAACCAACTAGAGCGTATTATTTCATTTTCTACGGGGTCAAAAAAGTTAAACCAAGCGTATATTTTTATAACAATACACTTAGAATTACAAGTTAGAATAATTGTTTATGGTTGTACTATTTTAGTGATATCTTCTCTTCTTTTTTTAACTAAATAGATATGCACTTTTATTCACGGGAAAACAAGAACAAAATGAAGATAGTACACTGATGTGATTCATGTTGATTAGATGAAATAATATTATCCTGGAGTTCCTCGACTCATCTACCGCTGGCTCAGGTAGAGAGTACAGGATATACGTCTTGTTTGTTTGAGAGAGAGACTGGAACTGAAGATTCATGTCGGCTTGTGTTGGCGCGAAAACGATTCATCGCGTATGGATCTCGTTACACGTAGGAGTGTGTTCGCCCACACGGTGAAAAGGCGATCATTACATGAGACGAATTACTGCCGATCACGTAGACCGATACAAAATAGTTCGCTTATGCAACTACTATAAATCCAACCAGCACTTTCCAATTCTTTTGTTGACAAAAAATAAAAAAACAAGGAAACACATTATTTTATCAATAACGATGTGCACATCTATGACTAGAAATCTACACATCTTCATATTTACGGATAAATAGTCTCATTACATTTTTTTATAATTCTAAGGTAAAAGAAAATCACACTTGTATTATTTGGATTATTCGGACTACTATTATAATCTTCGATACTATTTTGACAACGTTTCGGGCGATGTAACATGCGACCTTCTCAAGGTGTGTCTTGTCGAACTTGGGAAACTTTATGTTGAACTCCGGAATCTGTACGGAATTTCGAACAGAACCCTTTATTTAATTCACAGAGGTAGCTAGCTCTCGTACCATCATCCATGACCAGCTAGAAGTCTTAAGTAATTCGTAAATGTATTTTTAGTATCGCCTGCACTGAGGATTGAACCTTCACCTTCCAGATAACTGCCACTTGGAACTGATTATCCTTAGCACTATTATCGATTGCGCCAAAGGTTCTGGCGAACTTACCTACAGATACTCGATTTGGACATAAAGATTCCCGAGTTCGATAAGACACACCTGAAGAAGGTCGGCGTTTACATCGGCCGAAACGTTGTGAGAATAACATCTAAGGTGAGAACGGTAGTCTGAATAATTAAAATAATGAAAATTATCAATCCTCATTAAAAGAATTTTGAAACAAAATTATACTTGCCTGGTTTGCATCAATTTCATAACCTTCTTTTCGCGAAATAATCAGAGCCACGGAAATTGAATAAACAAAAGCAACGATGCCAATGCTTATGCTATCCGAAATGTACTCATTAGCATAAGAAATATCAGGAAAAATCGGTATTGGTAAGCTGAAGAGTAAAAAGAAGAATTAAATGAACACTAATTCATGTGCATATAGTTATGTACGAAAATAGGACTAATTCACTTTGGCAAACCGGTTTCCGTAAGATCAGCGAATGAAAGCGACTTGGCCAGTTTTAAATTGATGATCATTTGGTAAGACGAGATGCTGCATATAAAAACGAGATATTTAGAAAAAAATGTACAAAGCAATCGTATAGAAAACATGTACGGTTTCGGCATAAAATGACCTAACGATAGTTGACATATATATATATATATATATATATATAAAATATTTGTTATTGTTTATATTTTTATCTATGGACGTATACGTTTCGTCTCTTTTCAATCAAGACTCATCAGCATAGAAGTACGACTATTCACCACCGGTCACACGATTCGAAACCCTGGACTACAAGTATTTTTTCAACCTACAGTCCAACGTCGCTAACCGCTAGGCCAGTTCTGAACAGCTTATAAACAATGATAATTTTAACACATTAACGGCGGCGAAAGCGTACAGGCATTCAAACTTCTATAAGTGAAGGAACGATGCATAAAGCAAGTGACGCTACGCTGTGTTACTACTACCATTTTACAGTGCTCTACTTTTTAACGAGGAGCTTCAAATATAAAATATTTGTTATTGTTTATATTTTTATCTATGGACGTATACGTTTCGTCTCTTATCTATGGACGTATATGTTTCGTCTCTTTTCAATATATATATATATATATATATATATATATATATATATATATATATATATATATATATATATATATATATTCCAGTTTTTAAGGTTGAAAAATCTTCCGAGACTATATATATATATATATATATATATATATATATAGGTAGAGAGAGAGAGAGAGAGAGAGAGAGAGATTTTAAAAACATTTTAAAAGAGATTCCTTTCAAATTCTTTTAACTTTAGGGATTTATTAAAACTTTAATCTCACATATATCACCTTAATACATAAAATAGAAGGACATTAATCAACCCTTGAAAATTAATAACGCCCACAGTAATCTCGTGCGAGAGTCATCCATCTTTTTTTCTCCCAAAGTAACAACTAAGTTGAAGCGAGTCGGAAGGTCGGACACCTTCTGAACTTGAAACCGACGGTACTGATGTTGTACTGATTTTCTGTACTGAATAATAGCAGTATATATATATATATATATATATATATATATATATATATATAAACTCAGTTTTATGTACTCATACTACAAAACTTGCACATCAACAAATATTTATGTGTACATATATATTAGAAATGTTAATAAAAATCACTTCATCAGCAAGAAAGAAAACACCCTATAAGTTCGTTACAATTTTAGGTAAAAATTTAAATAAATAGTACATGTATATCGACCCGCTAAAGTTCAAGTTCCTAGGTCTAATAACCCAAGAGTAGCTGAACTTGAACTTTGACAGGGAAATATACACGTACTGCTTATGTAGATTTTTCTAAGAGAATTTAAGATTTTGAAAGAAACAAATTATAATAATAATATGACTGAAAATATTTAAATTCGTAATGATGTTATTTTTTAAATATGATATTTTAAACTTGTTTTCATGGTCTTAAATTTTGTATTTTAATAACTATTCGATTAATCGTAAATAAATAAAAAATTATATTTACGTAAGCGCGAGCAAACACATACAGGCACAAGTTTTCTTATAATTGCATTAATTCAAAGATTACGGGGCTTGTCTTCTTGCACTTTTTAAAAGAAATTCTTGATGGAGCATAAATCATGGATGTGCCCAATTCTTATTTCAATAAAATTAAAATGTGAGCAAAAGACAAAATACCATATCGATTCTAAAAATGTCGAAACAATTATTTAATTCTAGCCTGTAACAAAATATCTTTGGCAGACATCTTGTAGTATACAACTGAAGTCTGGTCTTGTTGACACATCGTAAGTTTTGTGCTCATTAGATAGTGACGTCTTTCTGTTTATTTCTCTTATTATTGTTGTTGCAGTCCTCTACTTCTTAATAGCAACGGTTGTAAAAGTTATTAAAAATCACAGCACAAAATCATTTGGGGTTTAACAATGCCCTTGGGGATTTTGTTTTTCTTCTACATTATACAGCATACATTCATGATACCCGAAACCCGCTGTTCGAAACCCGACTGCTGTTCCTCCCGCTCTCTCTTTCTTTCTTTCTTTCTCTCTCTCTCTCTCTTTCCCCTCGTGCAGAAAAAAAGAGAAACATTTCCAGCTTATCCGCTATGTGTCTCACGTCAGACTTTCTGTCTATGACGTCATATCCTGACACATCGCCCTAATACATATCTTTAAAATTCTAATGGAATTTCCCGTTTTTCTGCTAAACGCAACCTTATGGAAATACCGTGTGTTATATTATTTTTACACACCCGAATCTAATATTACTACAACTTCAGTGATGTAATCTCTATTTTCACCCATTGTTTACTATAAAATGTGTTTTAATTGTCTTGAAGTATTTTAGGGTTTTACCTCCATGCACATATTAAAGGTTCCTTATATATATACATATATATAATATATATATATACATATATAGATATATATATACATATATATATACATATATAATATATACATATAATATATATATATAATATATATAGGGAGGATATATACATCGGAATGACCCAAGGATCTTTTAAACTAAGGCCCACAACAACACTTTCAAATACCCCAAAAAAGACCACATAACCACACTGGCAACCCACGTATGGGATCTCAAGAAGTCCAACACCCCTACAAAATAGAATGGAGAATTACCGACACACCTAAATCCTACAGCCCCACCTCCAGGACCTGCCCTTTGTGCACGACTGAGAAATTCATAATCATACAAGCTATCAACAACCCTTCTATAAACTGCATAAATATAAAAACCGAGGTCTTCAGAAAATGCCTCCACAGAAGAAAATTCCTGCTAGCCCAATGGGCTGATAACAATATTACATAACCCACCAATTATCCCTTTAAACCAAACACCCCTATAAAAAGATAGTAAAGTATTTCTTAAAAACATATAAAATAACTAATCTCCCCAAGACCTTCCTCAACCCATAACAAAATTTCTATCTTTGTATTTACGTACAAAATACCTCCCCCCCCCCCAGATATATGTTAAACACACCACGGGCGCGATTACATAAACCCTGCCTACCCTGATACAACCTAGTCCTAACCCAGATAAAACATTCATCAATAAACACCCCACCCTTTCACCACAGATAGTCACATCATCCATACTAAAACTAACCCCACGTGACCCTCCTATCACGGGAATACAGATACACCACAGAACGAAAGTTTTCTTAACCCCTAAACCCCCCACCCACCCCCGCTTCATAGAATCCATATAATAGATTCTCAAATCACCCGCCCACCCCTGTATAAATGAAGATTAATGTACATGCGTATGTATACGTCCGGATGTGTGTACAAGCATGTGTGCGAGTGCGCGTGTGTATGTATAGGAGCATATTATTAATAAATAGAAAATATAAAATAATATTAATAAAATAAATAAAAGATTAAATTAAAAACACAAAAAATAAATAATAACAAATATTAAATTAATAACCCCCTTACATGTGAGTGAAGATGTGTGTACGTGCATGCATGTGCATATGCGTGCAGATGTTGTGTATAGGCATGCTTGTGGTTCCATGCTCGTGTGTGTATATAGGTTCATTTGCCGGTGCGCATGGACGTAGGTACGAGTGGAATAAAATAACAAGATAAGGAATTTAATGAAATACACTAAATATAAATATAAATATTGATATTATTAACACACAATCAATAAAGAGACTAAACTTATACCCCTCAAACGGAAATAACAGATAGCATCCATCATTCCGTTTATAACCATTTTTTGTTCTTTTTTGTTTTTGTTTTTGTTTTCAACACTATTGGTTATAAACGGGACATATCAACGAAACACCGCTTTCCTCCCATTAAGATCAAGAAAATACGAAAACACCAATTCAATAAACAAAAATAAACAAACACGTTAAGTCCATAAAAACATTATTGCATCATCCTTTTGAACACTACATCGAACAATTAATCCGATACATAATTTATTCCCAAAAACGACAACAAAAAATCACCCTAATTCCACAAACCCAAACGGCAAACTATATGGCCGCCCCTTTCGTATTTTTCAGACTAGATATAACAATAACATTAAAAAAGAACAGAAAATACGAAAACACCAATTCAATAAACAAAAATAAACAAACACGTTAAGTCCATAAAACATATTTGAATCATCTCTTTCAGCTCTATATCGAACAATTAATCCGATACATAATTTTATTCCCAAAAACGACAACAAAAAAGCACACTAATTTCACAAACCCAAACGGCAAACTATATAGCCGCCCCTTTCGTATTTTTTCAGGTACAACAATAACATTACAAGAACAGATAAATAAATAAATAAAACTTGCTAACAGATAGATAAATAGATAAATAAATAAAACTTGCTAGGGAATAAAATGAAGGCCTTTAATACACGAACTAACATCGACCTCCCTTAAGTCTTAGTTAATCACTATCCCACACCGGATTTTTTCGCGGACCCCCTCAGAGAAACACCGTTTTCTGTCATTGTTGACGCCATTCCCTATCGGGCGTGACTATAATCGTTTCAGCTTGCCAATGATTGCACTGGGCACGGAGATTTACTAAAGATGTCTAAATCTGCCCTTTTGGATGAAACCGCGGTACATTGCTGAAATATGTAATATACAGTATCTAAATAAATTATATATATATATATATATATATATATATATATATATATATATATATATATATATATATATATATATATATATATGGTAGATGACTCATAGTAATGCTTAGGAAGGAGATACATATTCTTATTCAATTCAATTCACTAGAGTGGCACAAGATTAGCTAAGGCAGCCATATAAATGTTTGGGGATATCTTACTCAGTGTCTGGTATTCTCAAATGACACCCATCTGGTACTGACCAAACTAAACGTCGCTTCACTTCTAGAAGTATTGAATTATTACACGGTCCCACACAAGCCGAATTTATTTTGATGACGTTATTTTTTTTTGCGGAGAGATGTAGTCGTCCTCCTACATACAGCGTCTGGTATATCCAAATGGTTACCCATCGTATACTGACCAAGCTCAACGTCGCTTAACTTCAGTGATCTAACGAGAATCGGTGCTAAGATTTTATTAACTAGTCTGCACCTGGGCATCAGCTGTTACATAAGACAAACAGAGTTGACGTTGTTAAATGCATATAACAGTTTCAAGTGTGTCTAATTATTGTGCACCCATCCTGGGATGGGTACTTCAGCTAGTTAATTATAAATTAGCTTAGGCTGTTTTACCTGATATATTTTTTAAGTAAATGGAAAATGTAGCGTTGTTTTCAGAGAAATATGATTGGTCCAAACGTAACGTTCAAATTTAAACTTTCACCATTCGGGGAGGGGGAGCTCTACTTTGCTCCGAAATAATTATATGTTCCAGTAAGAAAATCTATTAGTTTAAATAATAAGATTTAAAAGATTTGCTACATTTTCTTCAAAATATCATCCCAGTACATTTGGCCTGGTGGTTTGCTCACTAATTGGGACACTGAGGTTCAATCCTCAGTCGAGTCATACCAAGGACTTAAAAATAGTACATGATGCTTCTTTTCTAACACTCAGAATCAGAGAATCAAGAGTAAATGGAGTTATCCTGGGAAACGAGTGGCGCCCTCTACTGCGACACGGTGTAGTAGCTACTGAAAAAGAAAGCCTTCGGTTCTCCCTCGACTATGTTCGACCACTTTACTTTTACTTAAAAAATATCAGGAATTATAATCAAATTTACTACGAAAGATTAAAGATTATTTTAAAAAAAAAAATTGTTTAATAATTCGAAGAGAAAACAGGTCTTACCCCGCAGGTACATGGCCCACAACCTTAAAATTGTAGTCCTCTTTTAATTTCAACGCATGCGATACGGGTGTAATTATAATTACCTGAAAGAACACAAAGAATGGGATAATATATGTGTGAACAAATTTTTAAAAATAATATAAAATGTAACATGAATCATTCATTTTGTTATATGTTTGACTAACTGATACATCTGTGGGTTCATACCTTTCTCAACAATATCGGTGTGTAAATGGCTTTATTTTTATGTTTTGCGGCATATCAATACTTTTTTAGGTTACTTAACGCCAGAGAACAGTTACTATTATAAACGATTGATTATGTTCGATTAATTGTACACAAGTTTTTGGTGAATGCATGCTAACCCTGCACACATATGTGAATAAATTATAAACTAGTTCAGGTTTTTTTTATTATTCAATCTATGAATTTATTTTTTCGAGGATAGTTTTGCTATTTTTTCTGATTTCAGGTCTAATGAGGTTTATTAATCAGGTAGAACGTCGTTTACTTACTCTATTAAGTTTAGTTTGTCTGTAATCATTTTAATTTCATTTTTGATTATGTTAATAAGATTTATGGATGAAAATAAGGCTGTTAAAAAATAAAAGCAAATACTTGAAAATACTAGTTGTTCAAAAATAAAAGCAAATAGATGAAAATACAAGCTGTTCAAACATAGAGGCGAATAGATGAAAATACTAACTGTTAAAAAATAAAAGCAAATAGATGAAAATACTAGCTGTTAAAAAATAAAAGCAAATAGATGAAAATACTAGCTGTTAAAAAATTAAAGCAAATGGATGAAGATACTAGCTGTTAAAAAATAAAAACGAATAGATGAAAATACCAGCTGTTAAAAAAAAGCAAATAGATGAAAATACAAGCTGTTCAAACATAGAGGCGAATAGATGAAAATACTAGCTGTTAAAAAATAAAAGCAAATAGATGAAAATACTAGCTGTTAAAAAATAAAAGCAAATAGATGAAAATACTAGCTGTTCAAAAATAAAAGCAAATAGATGAAAATACTAGCTGTTCAAAAATAAAAGCAAATAGATGAAAATACTAGCTGTTCAAAAATAAAAGCAAATAGATGAAAATACTAGCTGTTCAAAAATGAAAGCAAATAGATGAAAATACTAGCTGTTCAAAAATAAAAGCAAATAGATGAAAACACTAGCTGTTCAAAAATAAAAGCAAATAGATGAAAATACTAGCTGTTCAAAAATGAAAGCAAATAGATGAAAATACTAGCTGTTCAAAAAAAAAGCAAATGGATGAACATACTAGCTGTTAAAAAATAAAAGCAAATAGATGAACATACTAGCTGTTAAAAAATAAAAGCAAATAGATTAAAATACTAGCTGTTCAAAAATGAAAGCAAATAGATGAAAATACTAGCTGTTAAAAAATAAAAGCCAATAGATGAAAATACTAGCTGTTCAAAAATAAAAGCAAATGGATGAACATACTAGCTGTTAAAAAATAAAAGCAAATAGATTAAAATACAAGCTGTTAAAAAATAAAAGCAAATAGATGAAAATACTAGCTGTTCAAAAATGAAAGCAAATGGATGAACATACTAGCTGTTAAAAAATAAAAGCAAACAGATGACAATACTAGCTGTTCAAAAATAAAAGCAAATAGATTAAAATACAAGCTGTTAAAAAATAAAAGCAAATAGATTAAAATACTAGCTGTTCAAAAATAAAGACAAATAGATGAAAATACTAGCTGTTCAAAAATAAAAGCAAATGGATGAACATACTAGCTGTTAAAAAATAAAAGCAAATAGATGAACATACTAGCTGTTAAAAAATAAAAGCAAATAGATTAAAATACAAGCTGTTAAAAAATAAAAGCAAATAGATGAAAATACTAGCTGTCCAAAAATAAAGACAAATAGATGAAAATACTAGCCGTTAAAAAATAAAAGCAAATAGATGAATATACTAGCTGTTAAAAAATAAAAGCAAATAGATGAACATACTAGCTGTTAAAAAATAAAGACAAATAGATGAAAATACTATCTGTTGGAAAATAAAAGCAAATAGATTAAAATACTAGCTGTTAAAAAATAAAAGCAAATAGATGAATATACTAGCTGTTAAAAAATAAAGGCAAATAGATGAAAATACTAGCTGTTAAAAAAGAAAAGCAAATAGATGAAAATACTAGCTGTTAAAAAATAAAAGCAAATAGATGAATATACTAGCTGTTAAAAAATAAAGACAAATAGATGAAAATACTATCTGTTAGAAAATAAAAGCAAATAGATTAAAATACTAGCTGTTAAAAAATAAAAGCAAATAGATGAATATACTAGCTGTTAAAAAATAAAGGCAAATAGATGAAAATACTAGCTGTTAAAAAATAAAGGCAAATAGATGAAAATACTAGCTGTTAAAAAATAAAAGCAAATAGATGAATATACTAGCTGTTAAAAAATAAAGACAAATAGATGAAAATACTATCTGTTAGAAAATAAAAGCAAATAGATGAAAATACTAGCTGTTAAAAAATAAAAGCAAATAGATGAATATACTAGCTGTTAAAAAATAAAGGCAAATAGATGAAAATACTAGCTGTTAAAAAATAAAAGCAAGAAGATTAAAATACTAGCTGTTAAAAAATAAAAGCAAATAGATGAAAATACTAGCTGTTAAAAAATAAAAGCAAATGGATGAAAATACTAGTTGTTTAAAAATAAAGGCGAATAGAGCAAAATACTAGCTGTTAAAAAATAAAGGCAAAAAGATTAACACACTAGCTGTTAAAAAATAAAAGCAAATGGATAAAAATACTAGCTGTTCAAAAATAAAAGCAAATGGATAAAAATACTTGCTGTTAAAAAATAAAAGCAAATAGATTAAAATACTAGCTGTTAAAAAATAAAGACAAATAGATGAAAATACTAGCTGTTCAAAAATAAAAGCAAATGGATAAAAATACTTGCTGTTAAAAAATAAAAGCAAATAGATTAAAATACTAGCTGTTAAAAAATAAAGACAAATAGATGAAAATACTAGCTGTTCAAAAATAAAAGCAAATGGATAAAAATACTTGCTGTTAAAAAATAAAAGCAAATAGATGACAATACTAGCTGTTAAAAAATAAAAGCAAATAAATGAAAATACTAGTTGTTCAAAAATAAAGGCGAATAGATGAAAATACTAGCTGTTCAAAAATAAAAGCAAATAGGTGAAAATATTGCCGTTCAAAAATAAAAGCAAATAGATGAAAATACACGCTGTTAAAAAATAAAGACAAATAGATGAAAATACTAGCTGTTCAAAAATAAAGGCAAATAGATAAAAATACCGGCCGTTAAAAAATAAAAGCCAATGGATGAAAATACTAGCTGTTAAAAAATAAAAGCAAATAGATGAAAATACTAGCTGTTAAAAAATAAAAGCAAATAGATGAAAATACTAGCTGTTAAAAAATAAAAGCAAGTAGATTAAAATACTAGCTGTTAAAAAATAAAGGCAAATAGATGAACATACTAGCTGTTAAAAAATAAAAGCAAATAGATGAAAATACTAGTTGTTTAAAAATAAAGGCGAATAGATGAAAATACTAGCTGTTAAAAAATAAAGGCAAATAGATGAAAATACTAGCTGTTCAAAAATAAAGGTAAAAAGATGAAAACACTAGCTGTTTATAAAATAAAAGAAATGGATGAAAATACTAGCTGTTAAAAAATAAAAGCAAATAGATGAAAATACTAGCTGTTCAAAAATAAAAGCAAATAGATGAAAATACTTGCTGTTAAAAAATAAAAGCAAATGGATGAACATACTAGCTGTTAAAAAATAAAAACGAATAGATGAAAATACCAGCTGTTAAAAAAAAGCAAATAGATGAAAATACAAGCTGTTCAAACATAGAGGCGAATAGATGAAAATACTAGCTGTTAAAAAATAAAAGCAAATAGATGAAAATACTAGCTGTTAAAAAATAAAAGCAAATAGATGAAAATACTAGCTGTTAAAAAATAAAAGCAAGTAGATTAAAATACTAGCTGTTAAAAAATAAAAGCAAATAGATTAAAATACTATCTGTTAGAAAATAAAAGCAAATAGATGAAAAGACTAGTTGTTTAAAAATAAAGGCGAATAGATGAAAATACTAGCTGTTTTAAAATAAAAGCAAATAGATGAAAATACTAGCTGTTAAAAAATAAAAGCAAGTAGATTAAAATACTAGCTGTTAAAAAATAAAAGCAAATAGATGAAAATACTAGCTGTTAAAAAATAAAAGCAAATAGATGAAAATACTAGCTGTTAAAAAATAAAAGCAAGTAGATTAAAATACTAGCTGTTAAAAAATAAAAGCAAATAGATTAAAATACTATCTGTTAGAAAATAAAAGCAAATAGATGAAAATACTAGTTGTTTAAAAATCAAGGCGAATAGATGAAAATACTAGCTGTTTTAAAATAAAAGCAAATAGATGAAAATACCAGCTGTTCAAAAATAAAAGCAAGTAGATTAAAATACTAGCTGTTAAAAAATAAAGACAAATAGATGAAAATACTAGCTGTTAAAAAATAAAGACAAATAGATGAAAATACTTGCTGTTAAAAAATAAAAGCAAATAGATTTAAATACTAGCTGTTAAAAAATAAACGCAAATAGATAAAAATACTAGCTGTTAAAAAATAAAGGCAAATAGATGAAAATACTAGCTGTTCAAAAATAAAGGTGAAAAGATGAAAACACTAGCTGTTTATAAAATAAAAGCAAATGGATGAAAATACTAGCTGTTAAAAAATAAAAGCAAATAGATGAAAATACTAGCTGTTAAAAAATAAAAGCAATTAGATGAAAATACTAGCTGTTAAAAAATAAAAGCAAGTAGATTAAAATACTAGCTGTTCAAAAATAAAAACAAGTAGATTAAAATACTAGCTGTTAAAAAATAAAAGCAAATAGATGAAAATACTATCTGTTAGAAAATAAAAGCAAATAGATGAAAAGACTAGTTGTTTAAAAATAAAGGCGAATAGATGAAAATACTAGCTGTTTTAAAATAAAAGCAAATAGATGAAAATACTAGCTGTTCAAAAATAAAAGCAAGTAGATTAAAATACTAGCTGTTAAAAAATAAAAGCAAATAGATGAAAATACTAGCTGTTAAAAAATAAAGGCAAAAAGATTAACACACTAGCTGTTAAAAAATAAAAGCAAATAGATGAAAATACTAGCTGTTAAAAAATAAAAGCAAATAGATGAAAATACTAGCTGTTAAAAAGTAAAAGCAAGTAGATTAAAATACTAGCTGTTAAAAAATAAAAGCAAATAGATTAAAATACTATCTGTTAGAAAATAAAAGCAAATAAATGAAAATACTAGTTGTTAAAAAATAAAGGCGAATAGATGAAAATACTAGCTGTTTTAAAATAAAAGCAAATAGATGAAAATACCAGCTGTTCAAAAATAAAAGCAAGTAGATTAAAATACTAGCTGTTAAAAAATAAAGACAAATAGATGAATATACTAGCTGTTAAAAAATAAAGACAAATAGATGAAAATACTTGCTGTTAAAAAATAAAAGCAAATAGATTAAAATACTAGCTGTTAAAAAATAAAAGCAAATAGATAAAAATACTAGCTGTTAAAAAATAAAGGCAAATAGATGAAAATACTAGCTGTTAAAAAATAAAAGCAAATAGATTAAAATACTAGCTGTTAAAAAATAAAAGCAAATAGATTAAAATACTAGCTGTTAAAAAATAAAAGCAAATAGATAAAAATACTAGCTGTTAAAAAATAAAGGCAAATAGATTAAAATACTAGCTGTTCAAAAATAAAGGTGAAAAGATGAAAACACTAGCTGTTTATAAAATAAAAGCAAATGGATGAAAATACTAGCTGTTAAAAAATAAAAGCAAATAGATGAAAATACTAGCTGTTCAAAAATAAAGGCAAATAGATGAAAATACTAGCTGTTAAAAAATAATAGCAAGTAGATTAAAATACTAGCTGTTAAAAAATAAAAGCAAATAGATTAAAATACTAGCTGTTCTAAAAATAAAAGCAAATAGATGAAAATACTATCTGTTAGAAAATAAAAGCAAATAGATGAAAAGACTAGTTGTTTAAAAATAAAGGCGAATAGATGAAAATACTAGCTGTTTTAAAATAAAAGCAAATAGATGAAAATACTAGCTGTTCAAAAATAAAAGCAAGTAGATTAAAATACTAGCTGTTAAAAAATAAAAGCAAATAGATGAAAATACTAGCTGTTAAAAAATAAAAGCAAATGGATGAAAATACTAGTTGTTTAAAAATAAAGGCGAATAGATGAAAATACTAGCTGTTAAAAAATAAAAGCAAATAGATGAAAATACTAGCTGTTCAAAAATAAAGGTAAAAAGATGAAAACACTAGCTGTTTATAAAATAAAAGAAATGGATGAAAATACTAGCTGTTAAAAAATAAAAGCAAATAGATTAAAATACTAGCTGTTAAAAAATAAAAGCAAATAGATGAAAATACTAGCTGTTAAAAAATAAAGGCAAAAAGATTAACACACTAGCTGTTAAAAAATAAAAGCAAATAGATGAAAATACTAGCTGTTCAAAAATAAAGACAAATAGATGAAAATACTAGCTTTTCAAAAATAAAGGCAAATGGATGAAAATACTAGCTGTTAAAAAATAAAAGCAAATAGATGAAAATACTAGCTGTTCAAAAAGAAAGGCGAATAGATGAAAATACTAGCTGTTAAAAAATAAAAGCAAATAGATGAAAATGCTCGCTGTTCAAAAATAAAGGCAAATAGATGAAAATACTAGCTGTTAAAAAATAAAGGCAAATAGATGAAAATACTAGCTGTTCAAAAATAAAGGCAAAAAGATGAAAACACTAGCTGTTAAAAAATAAAAGCAAATAGATGAAAATACTAGCTGTTCAAAAATAAAGGCAAAAAGATGAAAATACTAGCTGTGCAAAAATAAATGCAAATAGATTAAAATACACCAAGACTAACCTTCGCCTGATGATTTGAGCAATCACAAGTACTTGTAAAAATATAGAACATGAAAATATAAAACTCATATATTTGATCGACATACCGAATTGCTTATTCAAAAAAAACGAAAAAATTAAAAGAGCTTATAAAACGAAACAAAACACATCGTGTTACTTTACAACATTTATCATAATGAAAACATGCCGACTAAATAAGACACACACGCACACACACACACACACACACAAACACATATATATATATATATATATATATATATATATATATATATATATATATATATATATATATATATAGGAGAGAACTTGAGTGCCTACTAGGCACTTTCCTCGAATGTCTAAGATTTGTCAGGACCTGGAATGAGGATACTTCCCCCTACAAGTAAACCCTACTAAATATTCAAAATAACATATTATTCGAAGCCCAAATAAGATCACCTCGGTGTGACTACTTCACACTGGCTTATACGAGGAATGGTGCACTTTTTCCAAGTAATGTTGCCTATAGTTAAAACACTAAGCTGGATACTTAATCAGAAAGGATATCCAGAAGGTTGACTGAAGATTGATCCAAGTATCAATCTTCAGTCAACCTTCTGGATATCTTTCCTGATTATGTTTTTTAAATTGTATGACTTGGATGGATTGTATAGATTCAACAAAAAAGTATGTTTTTGGGTTGATATATTTGATGTCATATATTTTTATGTATTTTTGTATATATTTTTATATATTTTCAAAGTGTAATTTTATTACCTGTAGTAATACCACTGCGGTAATGGTCCTCTAAGGAGAAGAATTATCTTTGAAAACGCATGAGCTAAGGACGTTAAGATACTTTGCTTGAACCTTGAATTATAATAAAATTTGAGTGGCACCTTATTTTATTATTTCATTTTATATTATAATATTAAAGCTCTATCCAGTATATTGAGCTTCAGTTTTTATCCGGATGTTTCACTAATTATAAGATATTAGTTGACGCTTTATCTTTTGTTGGATTACTTTATATATATATATATATATATATATATATATATATATATATATATATATATATATATATATATATATATATATATATATGATGGACTCTTCCGTCGATTACGATGTATGAGAATCCAAATGCTTTCATTTGTGTCTAGATCGTTCATGACACCTGAGTCCGGCAAGAGACCTGCAAGGAAAGCCGCAGACAGTGCAAGAGTGTGAGTAACCGGATGCCAGATGTGGAGCACTCTCTCTAGCTTTTCGTCTCACTCTGGCAGTTCTCATATTATCCACACAGGTCTCGTTGAATCTTTTCAGTCCAATGCAACAAGCTGCTCGTCATGTCTTCCTGTCTTTTGTACAGTCTTCAAAGTTTTTGTGAGGTACTCCAATTTCCGTCAGCGCATTTTTCAATTTATCTTTGTACCTCAGCAAGGGCCGACCAACATTTCTGTTACCACAAGCCAACTGACTGTACATCAGTGCTTTAGGTATCCTCCCTTCGTCCATTCTTGCTACATGACCAGCCCATCGATATTGAGACTGCAACAGGAAACTTTCAATTCCACCAATATTGCATCTGTTGTAAAGATCGGTGTTAGCGACTTTGTCCTTAAAACTAAGTCCGCATATGGTCCTAAGGCAGCTCCTGTGGAACACATCCAATTGACGAATGTGATGCCGGTAAGGCGTCCACACCTCACATCCATAGAGAAGACCTGTCAATATTACAGCCCTATACGCATTGATTTTTGTCTCCAACTTAATGCCTCCGCTACTCCAAAGACGATGTTTCAGCTTGCCGAAGGCATTTGCAGCTTTTGCAATTCGGTTTACGATTTCATCATCAAGTGAAGCAGCAGAATTAACTTTGCTACCTAGGTAGATAAAGTCTTTGACATAGTTCAGTGGTCTGCCATCCACTTTGAGTTTTTCTAATGGAAATTCTTGGACAGGCTGATTTTGTTTCACTCCTTGAACTTGTTTAGGGGTAAGTCTTCTTTAAACTGATTGTTAAACCAAAAGCCCTACATGCACCTGGAAATTTTGTCAAAAGATTCTGAGCTTCTTCAAAAGAAGTCGCGACCAGGGCGGCATCATCTGCAAAGAGAAGGTCCCGAATGATGGCCTCTCGAACCAAGGTTTTGGCTTTAAAACGCTGATGGTTAAAGAGCCCACCTGTGGTTCGGAATTGAAACTTAACACTTGTGCTTTCATCAGAGTATGCGTGCCGAAGCATCACCGAGAAGAACAATGCAAACAGCACAGGTGCCATCACACAACCCTGATTCGTACCGTTGGTCACTTCAAAGGGTTCTGAGGTTTCCCCATTGGAAACGACCTGTGCTTTCATCCCTTCATGAAAGGAGATTATGACATCAAGCATGTTGTTGGGGATTCCAAGCTTATTAAGAACTTTCCAAAGTGCTACGCGGCTGACCGTATCGAATGCTTTTGTCAAATCAATAAAAACCATGTACAGTTCCCGATTTTTTTCACGGACTTTTTCAGCAACTTGACGAAGGGCAAATACCATGTCGATTGTACCTTGACCAGAGCGAAAACCACACTGGGACTTTGGGTAAATCTCATCAATAAGATATCTTATGATCCTGTTCAGAATCAACCTTGCAAGAATTTTACCTGCAACAGAAAGCAGAGATATCCCACGATGATTATCGCAAGAATTCCTGCTTCCCTTGCTCTTATAAAGATGCTTGACATTACTATCCTTAAAGTCCTGTGGGACTCCGCCAACTCTCCATATCTCCACAAACAAGATGGTCAGTTTTTCCTCGAGTGCTCTTCCGCCATGTTTGTACACCTCAATGGGGATGCAATCTCTGCCCCTGACGATAGCTGTTTTTAGCTTGAGATACTTCCTGAACTGTACGTGGAAAAGACAGTTCCGGAATTTCGGGATGCTGCGGAAGAGAGGAAATGATTTTTTCGTCAGTCACCGATGCAGAGTTAAGGACAGTTTCAAAGTGCTGCTTCCAGCGCTCAAGGATAGCAGATTTGTCAGTTAGCAGTGTTTCTCCATCCTCAGCAAAAACTGGAGCCGAACCATTCATTTGAGGACCAAACACCTCTTTCAGGCCAGAGTAAAATGACTTAGAATCCTTCCGGTCGGCTGCATCCTGAAGTTCCGCAGCCTTGGATGACCACCAAGCCTCTTTCAATGCCCTAAGTGCCTTCTGAACCTGTGCTTTGTGAGCTCTATATGCCTTCTTTTTCACTGTGGAATTTTTATCCTCGAGCTATGTTTTGTGGCAAACATGCATTTGGTCGATAAGCTTCTGCACTTCAGTGTTGTTTTCATCAAACCAGTCTTGATGTTTCCGCAAAGGGAAGCCCAAAACCTCAGCAGACGAATCATAAATAGCATTGCGCAATGAATCCCAAGAACCTGAAACGTCACTATTTACTTCTACAGAAGCTATAGCGGTCGTAACTTTTTCCTTCAGCTCATTTTGTGTATCTGCCTGTTTTAGAGGCAGAACATTTAGGCGTTTTGGAACAGAAGACTTTTTCTCTCTCCTCTTGTCTAAATGGAAGATGGTCTTGCCGACTATAAATGCGTGATCTGATAAACAACAGCTACTATGGAAAGAGCGTGTTATCATAAAATCTTTGAGGTCGCGCTTTCTGGTAATTATGTAGTCAATGAGATGCCAATCTTTTGATCGGGGTGCATCCATGATGTTTTTCGACAATGCTTCTGTTGGAAGTACGTGTTTGTCACACTGAAGTTAAATTCTTTGCATAACGTCAGGAGTCGTAATCCATTTGAATTCATTTTTCCAACACCATGGTGACCCAGAACACCAGCCCATGTTTGGAAGTCGAGCCCCACTCGAGCATTGAAGTCTCCCATCAAAGTAACCTTATCCTTATGCTACATTTTAGAGATTAAACTACGCAAATCATTGTAAAGATCGGCTTTGCATTGATCTGAACTATTCATAGTAGGGGCATAACAGCTGATAAGTGTTGAGAATGTGTTGTTTTTTTAGTGGAAGTCTTAGGGTCATAATGCGATCTGAATGACTTACTGGGAGTGTTGGAAGTGATCTAGCAATTTCCGTCTTCATTGCGAACCCTACTCCAGATTGACGTGGTTCGTTTTCTGGTTTACCAGCCCAGAAAAATGTGTATCCACCTTTTACCTCACACAGCTGTGAGTGACCAGGCAGACGCGTCTCACTAAGGGCAGCAATATCTACATCATGTTTCCTTAATTCCATTGATACGAGGGCCGTTTTCCTTTCTAGTGACGCATCACTATCCTGCAATGTGCGCACATTCCAAGATCCAATGTTTAGCTTTATAAATTTCTTTGTTTTCTGACTGCTGTATTGGATAACTAGACAGCTGCAGTAGGTTGACAAGTCAAACAAGGGCATGCAATGTTTAGGGCTCCTTTTATCGCCCCTTCCCTGAAATAGGGAAAGCAGTGCTGATCCTATATATATATATATATATATATATATATATATATATATATATATATATATATATATATATGTATATATATATATATATATATATATGTATATATATATATATATATATATATTGGAGTAAAAAAAAGCGTTTATGACATGTTATTAGCATTTTGTTAGTTTGCTTTGGTTACAATAAAAGTAAAAATATTTCTAATTGCTTTAGAGATACGTTTTTCTGATAGCGGCTGGTCTAGAATGTTGAGTGATTTCGACACGCGTGTCTTCAACCCCTTCATATAACAGCTGACATGATGCAGCGTGATAAACTACCAATTACATTTCACACAATAGCTCGGTATCTGTCCCGGTGTTATCAGCACTTATCAAGGTCATAAATGGATGGCCCAAAGTAGCGTGTTCGACACGTAATCATTGTCTTTTTATTGCTGTAGAACTGTGTAAAACGATCTCCGAAGTGTACGCTGATTATTGTAGACGAATCAATTGTTCTGAGATGATTTTCCAAGCATGGGTACATAGGAGTTAATCTTCACATAAATTATAGGAGCTAATCTTCACATAAATTATAGGAGCTAATCTTCACATAAATTATAGGAGCTAATCTTCACATAAATTATGGGAGTTAATCTTCACATAAATTATAGGAGTTAATCTTAACACAAATTATAGGAGCTAATCTTCACATAAATTATGGGAGCTAATCTTCACATAAATTATAGGAGCTAATCTTCACATAAATTATGGGAGTTAATCTTCACATAAATTATAGGAGTTAATCTTCACATAAATTATAGGAGCTAATCTTCACATAAATTATAGGAGCTAATCTTCACATAAATTATGGGAGTTAATCTTCACATAAATTATAGGAGTTAATCTTAACACAAATTATAGGAGCTAATCTTCACATAAATTATGGGAGCTAATCTTCACATAAATTATAGGAGCTAATCTTCACATAAATTATAGGAGCTAATCTTCACATAAATTACAAAAGTTAATCTTAACATAATTTATAAGATTATCTTCTATAATTATCTGTAAAAACAGCATCGATAAAGAAAAGGCCTTTCTATAAACAACAACTCATACAAATGTATGTATATTTATATAGCATACACAGTAGGGTGTAGGTTGCCAGATGTTAGGACAGTGAAATTGTCTTTTAATTGAAAGGAATTAATGTTGATAAATGTCGGATGCCGAAATTCTTTCTTAAAGTCCACGGGTGGCCAGAGAGAGTGTTTGCATATTTCTTTTTGACTGCCTGTAAGTTATCTGACTAATCTGCGAACCCCTAAATGTCTCCGGATTGAGTCCTTAAAATGCCCGGGTTAAAATTACAAGGATCTATAGTTTTATTAGTCATCGTGTGACCAAACAATCTTACGATGGTTTCTCTCCGCCGGAAGAAAACAGATCTCATTGCTTATTCCTGCTACTTCAACATAGAAGATACAAGTCACTCTAGACCAGTGGTCACTAACCAGTGACCCACGGACCACTGGTGACCCGTACGAAATGTGTAATAGTCCGCAGAAAAATTCAAACATTATTTCAATTTTTATGAAGCTTCAGATTAAGAAAAGATGAGTAACAAAATATATTATAGAATTGTACATATATTCAAATGGTATATATATTCAAATGGTATATATATATTCAAATGGTATATATATTCAAATTGTATATATATTCAAATGGTATATATATTCAAATTGTATATATATTCAAATGGTATATATATTCAAATAGTATATATATTCAAATGGTATATATATTCAAATCGTATATATATTCAAATCGTATATATATTCAAATCGTATATATATTCAAATCGTATATATATTCAAAACCATTGTAATCTCGAAATAAGCATTAGTGTACAAGTACACCACTCTGGCGTCATTACGTCATAGTATAACCTAACATGATTTTCAAAGTCATGTCCAATACATTGTAGAGTCGTGGTGTTTGCCGAGAGTGTCGAGACAATTGATAGCAATTTGCTGAGTCGGTTGTGGCTGTACGTTTCTGACTTTAATAAGAAAATGGTCACCAGAGTTCGAAGGAAAACACAATGCCTTTTATTTAACTGGAACAAGAATATATGAACGTAAACATATAAGTCTAGTTGCTAGGTCGACAGGCATCATAGTAGAAATGTAATATAAGTCTTGATTTTATTTCCGCATCTCATGACCGTAATGATGACGAGAGCCGAGAGTAAATTCCACGTTTGTCTACGTTGAAGTCTTGACTCGAACTATCGTATTTGGCGCGCATCCAGCTTTGGACGGAAATCAGCAGGTTATGAGTGTGCATGTCAGTGATGCGGTAATCGGCTGTGTATCAATGCGCGAGTTTAAATGTGCCTTTTTTCGCCAACCAAATCACAACTTATTCTTACGCAAGGAATTGCGTGTACATATAAGAGAAATACATCTTCCGTCATGTAACTGCTACAACTTGTTACTGAATAATTTCTTCCGATTGATGTTGATAACGAGTTGCTGGATGATTTTCTAGTATAATTTTCTACAAACACGGCATAGCAAATAAAGAAAGATATAGAATCTAATTGTAGTAGTGAAGTATAGGTAACAACAACTTTGAAAATGTTGACACGACTATCAACTTATAACTAGTGCGTTACAAAACATTGGGACTATGAAATTAAAAGCAAATCCATAATTAAGGGTACAAATCTCGACTTAAAATAAACACAAATCCTTCTGTCTTGCAGTGACGTCATCGGAGGAAAATCCACAAACAAAGACAAATACTCCAGTAAAAATACTTGAATGAACTTCAAATTTTAATTTACATGAAGTAAATTAAATAATTACACTATAACTTTGTTACTTTTAATGGATGCATTTCATATTAATAAAGTAAAGGTGTTCCTGTTATTATTATTATTATTATTATTATTATTATTATTATTATTATTATTATTATTATTATTTGTACTCACTAGGAGTTTTCACACATATCATCGTCAGTGATTTCTCACCGACAACAACAGTGGTATTTCCTGGAGTCTGAGTGACAACAAACCTCCCCAGATTTATTATTATTAGTAGTAGTAGTAGTATTATTATTATTATTATTATTATTATTATTATTATTATTATTATTATTATATAAATGTATTTGCCGTTTTTCTAAATATATGTTTCCAAATTTAAAATTATACATTGAGTGGTCTATGAAATTCAAAATGTTGGCGACTGCTGTTTAAATAGATCTTGAAAATTACAGCACGCATCACAAATTGAACTTGAATTGGCTATCATCATTTAAAACAAAATCCTTGCCAATCTTACTGCCTTAACGTAGTGGAACTATGGTCCATTATACCCTGCCCACTTCATTTGCAGACGGAGAGGCCTGCATGCCGGGATACATAAACACATTTCCCCAACTGAAACTTTAACGGTTACACATTTAATCGCCAAATACATTTTTAGTTTGTTAGACTCATTAAAAAAACATCAAACGAAAACGATAATACGCGATTATTATTACCATACTATCGACAAAACGATCGAATTTCACTTTCGGTTTGAAGCACTTGCCTGTCAAGCCACATTGAAATGCTGTGCTACAATGTAACAGTCTGTCTGTATATGAATATATATATGACCTACCTCTTCGTGGGTTCAGCATTGCGGTAAGTAGAAATTGACAGCTATTATTAGCGATAATGCAAAGCCCTTCATAAAAGAGAATAGCGAATTCTGCGATATCTGCTATTGTTTATATAAACAGTAAAATTCTCACTGGATTGTGCACATGGAGGCTCAGAGAATGGGACAATTTTTATTGTTTGTTCCAATCTAATGCCCCTTTTAAGGGAGCTGAATCCTCCCCACATTACAAACTGACCTTGTGTCTCATTCTTCTCTCGTGAAGAGGCAAGTAAATAGGAACATGTCACCTGTTAATAGCTGACCCACTTAAATCTAGCGCCGTAAAGATTAAAAGCCTCATGTAAATAAATTTGATCGTACGACATCCGAAATATGAATACAGGAAAATTTAACGGTTAGCGTGAACAAAACTGGTATTTTGGATTTAGTCACGTAGCTCTTATCGGTTGAAATTTTGCTACCTACTTCAATTTGAAAACATAAAGAACGGACACTTATTTTGTGGCCTGGGGAAATCGAGCTCATTAAATCTACGATTGAAACATGTCTCAGAAGTGTAGCCATTGTATGTTTGTATGAATAACACTTTTATAATATATAAATAGCTGTATTTATTATTGAGCACTATTATATAAGCACAGTAAATATTCTCCGGAGTTTTACCCTGTGGGTACAAACATTAACTGGATTACTATATATATATATATATATATATATATATATATATATATATATATATATATATATATATGTGTGTGTGTGTGTGTGTGTATGTATGTATGTATATATATATATATATATATATATATATATATATATATATATATGTGAACTTTTATAAACATTAGAACAGCATACGCGATTTAGCCAGCGTTTCGATGTTAGTACATCTCCTCGGGACTGTAAGATCAACTAAATATTAAATTGTTTCAAAAAGAAATCAGATAGAATATTTTTGCTGCCAATTTTATTAAGTCTGATTTCTTTGGGAACAATGTAATATTTAGTTTATCTAACAGTCTCGATGATATGTACTAACATCGAAACGCTGGTAAACTCGGGTAAGCTTTTCTAATGTATATATAAGTTTATTTTGAGCATTTTTGAAAAAGGTTCTAAGTTCATATCATCATTATATATTAACTGAATTAATTATAATATATATATATATATATATATATATATATATATATATATACGCTTCACATTATGATGCGGGATGTCGCCGGCTGTCATTGGCGATAATGCAAGGCCCTTCGTAAAAAGAATGTGTCACTCTAAGCAGCAGGTAAGGCGTATATAAGCATTTGGATTTAAACTTACTAGGTAGCATTCTAAAAAGTGACATTCGTTTTATTGATTTGAAGAATATTAAACTGACACTATTTTTTTCAGTAGAATGATAGAGAATAATTTTTAGAATTAAATTGCTACAATTGTAAATAAATAAATAAATGTTAAAGAAAAATATTCGTTTTATTTATTGTAGGAATATTTGGCTGACAATGATAATTATTTTTTACGGAAGAAGAGTAAGTCATTTTTTAATAGTATTGGCATATATTATTTTAAAAGAAATAGTATTATTGACAGTAGATTTTAGAGATTGATGTAGAAAGAACCGTGGAATTTTCACGGGGTATCGCTAGTTGAAGATAATTTATACAAAGCCCAATTACAATTGAATGCACATAATGTTTTTTTAATTACATTATGCATCAATGTTTTGCAAAGAAAATCTGAATGCATATTAGAAAAAAAATGGTATAACTAAATGCTGAGAACGCATTTGTATCTTTTATTTTAAATTAAAGAGTGTATAAAGTATGGAAAATACACCAGCCGTACTTACCATTATCAAATCGATTGGAATGGGGATGCGAAGTCGATGTCGAAACCGTTCGTTAATTTGACTTTTGACCATGTAGATCATGAAAATCGTAACCAGCGACAAGAGTAATTGTGGATAATGGCAATTCGGAAGTTGAGCACAAAGGGCGACCAGAGTCTGAAAAGACAGAATGAAAGGAAGCATTTTGTACGCTTGATTGCTTGGTTAGTCGTTGGGTCGTACAGCATGTAAAGCGTCGTTAGATTATTTTATACCGAAATCGTACATACATATGGCATACGGTGGGTTTGTTAATTAATTTGTTCTGTAAGCGTATATTTTGTAAACACGTACTCTGTAAACGATAGTTTCTATTTAAGCCAATGGTTGCATCATTCTATCACCCCAGAAAATACCCGACACCGGATGTGACCCTGTTCATATATAAAGGTCAGATACGTCCAAAGATAGAATAGCACTGCTAGATCTAGGGAGGAGCTCCATAAAGCACTCTTTCCCTTCACGGAGTACAAAAACGACTTCAAAATCAAGTGCGGAGTGTTTTTTTCTTCTTCCCAACAACCCCTTTTCTCACAGAAAATACGTTGCTATTCTCTCTCTCTCTCTCTCTCTCTCTCTCTCTCTCTCTCTCTCTCTCTCTCTGTTTTATCGTTAATACCATGGAAGGTGCTCGACTGTGCTCCAATCTTTGGTTACCTTTAAAGTTCACACACTCAATATCAAAGGTTTGGCTATATATATATATATATATATATATATATATATATATATATATATATATATATATATATATATATATATATATATATATGCGCCAACTGTCAGCTCGGCGGTTGAGTTTCAATCCCAGCTTGAGGCACTAGCTGATCTAGCCGCACTGAAGAGATATGATACAGCGAAACAGTCTGTGTGTGGATAAGTATATAAAGCTCCCTTTCTAGGGTAGAACTTATTTGTAAGGATATCGCCAACTGCCATTAGCTTTAAGGCATAGCTCAATGGGTAAAACTAATTCGAGCTCCTGACACTTGACAATGTTTACGTTGAGATATCACTTACATTCAGTCAGTGTCGTATAATAGCGCAAGGAGTAGAGGCACCGACTGTCAGCTCGACGGTTGACTTTCAATCCTGGCTTGAGGAACTAGCTGATCTAGCCGCACTGAAGAGATGTGATACAGCGGAACAGTCTGTATGTGGATGACATATATACAGGGTGACTAAAAAAAACGGGCCCCGTGTACACTTTATGTGATATCTCCTTTATTTATTCACCGATTGCCCTTATTTTACTGGACATAGCAGAATCAACGACCGTGAGTACACCAAGACCTTAGTGGGAACTGGGACAAAGAATACACTGTGTTAAATTTTACTACAAGAGAGGCTAGTTTAAGAAAACCCAGGACAGTTTCATGCATCAGTTCGGATGTGAAAAGGCTCCACCCAAAAGCAGAATTCAGAACTGGGTGGACCACTTCGAGAAGTATGGGACCGTGGAGAACTTCAACGCTGCCAGTAAGAACCGTCCAAGCCACTCGACACGTCCCAAGAAGCGGACAGCCGAGCTGGTCGAAAATGTGAGAGAGTTTCTCCAGGAGAGTTCGAAACGCTCTGTAAGCGAAGTCAGTCCGTCGGTATCTCCCGTGAGACTTGCAGGAGAGTGCTGGTGAACAATATCAGGGCTTACCCATACAGAATACAGACGCTGCAGACCCTTACAGCCTCAGACAAGAAGCAGAGGAGCGCTATGGCAGTCAAGATGCTCGATAAGATCGAGGAGACACCAGGTTTCCTTAACCTCCTTTGGACCTCAGATGAAGCTCACTTCCATCTTGACGGAAAGGCGAACTCCAAGACAAATGTCTTCTGGGGTTCCTCCAGACCCAATGAAGTAGCCACCAAGCCCCTGCACTCTCCTACTCCTAATTGCACGGTGTGGGCTGCAATCTCGGTCAGAGGCATCATCGGACCAATCTTCATCGAAGAATCTGGCGCAGCAGTGACAGTCACCAAGGAGCGGTAGGTTGAGGTCCTCAAAACCTTCAAGAGTGAGCTCCAGACCCTCTACCCGTCGCTCATGAGCAAGTTCTGGTTCCAGCAAGACGGAGCAAGTTCTCACACCTCAAACCTGTCCTGAGATTGGCTGAAAGAGAACTTCGGAAGCCGAGTTATCAGTCTCAAGACTAATTTTGAGTGGCCACCCCATAACCCGGACCTAAGCCCCCCAGATTATTTCCTTTGAGGCTATCTTAAGGACAGAATGTACGCAAGGAAACCCAGAACCATCACGGAACTCAAGGAAGCCATCAGGGAGGAGATGAGAGGCATTCCCAATTCAGTCTGTAAGAACGTCATGGACAACTTCGTTCTGCGCCTCAAGAAATGCACGGAGCTAAAAGGAGTCCATCTAGAACACGTGCTGTAGAACGGAGAAAAAAAGGCCAAATACCGTAGTGTTTTGATATGATGTCGTGAATATAATAAACTAGTTATGCCCCAAAATTCATTTCATTCAGACTAAACACTAAGAAACGAGGCCTAATTAGATTTGGGGCCCGTTTTTTTTTTTGGGGGGGGGGGTCACCCTATATATATATATATATATATATATATATATATATATATATATATATATATATATATATATATCACTTTTTTGTTTAATTGCACTTCGATCGAAGTTTTCCGAACTCAAGGGGCCCCTTCCTGGGGCTAACACTTGATCTCTATATGAAATACATAGATATTTGAATATTCCATTAAGGGTCTTTTTTCCATGTCAAACGTTGAGTTAGTAACGAAGTTAAGAACATGAATCCTCGCCTCCCCAATTGACCAGTATACTATGTTATAGTATATCTTTCTTGTGGTCTCTTGATTTTACCGGATTCCAGGACAAGTATTCATCTAGTCTGGTAGAGTAGGCAGCTGAGTGCGGTTACTGTAGGTAACATTACTTGGAGAAGGAGCACCATTCCTCATATGAGCCCGTGTACAACCGTATTGAGGGGATCTTATTTAGACTTCGAACACTTAGTCAGAGTTTACTTGTAGGGAGAAGTATAAACAACATTCTTGCCTCGAAATCTCTGTAGAAAACACCACAATTTAAAAACATATTAATAATAAACAAAAACTCTATAAAATGGAACCCTTATACATAATAACCAAAAAGCCAGCCATTAACAGAATCAACTTTAATACTAGCGATAACATTCTAAAATGTTTATAATGCTAACTTTAGTTCCGTATTAATAATATAATTCCCGCCTAAATCACCTATTAATGGTCTTTACCTGATTCTCCTTAAAATGCACCCGGATGGCTCGAAAGTAATATGGCAGATTTATTGGCCAATCGCCCATCGAAACAAAGACTCTACTTCGGCTATTGGAAAGGATCTTCAAAAAGATATCCAGTCATAAGTTGTTAACGATATATATATATATATATATATATATATATATATATATATATATATATATATAGGAATGATATATATCTATCTATATATATATTTAAATAAGTAGTGCAAAAGTATTTTTCATTTATCAAAAACGGGTTACTATTATTTAAATCAATAATACGCCAGAGTATTTTGAAATACGGTATATATAGTACTGACCAAATAAATATACACATTCAAATATCTGCCTAATTTGTATAACTTCTTTTGAAATAGTCTATACTTAATTTATGTTTGCTGTTATTCATTTGTAATTTTATTGTGTTAGTTTCCCTCTATATCTGCAATAGTTCTGTCGATATTAGCAGTAATTACTTGATTCAATTTAATAAATAAATAAGAATTACGAAAACCTTTCTTAGAATAGCATGGAAGATTATTTTAATTAAACTAATGTGTCTTAGTTTGCTGGAAAGATATACCGATGAGTCATAAGAGTTCACAAAGAATAGGGAGGTAACGTCTCCCCCTTTCATCTCTCCTTCTCTCTTTCTGTGAGTAGGGGGATTTTTAAAAACAATACAAAAGAAAATTTGGCGTCGTACTCACCCACCCTCCTTCCCCTTCTCTCTCCCCCTCTCATACTCTAACGACGATAGATTTTCTTTTTTTATTGTTTTTGAAGTACATGTTTCTATTTACGAGATGAAAGAGTAACAAATATATAAATATACATAGTCTGAAATAAAATCAAAACAAATAAAATTGTATTTTCTATTTGTACGTGTTTTTAATTTCAAATTTTCTTTCATTTCTTAATAAATCCTGTTATCAACATTTCTCACCCCCCAATAAAACAAAATAGCCATGCTGGCCTCTCTAATTGAGCCCTACTCTTATATTATTTTCGTTCAATTTATATTACTGAAATAGGAAAACGAGTATTCTTTCAGACTATTCTATCAACAATAGTCTGAAAATACTTATTTCATTCAGGATCAATCCGTATTTTCGTTACTTAAATTATTTAGAGTGAAATAAGTTTTGGCATTACTCATAATCAACTTATATTCTTTTATTAACAACAAAAAAATAATAACTCTAAGTTATGTAAAATTTCATCGTATACGTGAAATGCCGAAATGCAGAAATGCATATTAGGTCGGAAAAATATAGACGCTATTAAAACAAGTCGAGAAAGAGGCTGATAAGGAAAAAAAACTCATAGGTTTATAAAGATCGCGACTATATTTTCCCCCAATTTTCATTTTGGTGTTTCACGTGGACAATGAAGCTTCTCATAACTTATGTTTTTAATGTTATCTTAATAAATAAATGCGAAGGTTTGTTTCCACCTATCCTAACTGTATTAATATTAAAACGGTGTATGCTTAATTCTATGATACAAAATTTGTACTTTGCATTGTCCCACACACACACACACACACACACATACATATATATATATATATATATATATATATATATATATATATATATATATATATATATATATATGCAACACTTAATATTAATATTAAATATATAAAAAACGAAAAAGTAAATAATAAAGAAATTAAGAAAACAACGACAAAATAAAGTAAATCTAAATATTAATATTTAAGATTAACTAAATTAATTAATCTTAATAATCTATTACATATCTTACGATTGCATTTTCTGCAAGACTTGTCTTTCTGCGAATCTCATGTTTTTCTTTTTTTTTAATAGCAGCGTCCACTTGGCCCTCCTCAACTGACACAACGAGTCCAACTGTTGTTTTCTTTTTGAAAAAAAGGGGTTGTTACTCTCGAAATGATTAATATCTCTACCATTCCGGATCTTTAAATATTTAACAGTAAGCCCACCAATTTTACAATTTACTGTCTTTATATTTAAAATTTTTTAAATATAAATTAATTGATCTGATATTTACCGTCTCTTGTTATTTATTTTTGTTCTTACTTATTCCACCTTCTGGTTCTCAACATTGCATTGCTCCTGCCTCAGAATCATCACCCTCATATTTACACACACACACACACACACACACACATATTTATATATATATATATAACATGAATAGGATAATTAGTACACATAATCAGAAAATATTAAATAATTCTAATAACATTAAGGTAAAAGTAAATAAGTGTAATGTCAGGTGAAGAATGAATGACCACTGGACGGTAATTGCAAAGTAGAGTGCGTGGTTTATAAGGCCATGATATGTTCGGAAGATAACAGGGACAATAAAGTCTACATCGGCATTTTTGCGAGAAACTGGAAACAGCGTTTCTATGACCACAAACACTCATTCATAAATCCAGATCTTAAGAAAAAAACAGAGTTAGCGAAACAATGGTGGCTTATGAAAAGTGAAAACCGAACACCGGTGGTTTCTTGGTCAATCTTATGTTATTCTAACATTCTGAATGGATTGAGGCAAAGGCGTAATTTGTGTTCGGAAGAAAAAATAGGAATCCTGAAATACGAACATGGTAATCTTCTAAATAGAAGAGATGAACTAATGGCGAAGTGCAGGCATAAATGTAAATTTAAAATAACCAGCAACTTATAATCCAAGATCCATTAAGATAAGTAGCAATAGATATACTGAATTGGGTCTGCCTATACTGTTCTTATCCGTTATCCTTTATCCGTTAATCCCCATCATGATTATGTATTTATGTATCTCTTTATTTCACCATGACTAAATACAATTATAATTATTAGTAGTATAAAGATCTCAATTATTAGATATATATATATATATGTTATCTCTGTATGCGGATATATATGCATGTGTGTGTGCATGTGTGTATATGTATGTATATGTGTGTGTATGTGTATATATATATATGTATATATATATGTATGTATGTGTGTATATATGCATATGTGGATATATATATGTATGTGTGTATGTGTATGCATATATGTATATATGTATATGTGTACATATATGTATGTATGTGTATATGTGTGTATGTGTGTATGTGCATATATATATGTGTATATATATAATTATATATTTGATATTTGATATTTTTATATTTTTATAACTGATATATAGTTATATATGTTCTATTCATATAGCTATTAATAATATTATCCACATTTTCTTTGATCTTCTTCTTATTATTATTATTAGTATTATCACATTCCAAATAATCAAAGAAGCTATTAATAATATTGCAAATATTTTCTTAAATTTCATTATTATTATTATTATTATCATAGAATCAAATACCTTATTTAAAATGGTATGAACTTGCAATTACTTTCCTCAGAAAATGCTTTGACCTCAGGGTAAATTGAATTGTAAAATTTTAAATTGATACAGACTAGATGTAAATATATATATAGATATGTATATATATATATATATATATATATATATATATATATATATATATATATATATATATATATATATATATACATGTATGCCTGTGTATGACATGGTCTCTAAACTTCAATATCTGATAATCTATTTTCAGTTTTGTCCTTCCTTCCTCTCACTTCCAGGCTAACGTATCAGTCGCCAAACGAACAATTTGAACTTCTGGCCTTCAGAGACGATTTGAGGGAGCTTGGGGTTGGGCGGTTGGGGTAACCTAGACATGCTGACCTAGATAAGATGAACCCGTTTTGGGATACTTCAACTTCCTTACCCACTCTGTGGTAAATCATACCATTTCCCTCTCTCTCTATTTATTTATGTATCTCTTTCCTCTCACTGTATTGCCTTCCATTATACATCGTACAATCTCCCCCTCTCTATGGATATTAAATATGTTGTCACTCTCCCCTCTCAATATACGCTTTAAATAGTTCATTTCCCTAGTCACTCAAGATATGTATTAAATATGTTGTCGCTCTTTCTATATGGGTATTGAAATGGTGAGTGTGAATTAGTCTTTTTTCATTTCTAAAAATATAATCACCTCGCTTGGATGCTTGAAAAGGCTGTAGGGTCGAAACAAATTATTGCACCGGTGATTATGTGATTCCGTGTAACTGTATTTGATTTTATTCTTGCTCTGTTTATTACATTGAGCTCTCATTCCCGTATATCACCTTCTGGAATTCATTTCACTCTAACACACTATATATATATATATATATATATATATATATATATATATATATATATATATATATATATATATATATATATATATATTAGTATTTCATGTATCCACATAAAATTTTATAAGGACATTTTTTATGTATCAATTTTCAGTATTTACTTCAACAACAAAGATGTAACTGCATAAATCGTACACTTTGTCCACTACAAAATAAATGCCTAACCAAAAGTATTGTATACCAAGCCACAATATTTGCCAAGGAAAGACCGAATAACAAGAAGTACTACGTGGGTATGACCTCCCTAGATTTTAAAACTAGATATTATGACCACAAATGCACATTTAAAAACAGAGAACGTCGAATTAAAACAGCACTAGCAAACCACTATTGGGAGCTCAAAGACAATGGATGCTCACCAATAATTGAATGGAAAATAATACGACAGGCCAGTACATGTAGAAATTTAGACGATCCGTGCAGATTATGCCTGAATTAAAAAAATTAATCCTAAACTTTAAAGACGCTCGAAATCTATTAAACTGTAGAAGGGAGATAGCAAACAGCTGCCTACACAGAAATAAATTTACCTTAGGCTAACGATAAATAAATAAATAAATAAACAAAAACTGAACTAAACAAAAACTTAACAATTTAAAAATAAAAACCTAAAATAGAAATACAAGGAACCACGTGTTAAAATAAAATAGATTCACACATTAAATTGACACAACAAAGGAAATAGGACGCAACTTAACATTCCGCATTAAATTTGACAGCTTAATTATAATTCTCTTAAAGGGCTCGTCTTAGCATCATAGGAGCTATAAACAATATTATGATAAATATTTTTTGATTTCTATCGACAAAACTATTTGTATATATATATATATATATATATATATATATATATATATATATATATATATATATATATATATATATGCAAGCTTCGTTAAAGACTATGGAGCTCTCTCGTTTTGCAATTTTTCTCGTTAATTTCTTGACGCAGCGAGCAATGTTGCGGTTATCTGATGTTAATTGGTATAATATAGCATCGAGCGTTGTGTTATAGGCCATCACTCAAGCGATTTCGGTCCAATAAAATATGTTCAATTAAAATATAGTATTCATCATCATCATTCAACTGACAATCCATTCATCTCATTAAACTTTATCCTCGAGTGATTTTAGCCTTGATAAATGATGACAAAAACATAGAAAAAACTATTCAAATACGGGACAAAACATTATCATGCATGAATGAACCATACATCTGAGGAAAGGCAGAGGCTAAATCAGCCGAAACGTAGTAAGAATATCAATGTTGATGAGGAAGATAGTTAAACGAAAAATCATCGTCGTCGTCATCATCATCATCATCATCAGCAGCAGCAGCAGCAGCAGCATCATCAGCATCATCATCATCATCGGTTTAACGTCCATTTTACATGCTGGCATGTGTTAGACCGCTTTTAGAAATTGACTTCACAACTAACCTATCTTTGACCAAATCTTTCTTTATCTTTCTTTCCCTCAACTCCATGACCAATTTTCTTGTGAAGTCATTTCCTTAATTGAGGCAAGATTTTTATATGCCGGATGGCCTTTCTGACGCCAACCTAGTGTGGTGATGGGGACCAGTATTTTTATCGAGACCCCTTCTCTTGTCGATTGTCTAGCACCTTCTCTAGAGTTTAGTGAGAGCAGTAATCAAATACAAAGCAAATGAAGATAATGATACCTCGTCTTTCTCAAATATAAGTTTATTAGTTTTTAAGTGTCAAGTTTTACACACTTGTGGTAGAGAGGACAGGACACTTCTTTTGGTTTATCAACTGACCTTGAACTGATTATGAAGGATAATCACACACACACACACGCACACGCACACGCACACGTACACGTACACACACACAGACACACGGCATGTCTATCATCGTTTTTCTGTTGCATACAACACTTTATCACCACTTATCAAGACCAAAAACCATTCGAGGATAAAGCTTAATGAGATCGAATGATTGTTTGTTGAGAGATGAAGAACCTTATGGGAGGATTCAGAATAATTACTAGGATTGCTCGAATACGTGTGGGAATGGTTCTTCACAAGGATATGTAGACATTGGATTTGAAGACGACCATATTACAATCTACAGGGAAGCAGTCCAGTGGAAATGTGTTCCACAGACGGAAAGCCCTGTTTGTGGAAATTCCACCTGACACTAGGTACACTGAGGTAGAAAGGAGAGTGTTGTTGTGGTAATAAAACGAGTTCCTGTTGTAAATGTCTTACGAAAAGTATTTGAGCTCAGTCGAGCACTTTTGAATTCTGTCTAGACAACGAAGAGTGTTCCTCAGATATGGCAGCAGTACGCCATATTAGGACTATCTAACTTTTATATAGGTAGAGATTGATATTTTCTAAATGGTCACCCATTTAGTACTGGCCAGATTCAACGTTGTTTAACTTCGGTGTGTCATCGTGATTATAGTTGTATCACACACGCACTACCAAAGAGACACCGCACACATTGCCATACACACCACCAACTTTTAAATAACAAGTCATTAAGTTGAACTTTAACTCACTTGGTTAGAAACTGTCTAAACCAGCACGAGGTCAACATAGATATGCCCTAAATCGAAATTTCCTAAATTGTGATGAATTGTAACTTGCTCATAAAGTTTTTCTCAACTTTATTTTTTGTTCATTAAAAAAGGCGGGTTTCATCCCTCTTTTATGGGAGTGGTCATAATTGTATCAAAGCCGGAACTGTAGTTTATTATGGGGCATATCGGGGACTCTGGGTAGAGGTAGTATCTTTAAAGTTCGAGAAGCTTCATCTTGCAACGGTAAGGTGGACGGAATCACTGGTCCTCACTCTTCCTCTTAATTTCTCACATGGTGGTTCCTAGCTCTACAGTAAGCAGGCAAAACTATATGAGAGGGTGGTGTGTTTACACTGCACCATTGGGCGTATGAATCTCCTTTGCGCACGTCACCGGCCATGGCAGAAGGTTTTCAAGAAGAACTTCAATGACAACGTGAAACCCAGACATTGGATTATATCCTTTACTGCCTTGTCGATATCTCCGGGAAGAGAAAAGGCTATTGGAGTAAGCCCATAAATCCGGAGTGGAGCGGCTAAGACGGTTGGATATCAAACTTATTTTTTCCGGCAGCTTCTGCAGACAAATGTCTTGCTCTGTTTTCTTTTGGACCACAACAGAGAGGCTGAGAAAAACATCCTGATGTCTGGGAAGCTCAGGATCTGCATACAGATTGCCTAGGCTTGCGCCTTAGAGAGGCCACTTCAGTGTCGCTGTTTACAGCGTCAGAAACAAATAGTTTATTAGCTAATTAGGATCTCCTGCTTTCATAATTTCTTTGAGGAAATTGATAAAACAGCAATATACAACGTTTTCAATTTTCCTGAAATATCGACAGGAAATAAAATCAACATAATTCGTTTGTTGAATGCCGACCAGTTAGATACTGTGGGATAGTTGATGTCTGATTAATTCTAGGTTATCTAAGTATGATTGCTTATAGTGATAAAATTATTGTGCAAGTATAAATAAATATATTATAGATATTGATCGAATTTATTATATACTATCAGGGTTACCCGGCGTTGTCCGAGTTGGGTAAGAGATAACACCACATGTAACAGTATAGTTAGGGGTACATTTATTTCCAGGGGGGTGAGTTATGTCCCCTTTATTCCCATAAAAAAAATAAGCAGTCCCTATAACGTCTACTATCTTAAAACTTCCATAAAAATCTTTTCAGCAGTTTTTTTTTAATCCATAGGTTATTTGGGTTTTTTTGTAAGCGGGATTCTGCCTCCTTTGCTCTCATCAAAATTAAACCAATCCCTATAACGTCTTCTATTCATATTCAAAATGTCATAAAAATCTGTCTGGAATCAATGGGTATATTTACTTTTAACTTGAGGTGCGTTCTGCCCCTTTACTCCCTTCAAAATAGAATCAATTACTCTCTATGATGTCTTCTTACTCTATTTTGGTAGATGACGTCATCATTTTGTAATGTCGTCCACAGTGCAGGATATATATATATATATATATATATATATATATATATATATATATATATAAACAATTATTTAATTATTATCCACTAACACATGTGTTCCATCCTTACAGAATCCTCAGTGTGGAGATAACTGTCATGCCATTTGCACGATTCGAACCCTGAACAAGAGTCACATTTAACTCAAATAAAAACATCCTAACCGATGCGGCTGTCGTAACAATTAGGGAAATAAAGTCTATTTAACATATAGTAAGCCTGACGTATAGTGTTCACCAAATCTAATTGGACTGAACTCGCATTTTAGCATTAATTCAGAGGGGTAGTATTACTTCGCTTAAAGTGGCCAGCCGTAAAAGAGCTATTAAACAATCATTTGATAATAAATATTTTTCATTATTGTTCACAGACATATATGTTCTATCTTTACAGAAGCTGGTCGCACGATTCAATACATGTCTGATTTTAGACGACAGAATTTTCTCTTTTGGTTATGTTTTAATCATTGTCTCAACTCGGCGAGCAAGTTTCCGGATCTTCGGTTGTAATTTATGGAGTATGAATCCCAGAGTTCTTTTTTCGGCCATCTCAAGCGAGTTGAGACAATCATTAAAAAATGACGGAAAGGGAAAATCCCGTTGTCTTTAATCAAATATCAATCGATATCAATTTGCTGCCTATTCGGATACATTAAAAACAAACTGTCAGTTGGCTATAAAGCAAGGTTCAGATCACGTTCGTTGAACCCTTTAGATAGTCTGATGTTTACAGCCCGTTGTATTTAGGCATAAATATAACTTAATTTCTCCTGTATCACGTGGTAATGTACGATATCTGCTAGGATATAGAGAAAGCGTACAGAGTCTTGGTTGACTCTGTGAACCGAGTTCGCGCATTCTGACCGTCTGAAGTTATTGTTTCCTACACTGATGAGAGCGTAAGCTCGAAACGGTGGCCTATGTAGGTATAAATAATTCAATATTTCTTTATAAATAGTGTTACCCTGCGGTTTTTCTTCCAAGCCTCACTGTATTAAATGTCGAGTTCTGTTTCATAAAGCTCATTTTACCAAATTAATATTGTCGAGCGAATTGACTGAAATATTCAGGTCCAGCTTTAATAATGTGTCCTTATTTCTACTAGCATGTTGGCTTGCTTATCTATAAACAAATTGTCCATATATATATATATATATATATATATATATATATATATATATATGGAAATTGAAAAGGATAACAAGAAAGTGTTATTTATATATTCATCAACGTTTCGTTTTTATTATAAGACTTCCTCAGGATGATTTGTCTGAAGAAAACATCACACATATATCTCTATATTAATCAAGTAATATCGATGTTCCCCCGCAACGTCAGTCACTATAGAACTATAAACACATTCGTTATATAGAATGTCAATATGGTCACGCTTTATGGCAACAATTGATGCGTGTTTCCGTAAATTATCAGTCAGTTTTGTCATTTCCTACATTAATTCCGGCATACCTAACTTTCTAAAAAAAGCCATACATACAGGAAATCGGAGTAACTTTTACTCGCACGCAAAAATCTACTACCACTACTATTATCTAACACCTGGACTTCTTCATTGGATACATTTTTCAGCTCAAATACAAATAGCGGTTGAGTATAAAATCATAGCCGCGGCCACGTTCCACTCCCACTCCCTCCGCATTTATTGTAACACGTCTCCCACTTCCCCATGATTTTATACCCCATACGCTACTTACCACTGCCACCATCTATTTGTATCTCATATTTTGATTTCTTGCTCAAGCAAGCGGCCGCAGGTTCTTAGTCGCCTGCCAGAAGATGGTGTACTTATGTGATGTTTTCTTCAGACAAATCATCCTGATGAAGTATTATAATAAAGACGAAGCATTGATGAATACATAAATAATATTTTTTGGTTTTTCTTTTTCAATTTCCATTACGTCGGAACACTTTCTTCCTTTCTTATATATATATATATATATATATATATATATATATATATATATATATATATATATATATATATATATATATATATAAGAAAGCAATAGTGCTCGTCCCGTGGTTTCACCAAACAAAGATGATCATGTAAACATTTCATTTGGGGGTTTTTTGTTAGATGTAAATACGTTAAATATTCACCACGGAAAACTCTATGAGATTCGTTTTTTTTTTACCCCCGATTTGATTCCTACTTAAATTGTTCAGACGTATTTCACGTAATTATCTACGCCGTATTACATAGTGGATAACTTCCCAAAACATCTTGACTGCGTACTTACCTTGGGTAGACCAAGAAGTCCACTGTGGCGTGGAATGGAAACACCCAGAATATATTTGAACTGGTTTATCGCAACATGGAAACCGATTCCGGCCGAGAAAGCACTTATAATCGAGTTTGATAAAAGCTTAATAAGGACGCCAAGTCGAAAAACACTCAAGGTAAGCTGAAAAGAAACAAAACAAAACAGAATTAATGAGTTTATGTGTTCACTATCACATTTTAGGAATTCCCATTTTTTAATTATCTTCTCATGTGGACCCGTGGTGCAACGGATAACGTGCAAATAATAATCAGTTCTACGCGACAGTCTTCTGGAAGTTGAAAGTTCAATCCCTACTAAAAGCGATGCTAAGAATATAATAAAAGTGCTCTAAACTTTTACCCGATCATGGCTGCCGAAACGAAAACTATCGAAATAAAACGTTCAGTTCGAAATTCCGTATAGATTCCTCAATTCGGCATAAAGATTTCAGAGTTTAACAAGACGTGAGTTACATCAAGCGAAACGCTGTGAGAATAACATCCAAGATGAGAATCAAAATAATACAAATTATCAATCCTCATCTAAAAAAATTCCGCAACAGAAAAAGAATTGTTTTATGATTTAATTTTTTATAACTTTTTGGGCATCGCCATTTTTAACATAATTACAGACTCACAACCAGAGGGCATTTTCAGACCCGGGTTATCTCCCCTTTAACGCCACGCGGTGTGGCTATTCAGTGATTATAAAACGCGCGGTATAGCAAAATTCATTCTTTATTCATCTGGCTGGCCTCGACAGACAACACACCCCGCAGACCGTCTTGGTATGTTGGATTCTTTGACTAACATACCCCACACCATGTGCGCTCACACACACACACTATTCTAGTACGTAAGACTTTTCTCTACGTACACATATGCACGCATCATTTTACTCAGACTTTGTTGAACACATTATCGTGAACTCAATTTCATAGCAAACATTATGAGCGCGCGTAATACACACACGCACGCACACATCATTTATATACTTTTTCTGCATAACATTCTCAAGTGACACATTGCTTCACAATTCGATACATAAACCTTTCATTTCTACGTACACACACGCATACATGATTTTACTTACACTCCTTTGTCCATGTTTTCATGAACATTATTTCATAGCGAACCCAGTTATGTTCGCAAACAGTAAATGTTTGTTGAATTCTATATTATCTCCGAGTTGTTACTTTGTTTTTCTTCAGCATGTTTGTATATTGAACACATAAATATAGATGGAGTAGCAGCGCTGCCCAAGCGTCGTACCGGCGCTACGCAAGCATCGACTTTATCTCCTCAATACATATTACATTATAATAATACGCTAAGGCATTTTATGTTCGTACTACGTTTTCACCTTTAATACACATAAAAAAATGAGATTGTTCGATCAGAAAAATGGTTACTGATGTCGCTAAGGTAAACAATTCCAACTTTACCCATTTTAAAATGAAGTGTTCCAAAATTCAATTATGTCATCCCGTCGACTAAAACAGTAGAATTTTAAATAAATACATTTCAAAAATTGGCATTTGTTTTATTGATTTGAAGAATCTTTAGCTGAATATTATTTTTGCGATAAATAGACAGAGTATTTTTTGTTTTGAAAGAAATTAAATTGCTACAATTTTAAATAAAGAAAGAAAGTAGACACGTATTCGTTTTATTAGTTTAAAGAATATTTATATTATAATTAGTGTTGGGGTTAGGGTTTAGGTTGTTGCAACGATTAATCGGAATCGGAATCGTGAATCGGAAAAATCGGAACTTTTGGGGGTATCGGAATCGGAACAATTAAAACCTAATTTCCAACGCAAAAAATGATTCTTTTATTTATTTTGTTAAACTTAATTTTTCATTGCTGGTAATAATAAAATGATATATATTTATCGTTTTTTTAACTACGAGTCAAACTAAAATCTAAAGATCATAATAACATCAAAATACGATGTAAATTTATTTTACTTGTGTAAAAAAAGAAAGTTTGCATCAATTCGTTGGGTGACATTTAAAAGAATTCAGTTGATTTACAAGGTTCCGAAAAATATTTTAAAATTGAATAAAACATGTTGTCAAATACCAACATGCATCATTGATAATTAAATTAAAAGTTCATTGATTATTAAATTAAAAGTAAAATATAAAAAATGTTTTTAATTTTTTTTTAATTCACTTATTTTATTATGTTAGGCTTTTGTCTGTTTTTTTTTTAATTATATGGTTGGTGTTTGTCTTATGTGACTTTGTCCGGTTGCTCAACATTGGCGAACCTTACAAAAAGTGGGGAGAAAACATTGAACATTTTGAAAAGCCTGCTGTGGAGTTGAATTAAGTATAATTAAATTTAACACACGTTGGCGCCTGTTCGTCTTTGATTTTGAGTTTCCATGTATTAATTGGTTCTAAAACAGAATTTCTAATGATATAAAAGGAAATAAAGGCAATAAAATCTAAAACTTATAATAAAAATGATTATTAGTTATTAATAGTATTGAAACCGTTTGGCAGTTCAGTTGTTACATTTTGTTCTACTGACAAGAACACAGTACACTGCAGACTACGTGAAAGACGTAAAAATGTAAGTGCCTATATATTTTTAAAAACTATTTTAAGGAATTTAAAAAAATTTATGAATTAAAAATTAATTACTAACATGTTTTTTTATTAATTTTTATTTAAACTTATATTTTAATGTAATGTGAAAGTTTGAATTGTTTTCTTTATAGACGTTAAGTAGATTATTTTACTATATAAGAACTTGTAAGTCTTATTATTATTTTTTACCCACTAGGAGTTCTCACGCAGGCCGTCATCAATGAGTGTTCACTGATAATCATCAGTGGTGTTTGATGGAGTCTGAGTGACAACAAGTCTCCCCAGATTTCTGGTGCTCGCCACCTCTTTCGATAACTACTGCAAACGAATTTGCGTTATCACAACAGACGCTTACCATCGATTTCTCGTTTGCAACGACCATTGGCCTACTCTGGGATTTGGATGGCAATAAGCCTCTCCAATGTCCCAATGCTTTCTGCACTCTTCCATCAGAGGTCTGGTTAGTGCTATCCCTCCTCGGTCTTTCCATCCTCCTTGACCCTTCACGACTGTTTTGTGCGGTATCAACCGGGGTTGGTGCCATCACTTGGGGGTGGGACTTCGTGAAATTTCTTGCAGTTTCTATTCCTTTGGTTCTTGTGGTTTTCTTTATGTGATTTTGTTTTCTTCCTATTGCTCCTTGCATGTGATTGGTTAGTCTTCGTAGCTTATGTGGAAAGGTTTCCGCATTCAAGGATTTTCCTTAAGATGTCAGCTTATTTTATCATTGCCATCCGTTGTATGGTCTCAGTCTTCCCTTTGATTCCAATTTCTCCCAGTCTTTTTTTCAGGTTCTTTGGAACTGTTCCGAGTGCTCCTACGATTATTGGTATTATATTTACTTTCTTCATACTCCATATCTCTTTCAATTCTCTGGCGAGTTCAGTGTATTTGGTTCGTTTTTCTGTCTCCTTGGTCTTCACCCTGTGGTCGGCTGGGACGGCAAAATCTATGATTTAGCAGGATTTTTCTTTCTTGTTGACTATTATGACATCCGGTCTCCTTGCTTGTATGAGTTTATCTATTTGTTCCTCCATATCTCAAAGGATGTTGTGTTTTTCGTTTTCGACTACTGTCTCTGGTTTATGTTTGTACCATTTGTCCGAGTGTTCAAAATGCATTTGTTTGCATAGCTGCCAGTGTACTGCTTTCCCAACGCAGTCATGCCTATTTTTGTATTCTTTTTGGGTCAGTTTTTGGCATTCACTTATTATGTGATTTACTGTTTCGTCTCTTTGTCCGCACAATCTGCATTTACTGTTTTCCTGGGTTTTATCTATTTTAGATTTAATGTAGTTGGTCCTAATCGCATTGTTTCTGCAGTCGTCAGTAGGGATTCCGTTTCTTTGTTCAGGTGTCCTTTTCTCAGCCATGCCCAACTATTTCCGTGCGTCTCTTCTCTTGTCATTTTTATGAAACGTCCATGTGGTTGTTTTTCCCCACTTTTCTTTTCTTTCATTGTTTGTTTGTTTATGATTTCGGTGCTTCCTAAGTTGTTCTTTGGGACGCTGTCTCTTGCTGTGATGCTCATCCTTTCTGTGTTCTGGTTTATGTATTTCTCCAGCTCTTTTTTAGTGTTGCCCACACAGTCCTCTTCCCCCTTCGTTTCTCTTCACTGTCTGTATCGTCTTTTGGATGTAGTGCGTTGTGCATGCTCATTAATTTTCTAGTCCTCTCGGGAAGGTGCCTGAATTCTTCTTTTGTCCAGCTTATGAATGGTCCAGAGTATCTTATTAGTGATACTGCCCAGGTACTTATTCCTTTTATTAAGTTTCGGCTATATAATTTTGTTTCTAATAGCTTCCTTGTTCTTCTCAGATATTCTTTTCCATGTTTTTTTCAGATATTCTTTTTTCTTCTTCTTTTTGTTCTTGTTCTTGTTCTTATTGTTATTATTATTATTAGTAGTAGTAGTAGTAGTAGTAGTAGTAGTAGTAGTAGTAGTATTTTGTAGACTAACACCTTCAGTTAAATAGCCATGCCTCTAAACAAAAAATATATTCTTCTTTTTTAGGTGATTACGTGTTAACACTCTGAAACACTTGGTGGGGAGAAGGAAAAACAGAAAAATCAATTATTTTCGAATTTAAAGTAGGGGATTTGTTTCACATGTAAATTCAACCAATAAATATTTTGCTATGAGAGATCATTTCTATGCATTTATTTTTAGGGGGGGAGGCTACTTTTTAAGCGATTACTAGTGGTTTTCTGAACTTACCAGTCGGACTTAGAGTTAGTGGTAAAAATAATTATGAACAGCCCGAGAAATTTAGAATGACTCAGAAATGAGAATCATTTTTCATTTAATTTATATACGAAACTGATACCCCACTATAAATTCTAAAATAATTGTTTTGGGGTATTTTTTGTCGTCTTTCTTCCAATTTTCAGTGTGTTTACACGTAATGGTCTAAAATATAATCTCTTTTTTTGTGGGTGGGGGTGATTTTGTTGAATATGTTATTAATTACTTTTGATGTTTTTATTGTCCTCCAGAAAATATGCTCAGTTTTCATACGCGAAAAATGAAATGTTATCTATTTATAAGTTACTATCAAGGATACTGAAGTTTTATCTTCAAATATGATAGTGTCAATATGTGTATGCGTGTATATGCAGGGCTTTACGCGCTCCACTACTTTTAGAGCTGCTCCCACTCCTGCTCCAACGCCCAAAATTGGATGTGGCTTCTCTCACGCTCCCTATTTTCAAAAAGGAGCCGCTCCTGCTCCAACTCCTATAATTTCACCGCTCCATAATAAAAAATATACCTTCTTTCATAAACGTTCTATTCTGCCAATGAGTGGTCGAAGGATAGGGGTGGGCGTCAAAGGATCTCGTCAATATGGGTTGGGATGTCACTTTAAGTGTAAGACCGTAAGATAATATTTGACAAAATCTCGCTAATATTTTGAGAGTTATAGGAGAACATGTCGGACGATGATTATAAGTAAATTTTCGTTTCCTGAGGTATAAAATAGAAAGAGAAAAATCCCTGAAATATTTTAAAACAATTTTAATTTTCATTACATTAACAACCTATTTTTTTCAGGAAAGGAAAATGTTACATGATTATTCTTCTATTTATATTGGAAGGGAATTTAGATTTGTTTTAAGTAAATAAAGTTTTACTTTTAAACATTATTAATGATTATTTTCTTTTTAAAGAAAACATTTCTCTGTGAGAGGAGAGACAACTAGGGCAACATTATACGTCGTGCTGTTGTTTAATATTTGTGTGTTTTACAAACGTAACTATATTGTATAATGTATATTATTATTTACCACAGGGAAACGCGAAATAGTACTTTCAAACATATTGATTTATCCATTTTTTTTCAATAGTACAATTTGGGCCGAAAACAAAAACAATGAAGTTTATTTTTTAAAGATTGAATAAAAAAAATATTTTTCATAAATTGGCCAAAAAATATCAATAAATTGTCAATAATCAATTCAGAGATCCATTTAATGTCTTAAAATTCCATACAAAATATCTGGACACGACCTTGAGAGTTGAAAAAATATCGGGTCAAATTTTCCTCCCCCGAAAAATTAACTGGAGCAAGTTTTCCTAGGTCGGGCAAAAACATTTTTATCAAAATTAAAAATTTGAATAAAAAAGATGAAAACGTCTATATTTGAAATATCTAACACAAAACACACTGTTTACAATTTTAATATTCGATAATAGATATTTTAAGATAAAGAAAGATATCTAATCTACTTTCGGTTCTAAAAAGACAACAAATTAGTCAGAAAGTCTAATTATTTGCTTTTTTAAATTAAAATTTTAGATATTTTCTTTAATTTAATTAAGTTTAAACATCGGTTTAACTGTAGAATAGGGACCGCTGTTTTCTTTCGCTCATTTCGTTTGGTATCCGCTCAAATTTTGGATAAAACTGATTGTTGGTCTTAATTATATTTTTGGTCCTGAAATAAAATTCTCATTTACTTTTTAAAGTGTTGAGAATCTAACTTTAATTCCAGGTTTTAATCGCTGGCGGCCATGTTGGTTTTTGTTGTTTTTTTTCTTTGGACTAAAGATATTTTTCCTTGGACTAAATATATTTTTCCTTGGACTAAAGATATTTTTTCTGTTTTAACATTTTATTACACACAAACAAACAAACTTTGAACATTCTATTCACAAAAGCAAGTTTTAACGGAATTTAACGAATTTAAAAGCAAACATGAAAAGGTTAAAACATACAAGTCGTAAATTTAAGAATAACAAAATGTCGCCGAAAATAGGACAGGTAAAAATGTGGCATAAAAGTTCAATTTGATATCTGCTAAAAAATAAATTAGAATTTTTTGTCAGGACAAAAGGTATTATTTCACCCCAAAAATCGATTTTATCGAACATTTGAGTGAATACCGAATGAAATGGGCGAGGAAATCCAACGGCCCCTATAGTAAACCTAAAATTCTTTATTTAAAAACACGAATTAAAAGAAAAATAGGCTTATACATTCAATCAGCAATAAACATCCTTGTCATAAATACAAAAAAGTTCAAATCTATAAGAAAATAACTTCAAAGACATCTATAGACTCATTGGCGCATTTAAAGACATTTGTGGTTAAATTGTCTCCTGCCTTAAGAAAACTGTCCCATCAAAAATTTAACATATCGATGTAAAAATGTTCTGTTTTCAAGCGTAACTCTCTCGGTCTTTCTCCCTCTCTCTCCCTTCCTCTCTCTCTCTTCCTCTCCTTCTCTCTCCCTCTCTCCTTCTCTCTCATATACATTTACCAGAGATATAATTTAAAAAATAACTCAGAATAAACTCTGAGACTTTCTTTTCCTTTCCTTTGTATTGCTGAATAAAAAACTAATGGTTAAACAAAAAAAAATCAAATAATTTTGGAGCGAGGAGCGAGGAGCGCGGAGCGATAAAACCACGCTCTTTAGTCCCAAATAGAGTTGTTCCTACTGAATATAAAATAAGCCCCCCTTTCCTTCGCTCCAGAAAAAAAACGTGCTCCTGGAGCGTGCTCCTTTTTAGAGGGCTCCGTAAAGCCCTGTGTATATGATATGGCCACGGCCACCGAGAGTAATAACAATAAGAAGGCATTTCGACTTCTCCATTCACTAAATAATCCATCAAAATTCAGGAAATCAACCAATTTTAATGAAAATTTCAGTATTTATTAATTAATGATCACGGAATAAGATAAATCCATTACTTTATTATAAAGCTTGGTGCAAATGTATTATTTCCTGTAAACAAAAAACACCTTTACTAAAGTTATCCAAAATATCAAAACATGTTGACCATACGATATTGTAAATATTTAAAACAAAGTATTAGAAAACTTTAAAAAGTGCATGTAAAAAAAGAAAAGAAAGAAACACGATTCGATTTATCCTGAAACTGATCTTTATTCAATATAAATTTAAAGAAAATAATAATTCACGATCAAATACTGCAAAAAACTGAAAGTGCCTTACAGAAATGGGTTAAAAAAGTTTCATGTGGTTTCATAAACCTTTCGTATTGTTTTCGGTTTCGAGAAGATTTAATTTACAAGTGATATGTAACAAATAATAAATAATTTTTTAAATTTCGATTCCAAATTTTTAATTTTTTTCAACAAAAACAAAAATTTTATTTTCAAAAACAAAAATTGAATTTAAAAAATCAAAATTTTGTTTTTCTTCAAATTCAAACACTTTTAAAAAATCTTAGTGAAACTGTATTATTTTTTTTTAAACAAAATACACCTTTACTAAACGTATATTTTTAGATATATAAAAAAAATCCATGATTTCTTTTTAATGAAAATAAAGATCTGTATATGTCCAAAATAATTTTTTTAACTATTTCGTATATATTACGAAAAATGCCCCTACACTGTAAATAAAATCATTATAACTCGAAGAAAAATTAATTTTGTTAATTAACGATATTATCATTGAATAAAGCATTGTTTAATCAATATTTTCACACAACAATAAATATAATTTCATAATATATTTGATGTGATTTACTATTTATCTAAATAACATTGTTCGAAATGCCGTAAATGAAACTATTTCTTTTAAATCTTAGTAAAAATGTATTTTTTTTTTAAACAAAATACACTTTTACTCAACATATATTTTTTAATGAAAATGAAGATCTGTATATGTTTAATATTTTTTTTTTTTTAAACTATTTCGTATATATTAAGAAAAATGCCCCTACACTCTCATAATGAAATCATTATAACTCGAAGAATTAACGATATTATCATTAAATAAAGCATTGTTTAATCAATATTTTTTTGAAAATATTAATTAAATATGCCGTTATTATTTCATTTATTTAATCTACAAAAGTACAGAGAAAAGATAAAATATACTACACTTAATAAGACATCGAAAAAAAATGGAAACAATAATTATTGGCTATACACTACTTTTTTATCAAATAATGAATATGTAATTCAGACTTTTGATTTTTTTATATAATTAAAAAAAAATTCAAACTTACTACATTATATTTAGTTGGTGTAAACATATCTCGCTTTATTGCGTGTATCCATATTTGCCGTAATTCTTCTACTTTTGGAAATCCAAACACTGAGACTTTCAGTTTATTTTTATAATTGCCCTGGCAATGGGGAACGGCGCATGCAGTAGGCATTTTAACTTTGTGAATTATGAAATTAAATTTAAAAAGGCGCGAAATTAAGTTAACCAAACACGATGACGCCAGGGGGGGGGCAAGAAGTTAGTTGCTTGGCCTTGTTAACTCTCGGTGGCCGTGATATGGCACGTCAATGCAGTTAAGTTTCACACACCTCTGGTAGATAGAACAGACCACTTTGTGTTTCGTTTTTTTTAGATGAGGATCGATAACATGTATTATCTTGATTATCGGACTAATATTTTCATCTCGGTTGTTATTTTCGCAATGTTTCAGCTAATATAACTTCCGACCGTCTTCATGTGCGTCTTGTCAAACTAGGGAATCTGTATGTCGAACGCTGGAACCCCAGCAGAATTTAAAAGTGAACCCTTTAGTTAATCCACAGAGGAGGATTGTTCTCGCTCCGTCAGGCATAGCCCGGTAGAAATGTTACGTATTTATATAATTTTTTATTCTCAAAACACTTTCGTTTAATTTTCAATTGCCTTAGCAAAAACATTTACTAATGGCAGATCAACATATGACATAACACAAATGAGACCAGGATATCTATAACTACCTTTAACTCTATGTGGCTGAAACTGTCCTGGCCAGCATGAGACCAGGATATGTCGATATTAACGGGAATTCCCTTTCTTTCCATCTAAGTGTAACTTGATACCAAAGGTTTTGTATCTATTTATTATGACATATCTAGTTTTAGTGAGTTCATAAATAGTTTAACCTCCTGTCTTATACCCACAAGGTATGGCTCTGTTCAGTCCTAAAAGGTCCACTATCCCAGGCTTTAACTTCTCTTTTTGAGGAGTTAGATTATTGCTAATCGCTTGAGGTGCCCCTACCAGAGAATACCGACAGGGATGCTCAGGCATGTTGTGTAGGCCAGTGTGCATTTCTCCCAGTTGGCTGGCTTTTCAGAACTTCACCTTATCTTGTGCCCAACCTCCTGCTGTTTGAGACCTACCAAAATCTTGTACGTCGAAAACAATACTTTTCTTTTCGTTTTTATTATTATTATTTCTTTACTTTTCAAAATATAATTAACGTTGATAAATTTTCCACACATAACTAAATTTGGTGTCGATTTAAATATTGTTTACTTGTCGGTTTTAATTTTTGTCATACTTTTCAAAATAAAATTAAAGTTAAAGTGTAGTATCTTCTATACTATACTTAATCTTTTCTGGGTACTTCTGAACTTTACGAACCGTGCTGAAATAATAACGTTATTATTGACATGCACATTTTAACATGGGGGCGTGGAGGGGGGCTTTGTTAAGCATTGTGAACTTTCACCTAACAAATTAATAAACAAAAAAATTTGAACTTAACATGAAAATCATATCTTTAAAATAGCACGGCCCGTTAACTGCAGAAGTATCCATTTCTCTCCTGATTCAGTGGATGAGAAATCCTTCTAAACTGTGATAATTTTAACTTTTGTCCCAATCCGAAGTGCTCCCTTTTTACTTCCAATGCACGCACACACCGGTACGCATTAGATCGCGAAGACAGGTTCACATCTTACTCTCATACTATTCAGAGTTACATTAATACGGTCCCTACTTTTATTCTTCTTCATCTAAGAAATCCATTTCTCTTCAGACGTACACCCTGAAGCAACTCCACACCTCATCTAATTTCCAACCCAGTTGATGCGGAAACTGCATTCTCTGGGCGGCAGGAGATCCAGCTAGTTTCCTCACGCCCTATCTTCAGCACACAGGCTTGTCAGCATCAAAAACACGAAGATGGGACCACATTTTACAACCTAAATCCACAATCATTTATCCAAGATATGTTACGTAACTGAGGTATTTTCTTAAGTCTCACTGATCCACAAAATAACCATTACTCATCTATCATCACTCATCCCGTCCGCCTATCTTCCGATGTTGTGTCACATGCTCCCGCGATGGGAGGAAAGTAAATATCTACATTACATAACTTTATTCTTCTTACTCAGTCGGGTGCGTGTTTGGCTTAATGGTTACCATTGCGAAATGGGTAATCGAGTAAGCAGAGTTCAAGTCCTCGTAAAGCTATTTGTCATTTACGCACTAGCATTGCTATGAACCCCCGACCTCCTTCCAGTTATAAGTAAAATATCATACTTTTATTCAATCAAAATCAAATCAAATGTATTGGCAAAAAATAGCAAGATGCAACAAGCCATGTAAGAGGACAGGTGATGTGTACGTCTATATACCGTCTGAATTTTTGGGGCAGAGTAACTTTAATCCTGAATATGATAGATCTTGTAATAAATACTGGTAGGCTGTTCCACGAAGCAGAAACACAGACAGAGAATGTTGCCTTTCTTTTAATGAGACAAAAGTGACTGTAGTACATCTTTGGCTGAGTCCTGTGGAACCCACAACTTGGCGCTGAGGTGAAAACTGTGCAAAATATATATTTAAATCATGGCTTGTGAGGTTTTACACCAGAAACGCGTACCCACGAATCCTCTGCTGCTCAAGTGAGGGGTAATTATCCAAAAATCAGCGGCCATGATGCACCAAGCGCTGCCTTGAACTGTTTGGTCAAATATTCTAATAAATGTTATTCCAGGACAAGAAATACAATTTCAAACCAACAATAAATAAACAATCATGGCTGCCATTGTGAAGACAAACCAAAACAAGTCCAATTATGTATAAAACAATAATGTGAGAGAAAGAGAAGCAAAGAGACAGATACAGACATAGGTAGATAGAGAGGGGGAGAGAAAGAAAGAGAGAGTCAACAGATGACGATTAGAACGGAAGTGACGCCGCCGTTACTGTTTGGTCGTCTGTCGGCTGACAACGGCTTCTGGTAGAAGCATGATAATCGTAAAATACAATTTCAAAAGTAAACTATGTCTTACCTGAGTAATGCCTGTTATCATTGTAATCGCTGTTGCAAACATCAGCTTCTCTTTTAAGAAAGCCTCTTCCGTAAGGAACGTTGTTCCACTTGATGAAGCTGAGTCGGTCAATGCTTCGCTTTGATTGGTAGAATCTAACATAATCTCAGTCGATTTAAAACGTTCTTCCATCAAGCTACCAAACATCAGGGAGATCACAACAATGGGACCTATTATAAACAAATTAGGTAAGGCTATTCAAATATTTAAGATGTAATTGAAGGGAAAAAAAATCATTTTTATTGAATCAATTTTCGAATTAAATTAAGGATTTTAATGGAATAATATTTTCTTTTTCATTAAAGATGTTACTTTTGCTTAATATATTTTATATTTTCAAATATTTGCTAAACAGTAATACCATTGTTTTCTGGTGTGTCTTCTGATTTTACTCTGATGAAAATAGCTTATTTTTGAAAATCCATGGATTAAGGGAAAGAATATTTTTATACGCCTTCTTTGAATATTTGATGAATTACTAGATATTGTATTTTATCCAATTTGTATTTTCATCATTCATTTTTTTAAATTATTGCTCGATCTAGTATATCGAGCATTGACAATAGAATATAATATAAAGATATAACATTTATCTTTATTGTTTCATTTGTATATATATATATATATATATATATATATATATATATATATATATATATACATAAATATATATACATAAATATATATGTATATACATATATATATATACATAAATAAAAAGGTAGAAGGATGAAAAGGAATTAGAAAAGCGAAAGGCAGATCTTTTTTCAATTCAGTTGCTCAATGCAAGGTATATTCCGCAAAAGGGCAATTTATTCAGTTATTTTTTCCTTAAGCCAGGCTTTTCAAAGATCAAAATCTTATCATCAGAGGAAATTACTGGGATAGATAAGTTGGCAAAGGCCAAGATTTAAAATCTGAAAAAGTAAAACAAAGATTGTGGGGAAGAAAAAACATGGCAAAACGCTGCCAAAATGCAAGCAAATGTCCGATTGCAAAAAAATCCGGTGTACAAAAAATCCAGCGGAGAGAGTGATTTGTAGGTAGGTCGTTAGAGGGCACGAGAAATAAAATGAGGGATTTCAAAGTTAAAATCCAGATGCGGCGAAAATAGATAGAATCCAGATGGTAAAGTGTCCAATAGGGTCCGTTCGTGGATGCAACAGGGCTCAGTAAAACGTGAGGTGGAAAATATTACCCATTTTAAAAGGACTTCCCGGGCTGAAAATCATAAAATAAGTCTATACTGACGATGAGATAGCAAATAATATTTAAAGGCCAGGCCAAAATTACAGATTGCACGTTGAAAGAACGGACCGTCTGAAAAATGGCAAAAACTCATATGAGACCAGCCAGCAAGTTAGGAAAGTGTGGGTGTGAAAGAAGATGAGGGTGTTGGTGTGATAAGTAAATGTAATTTAAACTTAGATTGTGAGAATAAGGGATGGGTCGCTTAATGATGAAAGTGGACGTTAGTGTGAATTAGAGTTAAACTAGAAATGGAGTAGAGGGATGGGGCAAGTCAATGAGTGCGGGAGGGTAGAATTAAAAATACCAAAATGTGTCAGGGGATATAAACAAGGGGTGGGCGTTAGGCGTTCAATCAGATGGCATTACTTATAAAGAGGCAAAATATATTTGAAGGGTAGAGATAAGAATAAAATAAAAAATAAAAAATAAAAAATAAAAAATAAGAATAAATCTTAGGCCTCAAGGAAAAATTATGGATTAACAGATAAAGAAATGTATAATTGAGGGAATAGTCGATAAAAATAAAATTATAATTCGATAGTAAATATTAGAATAAGGAAATGGTAATTTGACGTCGAGTATTGAATCAAAATGAATTCCAGAATAAGAAATATGGAAGTTAATTATGCATATTATTAAGTAGGTGAATGATGGCAGAGAGAATTTAATTCACACTTTGGTTAAAATAGTGACAATAATTTATTCCAGAGTGAGAAGAGGATGGCAGTTAAAAGTAAATATTATGGGGGTTAAAGGATGTAGAATGAGGGTAGGGGTCGGGATTCAGCAGGGTCCGAGAGGGGTGAGCGATGGGGGAGGTGATCGAGGGGGGGAGGAATAATCGGGGCTATTAAAAGAGTGGGATGAAAAATTATTTAGAAGTTTAACAGGGGGACAAAACTGTAATTAGAGTGCAAAGAAAAAGCGGTGAGCAATTCAATATCGAAGTGTGTAAAGGGGTTAAAGGTAGATAAGGCGAATCATCAAGTAAATAAGAGGGCTGAGGTCTAATGCAATTGTGGTGGGTTAGTTATCAAGTTGAAGGGGAGGATTAAAAGGTTGGATATATTGATGAGAAACGAACGAGTGTATTAAAGGAAGTTAAAGGAAAAAGAATTGATATCATATGAAGGTTAAACGATTAAGGAGGTTGAGTACAATGATTTAGGGGAGAGAGGTATAGAAGCTAGGGGGATTGTAAAGCTAACGGAATTAATGGGTAATTTTGTTAAGTTAAGAGAAAAGCCAAAGAAATTAGGGAGATTTATGCAGAGTTATAGAACAAAAGGAATCCGAACTATCAGAGAATAAATCCGAGATGTAGGGAGGGTAGCTAGTCACCTGGGGGAGGGGTGTCAGGGGGATTAGTGTGGTTGCTATATTTAAATTTACGTTTATGCCTGCAACTGGAGATAAGTTCATTCTTAGAATTAATAATATTTTTAGATTTAGAAGCAGTAGCTATCATAAAGGTTTCCAATGTACAAAGTTGGCAGTGTGGTGAGCCCGGGGTGTATGATCTGGACTTTTTAAGTATTGACCAGTGCAGTGAGTAGGTGGTATTTTTAAGATTTAGATTTCTAATTAAATTGGAGAATGAGGTTCCAGTGCTATTATCGTTGCTATTCTTAAAGGAGTAGATATGGTTGGAGATCCGGGTCTTAATGGGGAAGGCTGAAGCTCCAATGTAGGTGTGTATCTTAAAAGGTGATGCTGTAGTTGTATTAAAGTTGCTAGTCGTATTAGAGGAGATTTGGGTTTGGGAATTCGGGTTATGTGGGGAAGTTTGGTTGGAGTTATAGGATGGAGCGGTTATGGGGGAAGTGTCTTCAACCTTTTTTATCTGCCCTATCCTGTATATTGAGCTGTGCACTTTTCACAATAGGTTTTACCTTTCCTAAAAATTCGCTTTTAGTTCTCCACTTTATATATATATATATATATATATATATATATATTAGTATTTCATGTATCCACATAACATTTTATAAGGAGATATAATTTTTTATGTATCAATTTTCAGTATTTACTTCAACAGTGCTCGATACGTAAGTAGAGCTAGGTAGTAAGCTATGAAAATATATTTATGGCAATTAAGCTACATAGAGGCTCCCGCGTTTCATTCCTGGAGGGAATCTTCAGGATAAAATGCCTGAAGATTCCCCCTGTGTAGCTTAATTGCCATAAATATATTTTCATAGCTTACTATACATATATATATATACATAATATAAATATATACATATATACATATATATATATATATATATATATATAGAGAGAGAGAGAGAGAGAGAGAGAGAGAGAGAGAGAGAGGGAGGGAGAGAGAGAGAACGAGGAGAGAGAGAACGAGATGAAGAAAACAATCGTGGAATTTTCCCATTATTAAAATCTATATTGTACCTCGTTTTTTTTTAAATAGGTATTTGGTGTTATACTGAGAAAAGTACTTTTAAAACCACGCCTTTTCGGGTTAAAACTATACAAGTTTGTTTTCTTACTTACCATATGACAAATGCCTTGACGAACCAAATATAAAATAGCAAACAGCAGGGAAAAATCCCATGAAGAGACCAGTTTCTATTGGTAAATCTGCTACAATTGCATACGCCATACCTGAAAAAGGAAATTACTTTATTTTGGCGTCAAATTTCTTCATGTCAACAAACGTTTATAAATATCTTATTATAATGAATATTGTGTGTCTGTCTGTAACCTGCACTGCGTCACTATCTAAGTCACATTTTCTTTACATTTTATTTCAGAAGATTATATTTTAAATGTTTAATCATCATGAAATAATGTTTATAGTATATATATATATATATATATATATATATATATATATATATATATATATATATATATATATATATATATATATATATATATATACCAGCTGAAGTATCCGTTTATGCCGGGTTTCTCAACTGTTCTTGAACTTTATAGCCAAGATTAGAAGTTAAGAAGATTTATTTAATATTTTTCATCCATTTATTTTTTTAATTGTCTAATGTGAGATTAGAACTCACGATGGCATAAAATGTTGGATCAGAAGACGTACGCTTATCTACAAGACCACTGATCTTACAAATCTTTTTTATTCCATACTTAAATGAGTTCGGCGTAAGGATTTTTTATTTCTCCATCTAAAATAGTTGAATTGTTTAAAATAAATGAATATAAATAAACAAAAGTATTTTTTTAAAATTCTTATTAAAGTAAAAATGAACTGGTAAACATCTTATATAAATAGAGATGTCGTCCGTCTGTCAGTTACAATTGTTTTAAACGTAATGAATACATTGCGGAATGTGTTTCATTTCGAAATATCAGAGATCTTAACTAATTTTAGAAATGGAGAATATTGCATTAATAGTAAATGATAAAATCCCGACAAATAAAGCAGATGCCATGACCGGAAATCGAAATCGAAATGTTGAGATCTTCAGCCTGAGGTTCTACCAAATGTTTAGCCATTGTTATCAATAGAGCAAAATAATTATAGCTTTGGTGTGACATCATAGATTTATGATTTACGTCATGTTTTTTTTGTTGTTTTTTTTTGTTTTTTTAACATAGTTCACCCCAAACAAGGCAGGCCGCCACTGTAGACGCAAGGGGCTACTGAGAAAAAAAAAGGGAGAAGATTTGGGGGGGGGGGGGGTCAACCTAAATTGGGAGCTGCGCAGCGAGATGTCTGTTTACCTTAGTTTTAAATTTCTGCATGTCAGTACCGTCGGGGAAACAGGGGCCAGGGATGGAGTTCCAGAGGCTAGCAGCACAAGGAAAGAAGCTATTTAAGTAAAAAGCTCTCCGACCTCCACAGTGAATGGATGGGATTTAGCTGATTGTCGAGATTGTCTAGCCAATTTACGTGTTTCAAACATGAATTCAAACATAAGCGATAATTTAAAATAATGAATGAGTAAATCTTATCACTCGCGTTGGAAATTATTTTAAACTAGAAAACATATGCGACCGAAGTGAGCATATTTTTGCTAGTTTATCAAATATTTTGAATAATAATTAATAAATGTTTTACCTTGTGGTAACTGCATAAAGCTTACAGTCAATCCTGCGATGATATCATTTGCAAGGAACGCCTTCATTTTGTAATTTCGTATCAACGACACGACTGGTAAAATGTGGCAGATGACATGCGTTGTGTAATTGTATGCTTTAAAAACTGACTTCTTCACTTTAGTTTTCATTCTTATTGGAATGTGTTCCTTCCGACAGCTCTCAATGAAGTCTTGAGTCAAGGGATTCATCATCTTCTTGTTTGACTCATCCATCGTTGCTTAAAAGAAGAAAGAAAACGTACTGTTATCAAAGAGTTTTAGCAAAATATAATTAAAGTAACATAAAAAAAACCGTTAAAACTTTTATATTTTGTTTGTATTTAAAAATATATAAACATTCACTTGTTGATCCTCGTTGTCAAGTGTGTTAGTTTGTAGTGAAAAAGAGATGCGATACGAACAAACGTAAAAATGCTACCAGCTTGTATAGGCTACTCTCTTTCTTTCTCCGCTCGTTCAGCTTACTCTTTTCTTTTCATTTATTCTTTTCTGTCTCGAGTGAAAATAGGGGCACTCAAATAAATAGCTTTGTGGTGTACCCGATCAATAACAGCACGGCGTTCCGAAATAAGAAAAAACAAAAACATTATCTCACATAAAGTGCAAACTCCACAGTTTTTAACGAATGAGAATTATTCCCTCTCGTTTGAAACGATTCTCTTTGCGAGCCGATGTGAACTAAATGATTCTAATAAGAACAGCAACTCGATAACCAGAAGATAAAAAGAAGAGAGTTATCCAAAGACAAGACACCCAGCCATCACCTCTCTTCCCTTCAGGGCCAGGGGAAAGAAACAACTACTAAACTCACTTACACACAACTTCACACACATATTCACAAATTGACAAATAACAATGATTAAGCAAATATGCACACAATGCTTCAGTGTCTATTACTCTGTCACACGCATATTCACACTGACCAGAAAACAAACATACACACTTCTAACACTCGTGTCTTCTTCCACATGTTGAACATTCTAGAAACACGAGAACATTACACTTTGATTCATTAGTTTTTATCGAAATTTAGCATGAAGTTATATGACCACTTGTGATGAAACCTGACTTGGTCATATTTTCCTAATTTGTCCTTCAGGGGCTAAAATGACTGAAGAAAGATAGAAGCCATCCGAAAATTATCAATTCTCGAAAGGAAAACCAATATTAAAAACAAAACAATATATTAAATTGCTTCGTAAATGTCCAATCATAAGCCGTAGAGACTAATAAACAAGAAAGTGGGTATTGATTTACTCCTCTCCAGGAGTTAGACACAAAGCCAGTTTTTATCTTACTCCCACAAGTAAGATGTGACCCAAGGTCGGGTCGGGAAAGTGGGGTTTGAAAAGCCAGCGCCCGAGAGGTGAGCACTATGGCCATTAAAAATTGCCTGGGCAGCCCCGTCGGCATTCCCCGGTAGGGGCGCCTCAGGCAGTAAGCAATAAACTTACTCCTCCCCATAGAGGGGAGACGAAGCCTGGGAGGGTGGACCTCCTAGAACTGCACAGGACAGACCCATAGACCGACGTAAATCAAGCCCCGAAGGCCAAGACAATACCAGTCTATGGGGTGCAGTATCCATCGGAACAGATACTACACTTTGATCTTAGCCAAAAGGCCAAGAAAGTGGTTAGCTTGTTTCTAATTATTTCTAATTTCTCAAAAGTGTACATCATATACGTCTATAAATCTCTCTTTTATATATACAGGGTGGGCAAAAATAAGGGTCCTATTTTTAAAAATTCATAACTTTTTTATTTATTGATTTTTTTTTTTTTTTTTTTTTAGAATAAGTAAAGGACCCCTTCCGAAGCAAGCATGAGCCGTATTAGCCCTAAGGAACGTACCCTCATTTAGAAAACATTATTTTTGCTTAAAAAACTCAAAACAGTGTAAAAAACAATACTTTAGTTTTTATAAGTTTTAAGAAGTGTTTTTCGGCTAAAATTTGTTTTGTTTATTTCAAAACATCTCGGAAGGGTCAGTCTACACACACATAAAGTTTGGTGAGTTTAACTTTTATTTTGTGGAAGTTATTCAAATTCAAGTTATTCAAATTTAAAGATAGGACCCTTATTTTGGCCCACCCTGTATATATATATATATATATATATATATATATATAGGGGGGGCGTGTGTGTGTGTCTACATGTGTGTTTGTGTGTATCTGTGTGTGTGATTTTAACCAAAAGTTTCACGACTGAAACGGGACCTGGCAAAACATTGCCGAGTGTAATTCGTCATATCGCTCGTCGACCATGTCTGATTTGTAAATGTAAGATACTCCGAACGTCGGAAGGTTGGTAACATCGTCAATCCGATGTTCGTTGCATGCCGGACTTTACAAAGAAGTTCATTGATATTATTTGTAGGTAAACCAATGCAGACAAAGCACAAGTATCTTACGAATAAGAATAAAATAAAAGATAAGACATAGAAAATAATAAAATAAAAGGAGGAACGTGTGAGGTGAAAATAAGCAAAGAGAAGATGAAATCTCGTTTGGGAAAAACAGTTAAATGGTACATGGATGGTAATTTTAAACATTTTTAGTGAATTACTAATTAAGTAATTTTCACCCTTTAAAAAATTAAGAATTCTATCAAGATTAAGGGGTGTCTCTGGAAACTTGATTTGTCAAAGAATTATTCTTTCTAAGACTGTATATGGCTGGTTTATGACTAAACCCATAAATATAATGAGAATACTGTTAATTAATTACGCTAATTCATATTTATACGTTTAATTTCAATTTGTAATTATGACTAGAAATGAGCAACACGGATAGATAGTAATTATCACATATAACTGTTAGTTATTACTGGCCATAATCGTGACAATGGTGAGTTAATAACGGTCGTTAATAAATTTAATCATTCAAACTAATAAATTAACTAATAGTAATAATTAATTTATGTTATACAGGAAGTATAAAGCAAATTAGCACGAGTAAATTATAATTATCACTGGCCTAGTTAACACACATAAAATATAAATGGTAATTATCACTGGTCGTAAACATAGTGAGTGTGATCGATGATGGCCGCCGGCCAATTTATAATTTATACCAGAAAACCGATGAATTTATAGTATAGTTATGGAAGGTTAGACATGGCGTATGATTGGTAAATTAGAACTCGTTATAGTGTTACAGTGGTGATTAATAAGGATCGCTGATGAATTTATGTTTTAAACTAACTAAATAATACATTAATACTAAGAATTAGGTACAGCAATGTGTCTATGTGTGAATCGTTATACATATATATATATATATATATATATATATATATATATATATAATTTCATCTATCCACATATAATATTATAAAGACATATATTATGTATCGATCTTAGTTTTAACATCAACAATGCTCAATACGTTAGTAGAGCTAGGTAATAAGTTATGAAAATATATGTATGGCAATTAAGCTACAGAGAGGCGTCCGCGTTTCATGCCCGTGTGGAATCGCAAGGCTAAAATGCATGGAATTCGTGTTACTGAGTGTTTTTATATATCCACAACTAAACACCACATGGATATATAAAAACACTCAGCAACACGATTTCCATGCATTTTAGTATGACGATTCCCTACGGGTATGAAACGCTGATGCCTCTGTGTAGCTTAATTGACATAAATATATTTTCATAGCTTACTATAGCGTTAGTGGTGAAAAGAGATAAGCTTGATTTTAGATGTATTGAAAGTAACAAGTCACCTTTTCCTCCATTGCTCTACGTGCTCCTGGTCAGAAGATAGAGAAACATTGAGAGAGAGGGGGGGGGAGAGAGAGAATCAGAAAAATCTTAATCTGTAATGCTCTTCGAAGTGTTGCCGTAAATGGGTGTATCATTTGCATAAATGTCGACGAATGATCTTAGAATGTGATTTGGGGGATCATTGATGAAGATCAGGAAGATGGTTGGGCCCAGAATGGATCCATGAAGCACGCAGCATTGATACTATGTGTTTAAGACTTCTGTTCATCAATGATTACTTTTATAAATCTACCAGAGAGAAATGATTTGATGGTTGAGAAGACATTTGCAGATATTTCGTAGCGTTCTAGCTTATGGCGAACCCTATCAATATGGTATGTCAAGGGCTATTGCTCTAGATACGAATGCCCTGTTAATAATTTTACTGATCCTGTGTGATATTAAAGTCAGAACATCAGCTGTTGATCTTGCAGAACGAAATCTATAGTGCTTGCTAAAGTGATTGCCAACTTCTTGATTTCTCTCAGATTCAAGCAATTTACTCATGACGCACAGGACACTGATTGGTCTTTAATGAAATGCAGAAGACTGATCTCCAGTGTTTTTAAATAATGAGCAGATTGACGAGGTTTTCCAAGGTGTTGGGGAGCATTTCTTCTTTAAGCAACGATTGAATAGCTTTGTAAGAATAGGAGTTAGTTCCGGTTGCAGCTTTTTCAGATTAGAATGTTGTCAGTTCTAATTGCGTTGCATCAAGAGGATTTATGAAATTAATAATTACGAAGTTATTAAAATATTTAAAATTTAATAATTTAATAGTTTAATTTAAATTTAATTTTTTAATAGTTGAATTTAAATTTTTTTTTTTTCAAATTAAGAAGTTGTTAAAATTAAGAAGTTGTTAAAATATTTAGAATTTAAAAATTTAGACTGTTGCAACTTAAAAAATGTAAAGAGATATTTAGGCATTTTCAAAGTCTAAACTTTGAATTTATTATTAAATTATTAAACTAAACTAAAATTATTAAATTTTAAATATTTTAACAAATTCGTAATTATTAATTTCATAAATCCCCTAAATTATTTGTTAGGGCTAGATATCTAAAATGGGTGTATATGCTTATGGCAGACAATCAAATGGCAATTTTGGATGGGAAGGTGATTTGAGGCTTTGACCTAAATTTACACATCCTGTCTCTGTGACCTAGACTTATGATTTGACCCAGACAAGTAACATCAGCTCTCCATATAATCGATTTCACACATCTGTCAATATATTATGCCGTTTTTCCTTGTTAACGTAGACATTCAACATCCGTTCTGATAACGTCGTTTGAATAAGTAGATATTCAACGAATTTAGTGTGGATTTCTTATCGGGGAAAAGAGATTTTGTTTACTTGGCTTGCGGGAGAGTGATTACCTTCGAATATACTTTCATTCATTGGAATAATTTTTATCGGACCCGGAAGAAAAAATGGCCGAATACATCAGGTCGGTTTAATTTTATTCGAATTGGATTTACCGGAGCTTTTATTTAACCAGGGAGTTATGGTTTACACTATTCCGATCACCTCATAAGAACTCTGAATTTTGAACATTATAATATTCAAAACAAAGTGAGTTTTCTGAACTTTTCATATGTTTTGGTTTCTTTATCGTTTTATTAATTTGCATACACCAAAGAAGATCATTCGCGCTTTGTGTTGGTAGTTCCGTTTTAGTGTATGTAGGTTATATATATATATATATATATATATATATATATATATATATATATATATATATATATATATATATATATATGTATATTGAGAGAGAGAGAGATACTTGTTATTATAAAGATTTTTATTTATACTAACATAATTAAGCTACACACTTGCAAAACATGTTTCTGTTACAGCTATATAAAGCTAGACCTTATCAAGCCGAAATGTTTCTACTTAACATTTTCATTTTGTAGAATGCGGCAAATCTCATTTTTAAAGGTCACGTGATTAATTCAAAATATTTTCAGGACTCAACTCTATTGTAGTATGAACATTTAAATCCTCTATTGTTCTCTTGTGTTTGTGAATAAATGTATACATTTCAATTGATATGAATTATGTTATTAATAAACTTAATGCGCGTTTATTCCACTACAAGCTGAACACGACACCCTACTGCGTAAGCAATGTGTTTCTGGGTATAGTGCATCGATCTTTTCTACTCGGACTTGGTAGCGATGGCTTATATTTGTAGGGCGGTCAATGATAACACATCGTTGCGAGTTCTTTCTCTTTACGTAGATAGGAACACTATCTGTTTCATATTATTGTGTTTATAAATTTAAAAAAACAATACATATGTCTCTCGCATTTGAAGTGTAGTGGTCAGGACGGTCTCGCGGTAAGAAGCTTTTTTAATGTACTAACGAGTCACCGCTTATCAAAGCCCATATGCCACTCGAGGATAAGGGTTAATGATTTTGTCAGGAAGACAGTGAAGCAACAACGTGAGGATTGGTAACAAAAGTTGAGACTAGTCAGAATTAGATTATTTAAGAGGACGGATCAACAAAAATTTGTTAACAGTGGACTTGAAAACGACCCTGCTATAGTCAGCTGGAAAGCAGCTCCGTGGTACTGTGTTCCACATGCGAATAGTTCTTGAAAGGAAACTTTTCTCATTGAGGTTCCGTTTAGTTTTATGTACACAGAGGGAGAAATGAAGATTATTTACAGTGGTTTTAGAAAGAGGAGCTTTTGTTGTAAATGTTTTACAGTGGAAAACGATAGATTGAATCTCAGTAGAGCATATACCATTAAAATAACGATAGTGAAAGACTAGAAACCTCTCTTCTGCGTGAAAGAGGCTGTACGGAACAGAAGAAGACATCCCAACTGTATTTCGGTTTTGTATTCTTTAACAGCCGGAAATATTCTCTGGTCATCATCTCCCCAAATATAACAACAGTACTCAATGTTTGGACGTATTTGATTCTTATACAGGTAGAGAATTGCAGTAGAATGATCCAACTCTTTTACTAGCTACCTTAGCAACAGATTTGATAAATCTTCCATTTAAAGTCTGAAGTAAATGTCAGTTCTAGGAGCTTATTAAAGCAGCGGGTTTCCCAAGGAGAAGGCCATCCATTTCAATTTGGGCAATTGAGGATCCGAGCGTTTGCGATGAAAGGAGAGAAGCTTGGTTTTAGATGTATTGCAAGTATTCAGCCACATTTCGCATCGCACTACGTGCTCCAGAGAGAGAGAGAGAAAGAAACAGAGAGATCTTGATGCTAAATGCTCTTCAAAGTGTTACCCTAGATTGCTGTGTCATCTGCATAAATGGCAACGAACAAACTTAGAATGTTATTTGAGAGATCATTGATAAAGATCAGGATAAGAGTTGGGCCCAGAATAGATCTCTGGGGCACGCAAGCATCGATAGGATATGCTTCAGGCTTGCTCATCAACGACTATTTTTATAAACCTATCAGCGAAAAAGGATTTGATGGTTGAAAAATAATGTCAAGATATTCCATAGCTAGTTAGCTTGTGAAGCAAACCTTTGTGCAAACTCCTATCAAAGGCATTTGATATGTCAAGCGCTATTGCTCTCGATACGAAGCCCCCGTAAATAGATTCACAGATCCTGTGCGATATTATACTCAGCACATCAGCAAGATCAACTGATTCTCACTAAGTAGATAGTTTTTACAGAGATGGTTTACAACTTCTTCATTCATCACAGATTCAAACAACTTACTCATGACGCACAGGATACTGATTCATCTGATCTGGGACACAGAAGACCGGTCTCCACTATTTTTAAATACTGAGCAGACTAAGTTTTCCAAGGTGATGGGAAGCATTTCTCCTTTAAGCAACGATTGAACAGCTTTGTAAGAATTTGATTTCTGGTTTTACCTTCTTAAGTACTAATTTGTCAGAGTCAGTAGCCTTGATGGCATCTAGGTTATTGATATGTTTTGCAATATCACAGACAAATATATGAATGTCGCTCAGAGTGTTTACCGTCATAGGGGAAAATCCAGGCGTAAGCGGCCCTGGTTGCAAATAGTGGAATTTGATGCAAAGCTTTTGCAAAGGGTCTGGCTTCATCAGATTCTGAGAAAATCACCGCTGGTCCATTGATGCTGATTGTAATGTTCGGCAATACTCTTGGGAACCAAGCCTCTGTCCAGCCATTCTAGATTTAACGGATTGGGCATAGAACTCTTACCGTTCACCCGATTCTTCAGTCATTTGATCTACCGATACATCTAGAAATAGATCCACGGGTAGATCAAATATGAGAGAGAGAGAGAGGAAGAGAGACAGACAGTAATACAGTAATACAGACAGACAGGCAGACAGACAAACAGACAGACAGAGGCAGAGAGTATTGGTCTACATTCCAGTTATCAAGAATTATTCATTTTACTGATCATCTTTTCAAAACAAAATCTTCAGTACTTTTTACGGACCGTTTCGTTTCACAGAAGAACATTCCCTATTAGTATGTCAATCTTCGATCTTTTATTTATGGACTCATCAGAAACGAAAAAGTTATCTTTCAGAAAAAATACATAGCAACAATGTATTAATGACGGATGTTCTTCTATGAACGAAACGGTCCGTAAAAATGTTTCGAAGTCTTTGTTTTGAAAATATGATCAGTAAAATGAATACAAATTTGGTCACTGGAATGTAGCCTAATATTGTCTATTTATATATGCTCTATGCTCTGTTGTTATATGTGAACAATCATCGAGCTTTTCCCTTGAAAGGGTAGGTCTATAAAAAAAATAGAAAGTATGTGCAAAACCATATTTCAACATACACACACACACACACACACACACACATATATATATATATATATATATATATATATATATATATATATATATATATATTGAATAAGTTGAAATGGGATTATGGTTGATTGATTCAAATAAAAGATGATGCATACTAAATAAATGAATGACTACATCCTAATTTGAGAAAAAAGTTTCAACGAAGATGAATGAATAAAACAACTTACCAAATAAGAGAAGAGAATGTGCCGACAAACACGCAAACTGTTGTCAAACTGTCACGCTGAGAGGTAATCTCGCTTCTCTCAATGCTAATATAATAATTTGCGAGCAAACAAAATTGCAAGTAGGTAAAAGGGTGGGATGTGGGTACATATAATAAAGGGATGGGGGCAACAGTGTCAAGCGTTGAATATAAATAAAGAGGAGTAGCAAGAGAAAGCCATAGAACGTGCAACAGATATACAGCTGCCACCGGCGAAAAATAAGACAGTTTTGGTTGACACCGCTTGATTTTAATGACACGGTAAAAAATGAAATTTTATTACTTTTGACACCGCTTGATTTTAATGGCAGGGTAAAAAAATTAAATTTTTCTTTCATGATATTTTAATTATGTAGTAAGGAAATAATGTTCTGCTTCATGATTTGCCGCGAAATTATAATAAAAGTTAACTTTTTATTAGAATAAACTTTACAGTAATCTAAAAAAAAAAAAACTCTCGGTATAAGAAAATAAATTATTATTGTATGAAACCATTATATTTAATTTTTATTCGTAAAAAAACAGTAGGTAATAGCAAGTTGAATCGTAAACGCTGAATAAACATCACGTAATATTAGGTTTCCAATATGGTCGATAAACAAACGAGGCGAATAGGATGCAAAGGGGAGTAAATCTCGACCTGGTTGACTTCAGTCATTTTTTTCTTGTGTCTTCCTAAATGAACCTGCATGCATGTTTATGATGATGATGATGAGGAGGAGGAGGGGGAGGAGAAGGAGGAGGAGGAGGGGAGGAGGGGAAACCTGTGCACTTGTTTGGCTGTGTTTAGTTTGTGTGTTTTACATCAACAATCCATATTGCTTTCATAGTTATTTTGCTAACATTTTTATAGATTGTTTTGTTTTGTGGAAATACATAGTCTGTATACGATAGATTCTATTTGACCCATAGATCCCCATCTAAACTGACAAGTATTACTGCTCGAAATAAGAGTTATGGTGACGTATAGCTAATGAGTGACGTCATGGCGAGGGTGTAAGATGTCACTTTCGGTTCTTTACCCAGCATCTGAAAAAGACTTCTTTTTTTTTACTAGTCACCACTTATCAAGGCCCAAAACAACTCGAGGATAAGGTTTAATGGGTGTCAGGTGAGATAACACCGTGATGATTGGTAATGATGGTGGAAGTTTGGCAGGATTTGATTATTTAGGAATACGGCTTAACAAGCATTTGAACTTGAAAACAACAATGTCGTAGTCAACTGGGAAGCAACCCCGCGGTACCGAGTTCCACATACGGTTAGTTCTAGGAAATAAACTTTGCTCATGAAAGTTTCGCTTAGTTTTAGGCACGGATAGAAGAAAGGGAAATTACTGACAGTTGTTCTAGATAGAGAAGTTTCAGTTGTAAATCTTTTACAGGGGTACTATAGATTGAAGTTTAGTCGAGCACATGCCATGAAAATAACTATGGGGTAGACAAAGACTAGCAACGTATTTGCTGTTGGAAAGAGGTAGTGTCTATCTTACACTCCACTCTAAATCTAGTATGGAAGAAAGGATTAAAGTTCCGTTAATGTCGGCCGATTGGCAAGTACGGTTTTGCGATATCCTGGCAAGAGATATATACAATCAATAAATCGTAAAAGACATGTTTTCTATTTCCTTTTGTAAAGTGTTATTTTTGTGGCATAATACGAACAGGGTTATTGCCCTTCGCATCTTTTTTTATTTTTTATCGATTATATTAAAAGTCTAACATTACGAGATATTTTTCGGCGTTTAGCATTTACTTACTGTTTTTTTTTTCTAAAAAATAAATGACTAGTCCATACCCGCTCCTTGATCCGCGTTGGTGCAGTACCTAGGTATGTCAATTTACATCTTTCTATCGCTTTATAGCTAGTTCCATCTTTATGTAGCTTCTACTGCTCTATAATTAATAGGAGGAAAATATTTGAATTTTTGTGGAAAAAAATACGCTACTTAGTATTTGCATGAGAGAGTAAGTAACTACGATGAATGTATTTACTTACTATTTTTATTGGAAAAAAACATTTGAAATTATGTTTTTAAGCAAAAATAATTTGCTTTAAACTAATGTTTAATACCTTTTCTGTCTACTTTTTTTCGGATTATCAAAAAAAATCACTCAGTTATAAAAAAATATGTAATGATTTTGTTTATGTTATTATATTATGTTAATTTCTTTAAATTTATACAAGACGTATCCAGACTTACATGAGATTCGAACTCGGGTATTGGCATTGTAAGAACTACTGTCTTAGTAATGTGTACTCAGCCTATTCTACTTTTGCCAGCCAATTACATGTTTCTATTTGCATACGAACAAACTTAAAAAAAGCACCATAACATTTTAATAGTATATAGATATAGATATATGGTTTGATGCAAAAATAAGCTGTTTTGAAATAGTGCCGAACGGATTTTTTAGGTTCCCCTAAAGTTAATTCTTCGTCACGATACACTTTATAAAACATTGACATAGCGAACTGAACTCAAATAAGTATGAAAACTTTCTTTTTTATATAATCTTGTAATTTAAATTTAGTTCTTAATCTAATCTGTAGTAATCGAAAAAATCTTTGTTTTTTTAGACCGGATGACAACGTCTTAGACAATACAACTTCTACTATTATCATATCACGTGTCTTCTTAGTTTTTTTTTGTGTGCATGTCCGTGCTGCTACATCTGGGGGAGTGCCGCTCAGAGCACTATTTCTCTCCTTGATAAAGTACAAAATCGACTTCGCAATCTAGTGGTCGGATTATCTCTTCTCCTTTCTTCTGCAGCCTTTTTCTCACAGAAGAGACATTGCTCGTTATTCTCTATCGTTATTCCTATGGTAGGTGCTCGACTGAGCCCCAATCCATGGTCCCCACTGTAAAACATCCACAGCAAGAACTCATCCATCTACTACCACTGCAAAAAAGTTATTTTCTTCTTCTGTGTACCTAAAATCAAGAAGATATTTCCATAGGCAGAGTTTCTTCTCAACAACTTCCAACCCGTGGAATGCATTACCACGCGACTGATTTCTTGCAGACTAAAACATATTCGTCTTCAACAAATACTTGTCGAGCTGTCTACTTAAGTAATCAGATTTTAACCATTCCATCCACCGTTTTCAATCCTCTCATAGTATTGTTCATCATATAACTAACAATCATAGTAACCCTTATCCTCGAGTGGCTTTTGGCACATCCGTATAATAAACGTTTTTTAATGAATATTGACTTTACCATTCATGGCACTGGCCACACAATAAAAACATCAGCTAATGAGTCGTTGCTCAAAACGATGAGATACAACAAGCGGTCTGATTGGTAATCCATCAGAGATCACATCAGACACGCCCCATGGAGTGAAACTTTTTATCTCCCTTCTGATCAGTGCACAAATGAGGTAACCGAATGGGTCAAAGCAGGTATTGAAGCACATATCCTTATACGAAAATTCTACAGCAAACCCCATCTCCAAAATGGTTACCCTTGAACTGTGCAGCTACTAGTGCTCAGAGGCAGCAAGCATTCCGATAATTCAACCGCCACAAGTCAACTAAAAATAGATAGAAACTTATAGCTTAAAGAAGTCATTGTAAGACTGTAATAGATGAAGCAAAGAGAAGGTATAGATATATGACCAGAAAACGCATTGAGTCACAGAAACTAGGTACTCGCGATTTCTGGAAATCTTACATCTTCAATAGTGTGGTAAATAATGAGCAATCAACAATTCCCCGCTATCCAACCACAATGATGTCGTTTGCACGGCAATTGATAAGGCTGAACTACTTGATCTTATACCAGTAATAGTAATAAAGAAATGCTCTGCTGAACTGGCTCTTGTTCTCTCCAAACTCTACAACAAATGCCTTGTCGAATCTTGCTCCACTGATATCTGGAAAATGCCTCTGTGGTATCAGTCTTCAAGAACTCTGAAGATAGAACTGACCCTCAGAATTATCGCCCCATCAGTCTACTCCCGCTCTTGGCTAAAATCTTTGAATCCTTAATCAATCTAGCGATAGTCCGTTAACTCGTTAATGCGAAACTTGTTTCTGACCATCGGTATGGATTTAGGCAAGCACGGTCTACTACGGATATCCTAATGGCCATCTCTGAACGCATATACCATACACTGGACAATGCAGGTAAAGTTTGATATACCAAAAGCCTTTGACAAGGTATTCTCATGAAAATTAATTCATATGGTACTACTGGACGAATATTTAATATATATAGATCTTTTCTATCCAAAAGAAAGATCTAGGTTGTCCTCGATGGCCGTTATATACCCCAGGGATCGATCCTTGCACCTTTATTGTTCCTGATTTTCATAAACTACCTTCCTAATGACATTGCGTCTGAGATGGGTATATTTGTTGACGACAACACGCTCTACTCTCGTTATGTGGGTAAAACGAACGCGCACATATCCGAGACAATGGCTGAATCCTTAGAAAGTGACCTATAGTTTGTAGTGGAATGAGATCATAAATGGATGGTACAATTTAATGCTTCTAAGACCAAGCTCTTTTCCCTCAACAACTACAAGAAATTTCTTCAACCACCGATTGCCATGGCAAATAACACCTTACCTGAGAGTCCAACGTTCAAACTCCTCGGCCTAACATTAACAGGTAACATGAATTGGAACAAATACATAGAAGACATTGCCAAGGCTTCTGTAAAAATATGAGATCTCTCTACCGTGCTAGAAAACCTCTCGCACCTGACAGTATGTTATATCTCTACAAAGCCACCATCCGCCCATGCATTGAGTATTGTTGTCACATCCCACATCTGCACCGTCCACTAGTCTCTCCCCCTTAGACAAGGTCAAAAAAATAGTATCTATCTGATAGGTCCTTCACTATCCACAAAGCTCCAGCCCCTGTCCCATCGCCGCAATGTTGCATTCTTGTGCTTGTTTTACAAGTATTTCAATGGATTGTGTTCCGATAAACTTGCTGTTCTAGTGCCCTATCGACGTAAATACACTGTACCAACCCGACAATCAGCTAAATCCCATTCATTCACTGTGAATGTCCCCAGACGTCGAAGAGATTTGTACTACAATAGCTTCTTTCCTCGAGCTGCCGGACTTTAGAATTCCCACCCTGTCCCCTGATTCCCCAACAGTACCGACATGCAAAGATTTAAAACTAATGTGAACAAACATCTAGCTGCACATCTCCCAATTTTGGATGACCCTCTAAACTTTCACCCTAATTCTCAGTAGCCCCTACGTCTACAGTGGAAACTTGCCTTGTTTAGGGTGAACTTAGTGAAGAAAAAAGACCCAACATCAGATGGTTAGTTCTATCCACTAGACCAACGGAAGTGGTTTAGCATCAATTCTAGAAGCCTGAATTTAGTGACTAGGGTCATTTTCTTTTTGTAACTGCTATGAACATCGAAAAACAAATATACCGAACTCCAGGTGAGTATTCATTGCGCCAAAAAGTCAATATTTAAACGCTTTAACTCCCCTAAAAATTAGGGAGTGTAGCTCTAAGGCATATAGAACCCTTACAAGTTAGGGAGTATGGAGTGGATTGATGCCGGAATCGTAAATAGAGAATGCCAGAAGTTTAAACTGGAAGAACTGACTGCATGCAGATTCTGATGTCTGATTTTTGTGCAGGGCTTAACCGCAAGCAAAGATTTCGAGATAAGGGCTAGAATCTTGACGAAGTTGGAGCAGGACCCTAATTTAACGTTGCAAGCGATTGTTGACGAATGTAATCTATTGTAAGTATGCGACACGATTCGGCCAAGATCGAAGAAAAAGACGTGGCTTAGGTCAGATATACCAGAAGAGACGGTTCAAAAAATAGACATTTGAAACTTATTCGTCGCTACGCAGAAAGCACACAAAAGTGGAAACCAAAAACATGGGAAAACACACAGAAGCGGAAACCAGACACATGTCCTTCATGTTTAGGATTTCATATAAAAGGCAGGTGTCATTTTAAAAACAAAATTTATTATTTTTGTAGAAGGCTAGAGCACGTAATGCATCTGCGTAGAGAAAAAGGGTCGAGCGCTTAGAGTTTTGTAAATGCTGTAATTTCCAGGAAAAATGGCGGCGGCCATCATGGAAGAAAATTTGTTGATATAAAAATTAACAAAAATATTCGTTTTCAGATAGGCACTGGTAGCGACTTGTCTAAAATCAGTGAAGACTTTTGGAATAAATTGGAAAACAAACATTGGTTCGCAGCGAAATGTCGCCAAAGGAGTAACTGGCAGAAAGCTGAATTTCATAGGGGAATTTATGTACAACATTTCTTTTGGAGGTAAGACGTGTAAAGCTAAAGTCTATGTGCTGAAAAATACTTCTGTTTCATTTGGTACTGACTGAATGGCTTTATTTAACTTGTGGGATATACCGATAAGCTCATTCTGTAACTCGGTAAAGGCCCCCTCCCCAAACATAAATAGTAAAAGTGAAAAACTTAAGAAGACTCTGGAAAAAGATTTCCCTGAGATATTTTCACAAGGTTTTGACAGATGCACAAAAACGAAAGTAAAAGTAGAGGTAATCGAAAATGCTACCCCAGTTTTCAAACCAAAGCGTACTGTACCCTATACAGCTGTAGAATCGATAGACCAGGAGCTCGATTGCCTAGAACAAATGGGGGTACTTATAAAAGTACAATATTCAGAATAGGCGTCACCCACGGTTTACGTAAAAACGAACAAGAAAAATATTCGTGTGTGCGCGGATTTTTCAACTGGCTTGAATATGTGCCTGAAAATGCATGAATACCCATTGCCTAGCGCAGAAGACATTTTTGCCCGTTTAAATAGCGGAACATTGTTCTCGAAATTGGATTTATCAGATGGGTATCTGCAAGTAGAAGTTGAGGAAGAGAGTAAGAAATTGCTCACTATCAATACGCATAAAGGGTTGTATTCGTTTAATCGTCTACCTGTCGGAGTGAAAGTAGCACCAAGTTTGTTCCAAAAAATAATGGATAATATGTTAGCGGGTTTGGATTACGCTATGGCGTATTTGGTTCAAGAGTGAGACCGTTGAACAACACATTGAACATGTGAATGAGGGTTTTGAAGAAAGTAGCTGAATAGTGGTTTAAGCTCGGCGAGTATAAATGCGAATTTTTTATGTCCAAAATGAAATATTTAGGACAAATTATAGACGCAAAGGCAGAAGATCCGATCCATAAACATCTAGTGCAATTAAAAATGTGCCCGCCCCGACAAATGTTTCTGAATTGCAAGCATTTCTAGGTTTTACCAATTAGTATCAGATATATATAAATAATATGCATCATTGAACGTTGAACGAATTGTTAAAAAAGATTTTTAAAATAGCAATAGACAGAAAATTGTCATAAGGCTTTTCAAAAGATTAAGGATGTACTTACATCAGAATTTTTTTAACACATTATAACCCGAAATTAGAAATAATTTTGGCTACTGATGCGAGTAATTACGGCATCGGAGCCGTACTACTCCATAAAGACAATTTAGGGGTCACAAAAGCCATTGCTCATGCGTACAGGGTTTAATCTCGGCTGAAAAAAAACTATAGCCAGATCGAGAAGGAAAGTTTATCCATCATTTTCGGGATTAAAAAATGTCACAAATTTATCCATGGCTGTAAATTTATTTTACAGACGGATCATCATCCATTACTTTCGATTTTTGGAACAAAGAAAAGAATCCCAGTTCATACAGCAAATAGATTACAGCGATGGGGCACTATTCTACTAAATTATGATTTCAAAATTGAATATATTCCTTCAAAGAAGTTAAATCATGCGGACGGCTTGTCCCGATTAATTCCGAAATATTGTGAACCAATGGAAGATACGGTAATCGGATCACTCAAAGCCGAAAGTGAAATAACAGAAGTACTGGTTAGCACCGTATACGAACTCCCAGTGACTGCGCAAGAAATACGAATAAAATCTGAAAATGATAATTTTATTAAAAATATGATGGATAAAATGAAGTGCAAACAAAGGGGAAATCTAAATTCGCCGGTAAGCAATAACTATTCAATTTGTGACGAAATTTTAATGTACGCCGAGTGCGTCGTGATCCCGGTGGCATTACAAAAGAGACTGTCAAAGGAATTTCATTGTGGTTACCCAGGAATGTTCAAAATGAAATCGCTTATGCGTTCATATGTTTTTTGCCAGATATGGACCAGGATATTGATAGCGCAGTTAAGAGCTGTATAGGTTGTGCTCTTGCAGTTAAAGCACCACCAATAATGACAGCATTATGGCCGACAGCGGGCATGCCATAGTCTAGACTACATCTAGATTTTGCTGGACCGCTATATGGTGCACACTATTTGATTGTGGTGGACAGTTTAACAAAATGGCCAGAGATTCTGAAATGCAAAAAGCCAACATCTGCCATAACAATTATTTGTTTGCATGAACTTTTTGCCAGGTTTGGATTACCTGATGAAATTGTCACAGATAATAAGACCCAATTCACCTCAGAAAAGTTTAATATGTTTTGCAAAAACTTTTGGGTAAAAGATATTACTACACCTGCTTACCACCCAAGAAGTAACGACAGAAAGATGTGCAGATACCTTCAAAAAGGATTTAAGAAAAGGTGGAGTAAACGAGAGTGGAAGATACAACAATTCTTAAGGTTTTACAGGGTCACACCGAACAGAAACATTGCGTCGAACATGGCACCAGCGGATATGATGTTCGCAAGAAAATTTAAAACCATTTTTGACAAATAGTTTCTAGTGAAGATAAAACATTTTAAAAACACGGATGGTATAACCAGACATTTTAATGTTGGTGAAAAAGTGTGTTTTTTTAATTACAGAAAGGGTAAAATGTTCTGGCAAGACGATATCGTCACCAGGAGAATCGGACGCCCGATATACATGGTTCGGGGTCCGAAGTGGGAAAACAAGCGTCATGTAAATCAGTTGAGACGCAGATACGAGGAAAAACAGACCTCACATGGAGGTATTTTACGATGTATTTGATGTACCGATTCCTGAAAACCTTACTACTACTTCTGCTACTAAAGTAAGACGTTCAACGAAAAGAAAGAGAAATTCAACAGAACGTCTAGAGATTGACCCAAAGTGGAAAAGATATATTTCCAGGAAGAAATAAATCTTAAAGGGGGAGGTGTTGTGGACTGGTCCGGATTTACCCATAGTGACGGGATGGATTCGTCAGGTCACTATAAAGTCGAGACCTTTGCATAACAAAACGGGAACCGCTTAGCGCACCGTGTACAGCACGTCTGCCGTGAGCTTGTATTTGCGACTGACTTATTGTACGTAATTAAGTATTCTTAATACATTTCTTATTCCTTCAATTCCTGTCTTGTGTTCTTATTTATTTATTGTTATTACTACAATATAACAGATTGCAGCAGGATTCACAGTATCAGTGATCTTATTCGTACTTGTGATGGAAATGTTGTTGAAGTCAACAAATTGTTAGTGTACACTCGTTAAGATCTCACTGCGAGCATTCATGGACGATGTTGTCGATAAGCACAGAGGGAATTAGGGAAGTATTGAACCAACTAGAACAGCTTATTGAATGGCCAAAAATGATGTTTATTGTTAAAAAATCAAGTAGCATAACTTATAAGAAAGGTAAGCAAAACGTAATATATGATCAGAGGGAAAGTGATCTCAACCGTAAAAGAAACTGATTAAAAGCTTGGGAAAAGACAAATTAAGCGCCAGAAGCTAATGAGTGGAGATACAGCGGCAGACAGAGAAAATATTACAGTAATCGATAAGACCGAGTTACCTGAAAAGAGTAAATGTTGATGTCCACAGTTTGGTATGCATTAGTGATGGGACGATTCAATATTTTTCTCGATTCCGATTAAATTACCGATACTGTAAGGAATTCTCGAATTCTGATTCGTTTTTTTTTATTTTTAAATATTTAGTTATAGAGTTGGTGGGTTTTGTTCATTTTCGGATTATCGTTTCGGATTATCGTAAAAACCTGTATAATAAGTGCATATATTTTTGAAAAAATAAATATAAACTTTGGGATGCGTAATCACACGAGTAGATCTTTCCCCATCATTGATTGAAAATAGTGAGACGACTAAAGATGTATTCCTCTTTTTAAACAAAGCCGATTTACATTAGTTCGTCGTTAGTTGACAAAATACTATTTGAATATTTTGATAAACAATAGAACATATTAGACTAGGACCTATTTAGTAAAAATATTTTTTAATAGCCTACTAACTTATTTAAAAAATTAAAATACTGCAAAGATAAAAGAAAGAAGAAAAAATACAGACAGACATTTTTTCTTTTTTTTTTCTCTTTGAAGATTACAAAGAATATCGTTTTGGTTTTCATTTCTGCATTACGAAAACATCTAATCTCCACAACTTGCGTCAACGTCTATTATATAACGAGGATGTGTCTGCCTGTGGGTGCATCTGTGTGTTCAGTTAAAATTCAACTGAAATCAGTATGCAGGTGCAACCTTTTTGCTTGCCACTGTAGTTCTAGGTTAATGTTTTTCATCACAGCATCTAAGTCAGCTAGATTGATGTGTTGGGCGTTGTTCGCATGTCGGAATCAACAGGCGTCATGTAACACGAACAATCTTTCTCCAACAGGACTCACACGCTAAGTAAACTGGCGTCGCCTATGCGTTCGTTCCTTCTCCATTGACACACCACTCTCCTCGGGGCGGATCCTTGTGTGTTACTCTATTAACAGTTTCTGCAATCATTCGGGCGAAAAGCGTATCACTAATTTGATCGTACCACCCTTTTGCCATCGCATTCACCCTGCGTGCTATCAGGCCCACGGCCACGCCAAGCCAGCCACACACTGGCAGGTGACTCACGTGTTTTACAAACAGGGAAAAGATGGTCCGTCTTGTGAGAACTTCAGGGATACCGGAAATCAAATCATTATGACTAGGTCGCACAGATCCCGACTGGTGAGCTGTAGTGCTTTGAGTGAAGACTTGTGGGGTGAAATAAGTCCCGGTAGGTAACGACCACTGGTATATGCTACACCATAGAATCCGGAGCGGCACCAAGCCTCCGCGATCGTCATATGCGCACGTCTCACAAACAGCAACCAAGTCTGGCTTTAAGAAGAGAGACATAGTTACTCACGCTGTTTACTCGCGCTTGGTTGAATTTCTACACTTTGATATTCAGAGCACTGAGCAGTAATATCATCGTGTCTGTACTAGTCAACCAGTCACACAATGTTTTGTTTTAATTAGACAGTTGGATTCTTCCGATCTGTATCAGTTTCAAATTGACCGTTTGCTGCCGGTCGAACGCAACCACGCTGAGAGATAAATCGTGCAACAGACGAAGAGGGACGCACGTAATCCCGTCGCGGATGAGGACAAGGTACATGCCTTAACCTGAAGAGTGTCTGGAAGCCGTAGTGCTTCACGAAGACCAGAGCAATGGGCTGCTTTGCTCGTCACCTATTATTCCGACACAATGACAACAACGAAGCCGCGCTTACTGCGACGAGAGAATAAAAATAGAGGGAGTCGCTTAGACATAGAAGAAGAAGATGACGCTGCGCCGAGGGCGCCGGCAGATGCCCGACATGACGACGACGCAGCTAACCTGTACCTCACCCATTTCCGACCAAAGACGTGTGGTGAACGGAGAATCGTCCGCTAACATCTCGCGTTAAGCACCTTAGTCGTACGTTTGGTTCATGCCACAGTGCAATTTCTGCTTACCAAAAGTGTCCCACTTAGCACTCGCATTCGTCTTCTGTGCTGTGAACGACGCGAAAATGTGGGATCGGTTCAATTGTTCGAAAGAGTCATACCGTTCCAACCGTTCCGAGTTTGAAGGTAGGTCGAGGCCATGACCGGCTCCAGGAGCCTCCAATCGTTCGATTTACCGGATGGAATTGCGACAATCGAGCGCCAGCTATCTGAGGGAAACTTGGGAGGGAACCAGCTACTAGACGGCTAGATTTGTCTTTCGCTTCTACACCCGGTTCCGACGATCAATGTCAGAGGCGCTTCAGACTTCTAGAACTAACTCTGGCTTCATCCTGACCGGGCGTAGATCGCCATCTTTCGGGACCCTTGTCGCTCGCTACGCCAGAGTCGATCGAATCGTATTGAAAGAAGGAACCGACCCAGTGGTGATGCGCAGTGCTTAAACTCAACGACAAAATAAGACTAGTTAAAGCCGAGCAATCTCATCGATGGGCGGAAAGAGGATAACTGATGTCCCGCAAATCTTTAGTCTGGTCTTCCTTCGGGAAGGAGGAAAACGACTGCACGCAAGCGATAGGCCTTCCCACTCATCGTGAGAGGAAAGGTTCGGGCCTGTCGCGACGATGGGGGAACACACCGCACCAGCGGGATAGGGCACAGCTAGAAGGTAGGTAAGGCGATGAAGAGACGGCTGAAACCGCAACTCGCCTGACGATCCTCGCAGGACTTCGCCACAACACCTCTCCAGGTCCACACTCTCTAACATGCTCTCTCGCTTTCATTACATCTTCGGTGTTACTCGGAGGTGGGACTTACGATCGCGGTCTACATTTCAAGGTGTGTTGTATGAGTTGCCAATACACGTCGCTGACCCGAGCTGACGGGCGGCCGAAAAGATTGTTGTCGCCGAACGACCTCGACGGGCAGAACGGGCGCGGCGGGGTAAGCCCCAACATCACTAGAACCCGAACACTGGTGAGATGCATTACGGCGAGGCCGCGCCAGTTATCTCTCGCCTCTTCTCTTGCACACACACGAAACAAATCGGCTGGCCACGTATAACGGATCGTGTCAGATTTCCTCCGTCAACAGCAGAAGGGAGTAGTTACGTTCGCGGTCCCGACAATGTTTACAGAAGCGCCTGTCACCAGGCTACGTAAAAGCCCGCGTGTAAACCCTTCACACCTGTAACGAGTCGCGACGATGGACCGGATGGGGATGATTTCGCCGCCGTCTATGCGTCGAAGCACCGGCACCGAAGTGCTCACGCCATAGACTGCCGATCGATAAGAAGGTGATAGGAGCAGTTGAGTAAGAATCGAGAGGAAAAAAGAAGCGGAGGCGACGGATGCGGATGGTTGACGGCAGCAAGTGAAAGGGCAAGAGGACGACGATGCTCCCATTGCAGCGGTTTTCGCCACATTTTCCTCCCAGCTATCTACGCGACACGTCTCCGTCGTAAACGCAGGCACAAAATCGAGCCCACAGAGAATGAGTACCCGCAGACACGACGACGACATTCGCAACAGCATGTTCAAGAACATATCTAGTTTGGGATCGTGCCTTGACCACACCGGACTAAGCCCCTACCCCGCGATCGCGGTGAACAGTTCCATCTGTTTACCTCTGCGCTGTTTCACGTTCCTTTAAACTCTCTCTCCAAAGTTAAACTTTCCTTCACGGTACTTTTCGACTACCGGACTCGTCCCGGTATTTAACCTTGGATGGAGTTACCATCTGATTTGAACTGCGTTCACAAGCAACCAAATTCTCGGATCGAAGGTGACCCCGATCGAGGGAACTTCGAACTACGCGAGATGAAAACGAACGACTACCTTCGAGCTATGCGCTACACGTCCCGAAACCTTTTGCTTGCCAAGAGATCCGGTGTTGAGCTTCTCCCAGTTTACTCGTCGTTACTAAGGGAATCTCGTTAGGTTTCTTTTTCTCCGCTTAGCAATATACTTAAGTTCAGCGGGTCGTCTCGTCTGAGCCGAGGACGGAAGCTTAGGTTCTTACCTTTAAGACAGAAAGAAGAGGATTTCCATCGGCTATTGTTATGGCACTGCTGCGATAGCGGCGGCGGCGGCAGTGCTTACCAATGACGTCGTATGTCAGTGCTGTGCGTTCTGTCGACGTGACCGCCTTTATGGGTGTGCCCGATACGCTGTTTGACGCATCGGCTATTGCCAAACCTCTAAAAAGCTAAATTGGCAAGCGACACTTGCGACGACAAATAGGGCAGCGTACAAACTCCTCCTACTCCTCCTCCTCCACAACGTCCTGATTCTCACCGTGCAGCGGCTGCTAACATAAGCTGCCACTTTAATGACAAACAGACGGCAAGATGCTATTTCGTTAACGAGAATAACATGTCATGTTCCGCCTCTCGACCGGATGTGGCCTCGAGACAAGGGATCTCGAAGACCGCAATGTGTGTTCGAGATGTCTGTATTCGCAGCAGTTCTTGCGGCTGACCGTGCTGTACATCGACCGACTATCCTAATGATACCCCGTGGATTTATGATTTTGTTTGATTCAGTTTTTGGTATGTGCGAGAAGGCTGGTGGCGATGGCTTGGGACGCGCAGGGGTGGCAGTAGTAGCTAATCCATGCGTCCGAACCGGTGGCGGCGGCCACGCGATAGCACGCGTTGGTTGCGGTGGGTGGACATGTCTAACGCGCCACAGCGGAAAACATTGGCGGTGGCCCGCATTTCGCTCTGCTTTTACGTCTGTACGTTGCAAACCAACGACGACGGGCCACAGCGACGATGGACATTAAACGATAATGATCCTTAAGCGTGTTAATCTACGGAAACTTTGTTACGACTTTTACTTCCTCTAAAAGATCGCGTGTGGTTGTCTTCCCCATGCATCGAACGTCGGGGCTGACACGCACGCACTGATATCGCTCACTGTCGATCGGCGTTGTCGACCAGATTCAAAGATCTCACCGGACCGTTCGATCAGTAGTAACGACGGACGATGTGTAGAAAGTACAGGAACATGATCGACGCGAGAATTCCTTGTTCAGGGGATTGGTTACAGGACCCGATCACTATCGCAGGAGATGGTTTCGACGTTTCTTAACCCTCTCAGGCCGGGGCGAAATATCAGCTGATACTTCCAGTATAGCGCGCGTGCGGCCCAAGCATATAATGGCATCAGAGACCTGTCATCACTCCAGCTCGTGTGCCACCTGTCCCTCTAATAAATATGTTAGAAAACTGACCCGGATCCGGGCGCCATGATGGACGCCGACAAACTCGCCGTAAAAGTTAGCAGAGCAGAGCTTTGTTCATTATCGAAATCAACGCAAACTAATCGGCCGTGCATTACCACCCAACGAATCGAGAAAGGGCTATCGATCTGTTAATTCTACCGGTGTATGGACCGGGTTATTTTTCCTGTGGGTAGTTAAATTAAGTGGTGATGCCCTTCTGTCAATTCCTTAAAGCTTCAGCTTTGCAACTATACAACCCCGGGACCAAATCATGGTTTCCCGTAGGCTAACTGTCGGGTCATGGAAGCGAACGCCGATGGATTACTGGTTGACATAGTTTCCGATATGAACTCCGACGTTATCTGATCGTCTTCGAACCTCGACTTTCGTTCTTGATCGAAGTAAACATGCTTACTACACGCCACTGCTGCCGTTCGTTTTGAGACGATCCAAGAATTCCACCTCTAACGTCGCAATAGGCAAGTGCGGCTGCCCCAGAAGGAAAAAACGACCTGCATCTCTGCACACGATGTATTATTATGAGGGTTGACGAGAATAAGGAAAAAATATAGAGTGAGGTCAAGCTAACAATATTTATATCTATATTGTGTCAAAATTTCCATGTGATCTTCGAACATAGGAGAGTTCCTTAGCTATGCACGAGTGCAAAAGGGAGGTAATTTGGATTACATATTTCAGTTTATAAGTGAGGTTCTTTGGTGGCCGAACTTTCCGACCACTCCTGGTGTAAACTGTTGGTCTAGGACTTCCAGAGTTGACAGGTTGAACATCCCGGTGCACAGTGAACTGGGTCTCTTGTTCGATGAGTTGTTCTGCTGAATTGTCATAGTCGCTATACTCAGGAATATCTCTGGGTATGTTTGATGGGTGTAGCTACTTGAGGAAATTTGGTATGCTCATTTCTATTGCGAAGATGGCTTCTGTTTCGCTGAAGTAGACCTGACTCAGTCTTGACCAGTACTGACCTTGGTGATAAAGTCTTCACCACTTTGTCTGGAATAGTTTTGAGTGTCTTTAACCAAACTGACTGTCCTTCAGTTACTCTAGCTCTATGGCGCTTGTCAAAATTAACTTTTTGTTTCATTTTGAGCTTAGAGTCTGCATTTTTCAGTTTCTCAACATTTCGTTGGACGATTACACTTTGTTGAGACAGTGCTGGAATGGGAGTCCTGAGTTTTCTTTTCATTAAAAGTTCTGCAGGACTCTGGTCATATTGGAGGGGAGTACTGCGATAATTCAGTAATGCGATGTACAGATCACCTGATTTTTTGAATAGGTTATTAATCGTCTGAACCGCACGTTCTGCTTCTTCGTTTCCGTGTGGATAATGAGAGCTACTTGTGAGGTGCACACAACTAAAATTCTCTTAGAAATTCAATAGCTATTTGGATATAAACTGGGGACTTTTATCGGAAACAACGATGTCATGGAATTCCGTATCAAGCAAATATTGCAATTATCCACAATACTCCCAGAAATTGCTGTCTGTAGATGAGATAGTACTATCCACCTGGAATAATAGTCAACGGCTATCAAATATCGATGTCCCTTCAGTTCAAACAAGTCGGTTCCTACCTTCTGCCATGTGTAGTCAGGTAACTTGCTAGGTTGTAGAGGCTCTGGAGGATATTTCCTTTCCTTCTCACAGATAATGCAATTTGTTTGGAAAGGCCTGGCTACCAAACATTTTCCCGTGCTAGTGCTCTGCACTTGACTATACCTAAGTGTCCTTCGTGTAGACGATCCAAGATGTATTTTTGCTGGGATGATAAGTCGGCTTTGATACAATAAGTGTCTTTGATAAACTGTAAGGTGTTGCCGCACGAACCAGTAGGGTCTCAGTTCAGGGTTTTGTGTTGCAGCTTCAGGCCAGTAGTCTATCTTGCAAAAGTTGATAATTTGACTGCAGATTTTATCAAAGCTTCCTCCAGTCGTCTATTACTCACAGCGATGTTCTCTATGATTGAACGGACGAACATGTCTGTTTCTGTCTCCTGATAGAACTCATTTTCGTTAGGTAGGCTACCAGGAGCCCTTGATAAAGTATCTGCGGTAATGAGGTTATTCGGTGCGGTGTTTGTAAGTGAATCTCATTAGCCGCATGCAGAAACGTTGGATTCTGGGAGTCAGTACATCGAGGCGTTTGGTCTTCAGCAGTGGAAGTAGAGGCTTGCGATCTGTTTTGATAAAGAACGTTTGAAGTCCTATCTAGAACTCCACAAACTTCTCACAACACCACATAACTGCTAATGCTTCCTTCTCGATCTGTGCATATCTCTGCTCTGTTTCAGTGAGAGATCTTGATACATAAAATACAGGTCTCCAGTCCCATTTCCACGTTGTTTCTTTTTTTAATAAGATCCCAGAGTGGTTTTATAATTTCTATTAAATTCTCGGCGAATTTGCCCACGTGATTTGCCGTGCCAAGTAAACGTCTTAGCTCAGACACATTTTGTGGTCTGGTCAATGTGTGTAATGTAGTTAAGGCCATTAAAGAAATGGCCTTAACTTTCTCGGGATCAACTCGAATTCCTTCTTTGGATGTCCAAGAAATTTAACTTCTCTAGCAGAGAATAAACTCTGCTAGAGAAGTTAAATTTCTCAATTTTTTCATTTAGTTTTACGCCCGCTGCTTTCATTCTTTGAAGTACCATTTCTACTCTCTGGTCGTGCACTTTTTAAGTTTTTCCACCGATTAGAACATCATCTAGAATGCAAATGACCCCTGGTATTCCAGACACTATGTGCAACATTTCCCTGTGAAAAATTTCCGGTCCAGAGCTTATTCCAAATGGTAGACGCAAATAGCAAAATCGTCCAAAAGGAGATATGTAGGTGGTTAGTTCCTGTGAATCCTTATGCAGAACTATTTGGTGAAAACCACTGTTACAATCAAGTTTTGTGAACACTGTGGCTCCATCAAGCTCAGCAAGTAGTTGATCCGTTAAGGGAAGTGGAAAATTTCCCCTTTTCACTAAGTTTTGAGAAGTCGACACCAAGTCTGGCTCTTCCATCCTTTTTCGGGACTGCTACGATGGGAGCACACCAGTCTGTTGAGGACTTCACTGGACGGATAATTTCTTCTTTTTCAAAACGCTTACACTCTTCCTGGACTTTAATCTTCATTGGAAGTGGTAGACGCCTAGGAGCAGCGATTGTAAACGGTTAAGCCATCTCATCCAAATGAATCTGATAAATGTGCTTTAGCTTTCCTATGCCTTTGAAAAACTGGGGAAGTCTTTTTTTTTAATTGATGACCGTCGCTTTTCACCGTATTGATTATACTCAATATTTTTAGAGCGTTGATTGGTTTGGCTAAATCTTTCACAACGTATAATTGCTATTGCAAAGTTTTTTCCATAACTAAGTGTGGCGTCTACTCTTCCTAATACCTTTATTTTGTGTCGACCTGGTCCATATAAGCTTTTGCTTTTCGGTTTTACGATAAGAGAATTCTTACTAAAGAACCTCTCTGGCATAACAGTCACCTCTGCGCCGGTATCTAATCTAAATTTGATGACTTTGCTGCAGACTTCAATGGTGACGTCTACCTTAGCTTGACATTCTTCTTCACTAACTGTATTAGATACAACAGGAATTGGGTTTCTTCCTCAACTCCCATAATTTACGTGTTACTTTTGCAGACAGTTGCGTAGTGTCCTATTTTTGCGTAGTGTCCTATTTATGAACACTTTCTACATCTTGCTTGCGAGGCGAGGCAGTCTTTTTTGTTGTAAAATGCATGCATTCCACACCGCATACACTGTTTCTTCGACATCTTCTTTTTATGCCTTTTATCTCTAAAAGATTTAGCGACACGGTTTAATTGTGGATCTGTTGTATTCACTATCGAGGAGACTGTTTTGGTTTGAAGTCTTCATGATTCGTGTGCTATACCTATCTGTAGGCAATAGTCGAAGGTTAGCTTTTTGTCGGCTAAAAAATTCTCTCGCATTGATTCATCGTTAACCCCCACCACAAATTGGTCTCTAATGAGTCCGTCCGTTAGCTGTCCAAAATTGCAGTTTTTTGCAGGTTGACGCAGAACAGCTATATAGGACTCTATGCTCTCACTGTGATCGTGTTTCCGAAGGTGGTATTTATAAGACTCATATGCTTCATGTACCAACGAAACATTCCTCGAATTTCTTTATCACTTCGATTAGATCTGTCCTATCTTCCTCATTGTCAAAATGGACCCTTCATAAATATCGGAACAAGACTCGCAAATGGTTGCAAGGAATACTGAAGTGTGATACCCAGTATCGAGTTCATTTAAGAGTCGACTTGCAACAGAATAATATAAAAAGGTATATTTGCAGAAAATTTTCTTGAAGCCATTTCGTTGAATAAAATGAAGAAAATAAACTTTTTTTTTTTAAGAAGAAGAAGAAATATTTTCTTTTCTTAAATTATTGACGGTTTTCTTGTTTTGTTTCTCCAATTTGCGTGTGTGCAAGGGTGTTGGCTGTTGTCCGAATTTGTTTACTTTTTTTGTGTTTTCTTTTAAGAACAAAAATATGTTTTTGGCTTTCTCAGCGAAAATCTTCTTTTAATAAAACGCTTTCATTCCTTCGTAATAATTATTCAAATATCTGACACCATGTATTATTATGAGGGTTGATGAGAATAAGGACAAAATACAGATTGAGAACTAATGTGTACCTTACGGTCAAGCTAACAATATTTATATGTATAAAAGGAGATTGTAGTTTGCTTGAAGCATTGCTGGTAAATGTAAGTGCAGATTAGTCGTCCGAGGCTATGCCGTAAGATGGAAAAGTGAAAAGAAATAAACGCAGGGAGAAAGTGAAACTCAAAACGATTTATTAATAATTTCACGAAAACTGATTAAATACCAAATAGTAAATACTGTCCGGTAAGTAACAGTTCTGCAAAGGGTAATCTTAAATTTTCGAAAGAAAAACTTTCATTATCAGAAGACAACAATAGAAGACCGAGTGGGTCGAAGAAAAACGGGAAAAACCGGTGTCAGAACATCGAAATACGGCAGAAAACAATTGGAAGTAGGAACGCAGAAAATGTCAAAATTCTATTAAGCAATCATATAACTAAGGTTAAAATATTATAAACATTTGTTTAATAATATACTAATTTTTATAATTTTATTATGTTTTATTTTATATGATTCATTAATTAATTTTTTTTTCTCTTTTTTCTTATTCAATTCAAATTTAAATTTACGTGTGGGCTGTTATTGTCAAAGGGGGATAACTTATTTAAAAAATATATTTAGAAATGAGATTTGAAATTTGAGAAGGAATTTGAATTGTGGAATGGATCAAGGCCAAGGAGGGAACCGTTGTAACAGGGGAAGGGGGTGGGGAATAAGAAGAGATTATGGGGAAGGGGGGGGACTATGGAGAAAATAAATAAATAAGATAAAATAAACAAACAAATAAATAAACACACAAAAATAAAATTAAAATAAAGATAAACAAATAAAAATAAAAATAAAATAAAAATAAAAAGTACTATTTATTCATTCATTCACTCTTTCCTTTCTTCTTTATTTATTTTTTATTTTTTTGTATAGTTAATTTAAGAGAAAAATACTCCTACAAGTAAATTTGTATAAATTTATTCTATCCATTGACTCATAGATTCACTTATTTTACATTTACTATTTTTTTTTCTCCTCCTCAATTCTCCCTTGTTATTATGATCTATTAATATATTTAATTTATTCTTTTATTACTATAATTTTTTTTTTCCTTTCCTTTCTTTCCATATTCATCCTAATTTCAATCTTTTATTTCCTTTATTTTAATTTTCTTATTTTTTACTATTATTTTATTTTATTGAGCATACACATACACACACATGAGAATACACCCATATTCACATACATGAATATATGCATACACATAAAATCACTAGGTCTAAATGCGTGTAGATAAAGTGCATGTCATTCCATTCCACAATTATAATACGTAAAGTGTAAAAATGTGGGGTGGGTGGCGCTGGCAAATACCGAGGAGACAAAGGCAAGCAAAAAAAAATGTGAGGTGAGTGGCGTTGGCAAATAAAGAGGAGACAAAGGCAAATAAGTTGGGGGTGGGAGTGTGAGGATGTAAGAATCAGAGGATGAAGGGAGAAGACAACTCGAATCTGTTATTCAAGGTTGGACGAAATTTAGAGATTAGAATAGCTTCCGAAATTCGAAGCTGACCTATATTGCGGACGGAATTGAGGATGTGGACACTAATGAAGCGATGTGTGTTGCCACATGATATTAAGTGTTTATGGAAGGAAGAAATGTGGGTGTTTAGATGCTCTTTAATGTGTTGGTGTAGAGGCCTAACGGTACTACCGATGTAGAACTTTTGACACTTAGCGCATTGTAGGTTGTATACTGTATAGGTGCGGAGGCAGAGGCCAGAGTTGCGGATGGGGCAACTAGCTAGAGAGCAGGGGTCTGGGGTGTAGTGGCTTTTTTGTATAACTGTTGTCGGAGAGAGGTGCCTGTGTGAGAAAGTTGTATGTTAAGGTTCTCACTACGTATGGCATTGCGGATAGCAGAAGTGATACGGTCGCTAAAGAAGGAGAGTTTAAGGAAGCAAGTGTTGGTGAGAGTGTGGTGTCTACGTCTTCTGGTGTTGTTAAGGCTGGATATGGTAGTTAGGGGGAAACCGTTGGTTAATAGGGTTTGGTGGAAGGCTTCGGTGTGTGTTGTTTTATCGGAAGTAGAAGAGCATTTGTCCTGTATGCGGGTGATTTCGGTTTGTGCGTAACTAATTTTGGATTTGAGGGGTAGTGCAGATTTGTAGTGGATAAAGAGGTTCCTGCAGGCGGATTTTCTATAGAATCTCTTTATCTGTGAAACTGTGAAATGGTTCCTCCTGAGAATCGTAGTACTAGATCCAATTTCGAAGGTGTTAGCTACTGTGCACTGTGGATCGTGCGTACAAATTACATTTCTGCGAGGTCTATTACTTCAAGAAGACAGCGGTATTCAGCAGACAAGGTTTTCTTCGTAATATCGTCCCTGATAAATACAAATTTACTATTGGATATATTTGCTGGAATATATATATATATATATATATATATATATATATATATATATATATATATACAGGGTGTCTCAAATTACAAATTACAATTACAATTGTTTCTACCCATCTCAAAAATATACATTTTCATGATATAAAAAAGCTTCATCAGTGCATATTTACCAACAATTAATGTATATGTACATTTTGACCTGTTGTTTTAACTTGTCGATCATTACGAAGTGAAAGTAAAATGTAAAATATATATAACCATAATAATAAAATAAAAAATAAAGAAGAAAAGAGCGAATACATAAATTAAATGAAGATGAATGCACTTTAAAATTATTGTTGGTAAATATGCACGGATGAATCTTTTTCGTAAGTGATTATTACTTTTGTATATGATGAAAATAGATACTTTTCAGATGGGCAGAAAAAAGTATGCAAATAAAGTGTTTTTCAAGGAAATTTGTAATGCTTTTCAGATAAGTATCATTAGTTTATATATATATATATATATATATATATTTATTTATTTATTTATTAATATATATATATATATATATTCATTAATATATATATGTATTTATTAATATATATATGTATATATATATATGTATATATATATATATGTATATATATATATTTATTTATTTATTTATTTATTAATATATATATGTATATATTCATTAATATATATATATGTATTTATTAATATATATATATATGTATATATGTATATATATATATATATATATATATATATATATCAGCTAGCAACACATGCTAGTGTGTTGCGTAATTTTGACAGTTTATCCTGCTAATCCAAAATAAAGTGCGATGTAGAGCCAGTATATGAAATATCAGGTTGGAAAGAAAGTAATGTCGTATTCTTTACTTCATCACTTTGCAGCTTCCTAAGTTGTACACGGTTCTAGATTCTTTGGTGAATTGGTGTCTTAATATTTTGCTTTGCCTTTCATATGTAGTAATTAGTTGGAAAATATTAAGTTTAACGGTCTCAGCCGTCAAAAAATGGATTACAGTGAAGAGCATCTGAGACGTAGCATGCTCTATGAATTCAAAAAAGGAAACTCAGCTGCAGATGCTACAAGGAATATTGGAACTGTTTATGGGATGAATGTTCTGAATTATCTGAAATGTCAACGGTAGTTTGCAAAATTTTCTTCTGAAGACTTTAACTCGTCAGATCGGCGACGTTCGGGAAGGCAAAAATCAATTGATAAAGGCGCCATTAAAGACGCTGTGGAGGCTAATCCAAAGTTAACCAGCAGATAATTAGCACAACAATTCAATACAACCCATACCACAATTATTTCATGCCTTCACGAGTTAGGAAAAGTTTCAAAACTTGGACTCTGAGTTCCCCACGATTTGACCGACGCTCAACGAAATCAAAGATTGACTGTTTGCACATCTTTGCTTTCCAGGAATCATCGAGAACCATTTTTGCAAATAATTGTGACTGGAGATGAAAAATGGGTTCTTTACAAGAACGCAAAAAAACAATGGTTAGACCGAAACCAAAGTCCACAGCCTGTTCCAAAACAAAGACTACACCCAAAGAAGGTTATGCTCTCTTTATGGTAAAACATGAGAGAGTTGATTCATTATGAGTTACTAGAGCCTAATCAAATAATCACAGCAGTAAAATATTGTTCGCAGCTGGATGATCTAAGAATTGCTCTATCAAAAAAAAAACGGCCAGCATTACTCAATAGGAAGGGGGTAGTGCTTCAGCATGATAATGCAAGACCTCACTCAACAAAACTCACTGAGAAAAAAGGGTATGAGTTTCAATTGGGAAGTTTTACCTCATCCGCCTTATTTACCTGACATTGTTCTATCCGGCTACCATCTTTTCCGATCGTTGCAGCATAACTTAAACAATTAAATTTATGAAAATGACGACCAACTCAAAAACGACCTAAATTTGTTTTTCTCTCAAAAATCAGAGAATTTTTTTTGAAGAAGACATCAAGAAGTTAGTTAATCGTTGGACAGAAGTAATAGAAAATGAGGGAAATTATTGTAAAGATTAAAAATGCCCTAATATAAATGTTTCAGATGAAATAAATTGTTGTGGGGTACAAATCACCCCTATTGAAGAACTAATGGAAGCAACCATCTATAATAAATACTATGGTTGCAAAGACTCAAACAGATGACACTCCTATCATGTGAGTGTCCACGTGTGGTATCTGTTCCGATGGATACTACACCCTATAGACCGGTGTTGTCTTGGCCTTCGGGGCATGATTCCGCCGGTCTATGGGTCTGTCCTGTGCAGTTCTAGGAGGTCCACCCTCCCAGGCTTTGCCTCTCCTCTTTGGGGAGGAGTAAGTTGATAGCTTACTGCCTGAGGCGCCCCTACCGGGGAATGCCGACGGGGCTGTCCAGGCAATTTTTAATGGCTAAAGCGCTCACGTTCTCAGGCGCTGGCTTTTCAAATCCCACTTTCCGACCTTGTGTCACATACTCCTATAGTGGGTAGGTGTTAAATATCGAGGACATTCCTATCTTGTGAGTGTCCACGTGTGGTATCTGATCCGATGGATACTACACCCTATAGACCGGTGTTGTCTTGGCCTTCGGGGCATGATTCCGCCGGTCTATGGGTCTGTCCTGTGCAGTTCTAGGAGGTCCACCCTCCCAGGCTTTGCCTCTCCTCTTTGGGGAGGAGTAAGTTGATAGCTTACTGCCTGAGGCGCCCCTACCGGGGAATGCCGACGGGGCTGTCCAGGCAATTTTTAATGGCTAAAGCGCTCACGTTCTCAGGCGCTGGCTTTTCAAATCCCACTTTCCGACCTTGTGTCACATACTCCTAATGTGGGTAGGTGTTAAATATCGAGGACATTCCTATTCATGTTTTACCGCATGGTAGGAATCCGCTCATCTCCTACCACATTTAGTGGCGTTACTGTATTGTTATGAATAAATACATTGTATATTTCAACCTGTCACAATTTGTGGTTGTTATCTTTGTGACCCCTAGCACGGGTCTACAACACTGGCGACGAGAAATTTAGTAAAGAACAAACGTGAGGATTTTGATTTTATACCAGTCACGACAAACTGGCTACCAGGATTACTCAAGAAAGTTACGGGATCATTCGACAAAAAAAACGTCAAACAACAAAAGACGTCGTCAAAAAAAAGTCTTATCTTGCTGTTGGAAAAAAAAACCACAAGAAGCCTAAACTACGAGTTAAAACGGAACTCATAAATGGCGTGGATTTACGACAACTGAAAAAAAAACGACTCAAAGTTTCAGTAAGTACAAAAAAAAAATTGTTCGTTCTAAAAAGATTGTCTTAAAAAGGCATTAGCATTGAAAAACAAAATTAAAAAGTTACGTCGGATTTTTCTGATTAAAATAAATTTTTCTCTGACTGACTGGCACGTTGAAAAAAAGAACACACTTTCGACAAGCAGGTACGGCATACACTTTGTGTTAATGAGAAAATATGATATTCTGTTACGCCCTTAAAGCGGAAATTATGGGCAATATTTAAATAAATGCTATGAACTCGTTTTTTTTTTCACAAAAAAAAACTAATTCTTTGTAAAAGAAAAAAAAAGTGTACGTTCAACACAGATTTGAACTAAATACTTACACGTTACGAAAAGAAAATTGAAGAAAAAAAAAAGGGGTCAAACTTTTTTTTCTGTATAAACACAAACGCTGAATTATTTTCTAGTGGAAAATTACCACACAAGGAAAAAATAAATTAAGGAAATACTCGTCAATATAACCAGATACAAAAATTGTAAAAGTTTTTTTGTAGAGTTGGTACTATAGAAAAATTGGTTTGTTTCTGAAAACGTTTTTTTTGTCATTAAAAAAAAATGGAGGATTTTTCAAAACAGATTTTGGAAATTATAAAACTTCAACAAAATCAACAATTAGAACTTGAAAAAAGGTTTCGAGAAAAACAATTGATAGTACATAAACAAAATGACGAGAAGCAGTTAAGTTTAATGAAATACTTCGAGGAAAAACAGGGAAGAGAAAAGAAAGAAATGATGAAATACGCCGCGGAAGAAAAGAAAGAAATGAACGAACAAATATTGGAATTGAAAAAATTACATTTAGAGCATAAAAACCAATCAGATAAAAAAATGGATTTGTTAACGCAAGTTTTAATGAATAAGGACAACGGACAGGAAAACAGTACGGCTTTTTCGCAAAATGCGATCTGGTCAGATACATTTCGCTATGCTCCTGAGGAAGACCTAACGTTTGAAACATACTTCAGAAGATTTGAAGACTTATTCAAGATTGATTGTGGTTCATGGACGGATCAAAAGAAGGTTCGTTTATTACTACGGAAGTTGGGTGCATCCGAACATAACAAATTCGTGGATTATATTTTGCCAAGAAAAACCAACGAATTGTCGTTAGACAAGGCAGTCAAACTGTTAATGGAGTTATACTGTCCAAAGACAAGCCTTTTCCATAAAAGATGGAAATGTATGAATATTACACATAAGGAAAATCAGGATTATACGACTTTTGCGTCTACAGTTAATAAAAACTGTGACGACTTCAAGTTGTCATCATTAACGGCAGATAATTTTAGATGCCTAATATTCACACAAGGTTTGATAGCCACAAAAGACGTCGATATAAGACGTCGTGCTCTAAATAAACTGGAATTAGAACCTGATTTAACGCTTCAGTAACTAGCTGAAGATTGTCAACGGTTCGTGGTAGTGAAACAAGATTCCCGAAACATAGAGGAAGCAGGTATCGCTCACATTAAAAAGATACGCTCCAAAAATAAAGGACACTCACCCGCCAGCTATTACCAACCAAGAGGCAAAAAGAACCCTTCACAAAATTATCAGGATAGACAAAAGCCTAGGACCCCTTGTAGTAAATGTGGAGGACCTCATGGGTACAATGCATGTTGGTACCATAAGAAAATAACGTGTGACCTATGCAAACGAGCAGGGCACAAGGCCTCATATTGCAGAGCAAAAGTAGGAAAAAAGAACTACATAAAAACTGCAAAAAGGGACCCATCACCAACAGAGAACATAAGGAAATATGTTACGGTGAGAATCGGAAATAAAGAAGTAAATCTGCAACTCGATTCAGGGTCGGATATATCGATCATAAATGTTCACACGTGGAAGAAATTAGGTAAGCCCACGATGATGAAGACGAATAAAATCGCAAGATCGGTAACTGGTGAAAAGATACATTTTGAAGGTGAATTAATTATTAATGTTTCACTAAAAAGAAAGACAAAAAAGTTAAAAGTATTCGTTCTTAGGAACACATCAAATTTATTTGGATCTGACTGGATCCAAGAATTTGAATTATGGGACTCGCCAATGAGTGATTTTTGTCAAAAAGTCGAAAATTTAACGGCCGAAGCCGACAAACTAAAAAAAGATCTAAAAACATCTTTTCCAAGTGTTTTTTCTGAAAAGCTTGGATGCTGCACGAAAATAAAAGCGAGATTCGAATTGCTGGATGAAGCAAAACCAATATTCAAAAAAACACGTAGCGTACCGTTCGCTTCAAGAGAAAAAATTGAAGAAGAATTGGAAAGACTAGTTAACACAGGGATTTTGACCCATATTAACTATAGTGAGTCGGCAGCCCCCACCGTATACATGAAAAAAAAAATCAAAAGAAATCAGAGTATGCGCAGATTTCTCTACCGGATTGAATGCATCGCTCAAGGACCACCACTATCCGTTACCAAACCCAGAGGAAGTATTCGCTAAGTTAAATGGCGGAAAAATCTTTTCCAAAATAGACTTAAGCGAGGCGTATCTACAGATACCAGTAGAAGACGATAGTTCGAAACTTTTGTGTATCTCAACACACATAGGTCTTTTTAAATTCAATAGATTAGCATTTGGGATAAAAGTAGCACCTGCTATTTTCCAACAGATAATTGACACTTTGCTAAGCGGTTTGGATTTTTCAATAGGCTATCTGGACGATATTCTCATACGTAGTCAAAATGTTGAACAACATAGAGATCATGTATTTCAAGTGTTTGACAGAATAAAAGAATACGGCTTCACTTTGAAGGAGGCAAAATGTGAATTTTTTTTGGAACAAATAAAATACCTGGGTCATATATTAAATAAGGACGGGAGAAAACCCGACCCGGATAGGTCCACAGGAATAAAAGACATACCAGAGCCTCAAAATGTAACTACATTGCAAAGTTTTTTAGGGCTCGTTAACTATTATCAAACTTTTATTAAGAATATGCACAAATTGCGCGCACCTTTGAATGAACTATTAAAAAAGGACAAAAAATGGAACTGGACGCCGGAGTGCCAGTCGGCATTTAAGCAGTTAAAAGATGTACTAACATCAGATTTATTTCTGATTCATTTCAATCCAGAACAAGAGATTATTGTCGCAACCGACGCAAGTGCTTATGAAATAGGGGCATGCATTCTACATAAAATGCCAGATGGGCCCACTAAACCGATCGCCCATGCGTCGAGAACCTTACTGCCAGCCGAGAAGAATTATTCCCAAATTGAGAAGGAAGCACTGGGGATCATATTCGGAGTTACAAAATTCTACCGTTTTTTACATGGTCGAAAATTCAAACTACAAACTGATCACAAGCCGCTTATAACCATTTTCGGTTCAAAAAAAGGGATACCAACTTACTAAGCCAACAGACTGCAAAGATGGGCGACCATCCTGCTAAATTACGATTTCAGTATGGAATTTCTTGCATCTGCGAAGTTAGGTCACGCTGACGGATTGTCGCGATTAATCCCGAAATCAAGGGAACCGCTGGAGGATACAGTAATAGCGTAACTACAAAGTGAAAAGGACTATACACAAATACTGTGCAATACGATCAGGGAATTACCAGTGACTTTGAAAGATATAATAAGGGAGGCTGAAGAAGATAGTTTCATCAAAGAAACGAAACAAAAAATGCAACTAGATGAATCGGCGGCGGAAGTTTATTCTATGTGCAATGAGATACTGTTGTACCGAGAAAGGGTGGTAATCCCAGCCACGCTGAGGAAAGATTTTTAAAGGATTTTCATACGGGGCACCCTGGGGCTACTAGAATGAAGAGCCTCATGAGGTCCTACGTTTACTGGAAGAGCATGGACACTGATATTGAAGACATGGTAAAGTCGTGTAAGGGATGCGCATTAGCTGCAAAAGCGCCCCCAATACAATTTAGCCCGTGGCCTAAAGCTGACCATCCATGGTCAAGGATACACGTGGACTTTGCAGGTCCATTGGAAGGAAACTATTACTTAATAGTTGTTGATAGCTTTTCAAAATGGCCTGAGGTATTTAGATGCAAAAGTCCAACGACGGATTTTACAATCAGTGCTCTTCACGAATTGTATGCTAGGTTTGGTGTGGTCGATTGTTTGGTGTCGGACAATGGCACGCAATTCACGTCAGCAGATTTTAAAAGTTTCTGCGAGGATTTCCGGGTCAACCACATAACAACGCCAACCTATCATCCTCGATCGAACGGTCAGGCAGAGAGGTTCGTGGACACGCTAAAAAGAGCCCTGAAAAAAGCTAAAGGAACGCCCTCAGAAAAGGCGTTACAACAGTTTTTACAGGTGTACCGAATTACGCCAAATGAAAGCGCTCCATCAAAGATGTCGCCGGCAGAGTTAATGTTTGCGAGGAAAATTAGGCCGGTCTTCGAGAAACTTTTGCCTAAACAGGTAAAACCGCCGAATACTACAGTTCCTAAAAAGATGTATTTACCTGGGGAAAAGGTATTTTTCCAGGTACATAAAAATAATAGTATGATGTGGGAACTAGGAACGGTCAAGCAGAGGATCGGGCGGATGGTTTACATAATCGAAGGTCCAAAATTCACTCACAAGAAGCATTTGAACCAAATTCGGAAACGTGTCACTGATGACGACAGACAACCTCCTGTTGAACAAGAAGTAATGGACCATATATATGACACGTTCGACCTGGTAACACCACAAGCAGCCGAACAACGCCGGTCTTCCAGAAAAAGAAAAAGGATCGATCCCATAGAGATCAATCCCAGGAAAAAGAGCTATACGATCATTCCAGGGGAATGAAAAGCTCGGGAGGGGGGTGTTGTGGGGTACAAATCACCCCTATTGAAGAACTAATGGAAGCAACCATCTATAATAAATACCATGGTTGCAAAGACTCAAACAAAGGACATTCCTATTCATGTTTACCGCATGGTAGGAATCCGGTCATCTCCTACCACATTTAGTGGCGTTACTGTATTGCTATGAATAAATACATTGTATATTTTAACCTGTCACAATTTGTGGTTGTTATCTTTGTGACCCCTAGCACGGGTCTACAACATAAATGTGTTGGACAAAAGCGACATTACTTTCTTTCCAACCTGATACTATCCTAATGTTATGTGTAAGACGAAGTTTTTAGTGTAAACTTGGTCTGTTGGTGTTAACACCAATGCCTTCTTTCAGGATGATCCTTCCAGGATGATTGAGAGATTATAGATCCAATTCTTGATATTCTGATATATTGCTAACGATGCATTCAGTTGTCTGTGTAACCAGTACACTATGCGGTTATATGTTTTTTAATATATTTTACACCGAGAGAATAGATCAGGTACACTGAAATTGGGTATTCATTCATCTAGGATGACTGGCAACTTTTTCGATTAAATTACTTTGAGTAGTGTTGTCACTAGCCATCCTGAAAATGTGTCAACGATAGTTAGTATGTAATCGTGCTCTTGATAGATAGGTATTTTTAATGGAAATCGCTCCAGACAAAGCATGAAGCCACTTGATGTAAGGAGCTAAAAAAATACTACTTCAAGGTCAAAAAGTAGCCAAGGATAAGTGTTAGGTGGATAGATTATGAATCAGGAAACAGCAATTCTTTTCCCTTTGTCAAAAACATCACTTATGAAATGTGAGGACTAAAGGACAAAATAAGGGAAACGAGAGTTATGAGGCTGTCGAATGTAAACCCAAGGTCTACTTTCTACTCTCCCATTTGTTCTACTATTTTCACATGGATACGTTTGAAGCGATCATTGGTGTATTTAAAAGGACACACAGATTATTTGTTATGGCGTTGTATTTTTTTTTTTTTTTTTTGCATGCTAAGCATGTCGCAGTTCAAAATCTAATATCTTTTTGATTGTTCCTGAATAAGTTTTAAAGAAGCACATTTGCCTAGGTGTAGATATGCGTGGAAATGTTTTTTTAGGCTAGGAGGTACGTACGGCCTTGGATTTGTTGTAGAAATATTGCAATAGTAAAAGCTTGAACAGAAAGGTACTGGATATTTTTTCAATGTCTAGTAGAATCGGCTTCCGGTTTTCTGAAAATCAATTCGTGACTCAATGTATTCTCTACAAGGTTTGCTATTGTGATACGCGATACTGCGTCGGCTGCCGTGTTGCTGTCTTGAAATCTGTAGTATATTCAGAGATGAAATCTAAATGTGTGATTTTTCTCGACGTTTATTTGTCAGATGTTCCTTTCATTGTGTATACGAGCGGTTTATTATATGTGAAGCTGCTTCCTTCCAGTATATGTTTGAACGGTTTCATTACAAGATAAATAACCAAGAGCTCTCTTTTGAGAAAGTGCTCTATCTCGTTTTTGGTGAGGCTCAGTTACTTTTTTTAAAAAAAGGAAATGGGTTTTCTTACATCATTGATTTTCTGTTCATGTACTGTTCAGATTGCAATGCCGCGTGAATCCATAGTTTGAATAATGCCTGAATTTCCACTGCTGCTTGCGTAACGAGATTACTCCAGGATGATCGAAAAGAGCAGGATAGTATTGAATGAGTATTATAACCTAGATGGTAACGTGATGTAGGTCAGGGGTGTGGATAGGCGTCGCGTTTGGAATGCGACTATGATTGTTTTGCTTATTTCAAGTTGAGACTAAAAATGGAAAATGGAAACATTTGATTGTTTTTATTTTGAAGTATGGCGATTTCAGAAATGTGTGAAAATAATTGTAGAATTACGTCACTGATCGAAAGAGGATCGAAAAAAAGATCAGAACAGACTGACGATCGAAGTGAGCAGACGTTCCGACTTTTGCTCCCTCAACCTGGGAGCTGGAAAGGTTACTGCATCTGTATGGCAATCGTGTAAGCAGGGAATGTCGACATTCTATTTTCAATTGTAAGCTATATACAAAAATAACTTTTTTGTTTTGGTTTGTTTATTCCTGCTACAATTTTAACTTTCGTATTTGGGGACCAGTAAAACACGTGAAGAATGTTACATTTACTTATGATATCGTCGATACGTGCATGTACAACTGGGAGTCTTCGTAATACGTAATTAATTGTTATCGGTGAATTCTGGAGACCCATGTGAAGACAAAAAAAATCAAAATATCCGAAGGGAGCGATTACTACTGTTTTTTTTTATATCTTTTTTTAATATACCTTTGTCCGGTCGACTTTTGAAAACATTTTCGCGCCATTTAGTCCCAATGTGAAATCGTGGATGTGTGGAAGTAGATAATGGTTTAGTGTAGTTACCACGTTCAATCTATTATAGTTCGTAATTGGTCGAAAACTTCCGCTGTTTCGTTTTGTAAATTAAATGCAAGGAGTACAAATGGGATTTTTAAGAGTCTAATGATAACGAGGGTGTTACAAAAAAAGAACTATTTGATTATTGATATTGTTTCTTTTTCTAAAATATACCGATTTGGCGATACTTGTTTGCCTTTGAAGATTTAAATATTTGAGGTTAGTTGTTGTTTGTCTACATAAATTCAATTCTTTCATATTATCTGCCGTTTTTCTTCTTAAAATAGGAATTATCTGATGGTAGTTTTTCTTTCAAAATAGGATTTTTTAAATATTCGCAGTCTCCCATGTAAATTTTGCAGACAAATTATTATTTCACACACATGTAAATCATACCAGTCGGGGATACATCCTCGACGCTCAGTCTGACAGTGGTTTTGTTGCTGTTGGGCTGACGTATGGTTCTGTTCTGTCCTAAGAGGTCCACCCTCTCAGGCTTTAACTTCCCACTTTGATAAGCGGTTAGCTCATTGCTAATTGCCTGAGGTGCTCCTACCTGGGTATGCCGACAGGGTTGCTAAGGCATATTTTTGTGTGCCAGAGTACACTTTCTCTAGTGCGCTGATTTTTCAAAAAACCCACCTGACCGTGTGTCTAACCTCCTGGCGAGTGTGGTAAATAAACAATCACATGTGAATGTGTCAATTTGTTGCATTGAATTAAAAACAATAATAACTGAATTAAAATAATGTTATTATTCGATTATTAATGTAATTAAACATAAGTAAAACAGCTAAAAATAAGTAGGACAAAGTAAAGTCATTACGTGATATTAATCACTTACCTGGTTATTTCTGTGTGTACTTTTTCCACAAGAGGTTCGAATATCACTTTTATCGGAGACAGAAGAGTCTGATATATCTACAGTTGCACAAGACGGCAAACAATGCCCGTCTCGTATAAAGGCAGATACGCCTGCCGACCTTTCTTTATTTCTTTTTATTTATTTATTTATTCGTTGTTTGTGAATCAGGTGACAGGCAAAACAACGGTAGTGCTATTCGGCCTAGACTGAAAGTTATGTGATAAATGGTTGGTTAAACAAAATCACATAATAAATCCGACAATGGATATTTTCAAATAGTCAATTAAGTTAAAACAAAATGCAAGCCTACATACAGGTGGCCATGTGGAACATTCTTCCTCGTTGTCTTTTACTGTGGTGTGGTTTGGCTGAAAGCTGATTATAGTTCCCAAATGAAATGATCTGTACAGTATAATTGATGGAGGATGGCTTTGGGGTCATCTTGAAGCTCAATATAAGAGCTAGAATTTTGGCTAATTTAATCACTTGACATGGGAAAGCTTTAAAAATAGATTCAGTTGCTGCCAGAATTTTAGTTAGGCTAGAATTTCATGTAAGGTTCAAAGAAATTTAGAAACAATGGACCGTCTAAAACCAGCTTTTTGAGATAAAAGTTGTGCAGTCGTCAGTATCTGAAGGCGACATAAACTCATCAATACAACCTATGCTAATTACTCACACCAAATCAGACAAGCGTGTTGCTTTTGCTAAAGATTTTCGCAGAATTTTACATCATACTCCCTTTATATTTAAAATATATATTGACTATATTTTAAAAAGAGAGCTTGTGTTGAGACTGCATTTCAGATGTTGTCAGTCCAATTACATTAACAAAACGACAATGTGCATGTGTAAACAAAACGCCTGCGCAACAATTAGCCAATTGGTGTGTTAGGCGCGAAAGTAAAACCTTTCTAGAATCTACGATATAATCATTTATAAAAGCTAAGACAATCGAACGACATACTGAATTACAACAAGTTTGTTACGGATGCGTCACTACTCCACGTCAAAAACATGAATGCATATCCCGCCAACAGATTTGCACAGCTTTCATTTCAGCTAAAATATCTGTTCAAGAAATACTACCTACTATATTTTCCATGCCTGTGAAACTCTTAAGCAGACGCCAAGCTTCAGCATTGCACACATTAACCAGCCACAACCTAGGAACACTAACAAACACCATCATCCACTTAATGAAAATTCAGTTGACACCTTTCCCGCGCAAGTAAGTGAGCAGTTTAGTAGCACAGCTAAACTGTTACTTCTGATTAACTCACACATATATCTCACTACTCAACAAACAAAGCGAGCACAAGAGATATTTCACTCACATAGAAATTCTCATACTAACGAAAATGGCAATTCCCATATACACATTCAAGCATCCTCAAACATCTTTCTCTCAATAAATATTGTTATGTATAAGTTTGATTATTCGGACTACTATTCACATCTATGTTGTTATTTTCTCAACGGCTCAGCCGATGTAACCTCCGCCCTTTTTAGTACATATTTTCGAACTAAAAAATGTTCATGTCGAACTCGGGAACCTATAAAGATTCCCGAGTTCGAAAAGAAGCATTTTCAACTCTCATCTAAAAAATCCGGAAACGTAAATGTTATTAAGTTTCGAATTTATTTATGTTTTTATTTTGATCACTTGCATTTTGAACTTTTATTTTATTTGTTTGTCGTGTAATTTACAAGACCCGCGACACTCGAAACAATGTTGAAATTGCCTGAAAATCATCCTTGTGTGTATGACCAGTTAGTCGTAAAGAAACTGTCTAACGACCGAAGTAGCGACCGAAAATGTGTTCAGGTTTGTGAATATCAGTACTACGTATGACTTGTTAATACATCTATTGTTACATTAATCCATGACATTGTCAAGATCCCATGATGAAGTCTTTACTTGTTTGTTCTCTGCATACCTCAAGTTTGTGAACACTCATGTGGATACGATTTCAGAATTGCGTGAATATAATTGCGCATTTCTGTATCTTTTATTTCTTACGTGTTATCAGATAGTTGTGCGTGTGATAGTGCATTCGCTATTATTAACTCGCGGTCTTGAATGCGTTCTTTTGTAGTGTTAACATAATCTCTGTATTCTTGGAGAACTCTTCGTGATAGATATTTTAAAAACTGGTAAGTAACACGTAAGACATTCACAGCACGAACTCGTCTCTCTACAACATCAGAAAAAGACTTTCCCTTCTTCATCCATGTGCCTAGCGTCAAGAGGAATTTCCATGGACAATTCTTCTTTGCAAGGGACTGGACTGCTTCCCCCCAGACTACAACATAGTCGCTTTCAAATCCAATGTCAACAAGTATCTTTGAATCTTTCTATAAATAATCAAACTTAGTACATTGATTAATTTCGGCTGATAATAGTTCCATCTGATTAACCCTTATCCTCGAGTGGCTTATGGCATTGATTAGTGGTTACCAAAAAGTAAAAAAGCAACCACTATACTTTGCTTTAAAAACTAACATTTGATAGAAGTATTTAAAGTTCGCGTAAATACCGATTCTAAGCAAAGCAACCATCTTTGTTGGTTAGTTACGTAAACAAAAGGCTGCTTTGCTCAGAATCAGTATTTACGCAAACTTTAAAGGCTTATAACTTCTATCAAATATTAAATATATGTTTAACGCACATAGGCAACAATTGAGTAGGTAAAGCAAAATAAATTGTTTTTGACTAATTTCTCAACTGTATTTCCTTTCAAAGAATTTTATGTGGGTAATAGTAATTATTACCCATTTTCTAGATGTTATTGATGTACCATTTTATTGGCAATACTATAACGCACTTCGCTAGAATTTATTTTAAAAATTACGGGACGACGAATAATATGAAACGTTTTTAAATAATCACCTAAAAATACAAATCAGCAAGCAAATAACTTATATTTTGAAGTGAAGAAAATAATAAGAGTTGTCTACCTTACAACTAATTTTATTTTCTGTATAAGTTTAAAAATTAAAAATTAAAAACTAAAATGATTTCACTGCATCCCAGACAATCCCGGTGGGTACAACTAATTTACTATTAAAAAAAACTGTTAGATATAAAATTATTTTAATTGCGTTTCGTATCTTGGTGTAGACACTTCTGCTATTTTCTTAGTCTATCATCGGATAATATTTTTTTCTTTAGATATTTGATGTCCTTAATATGATATCTTATCGCATTTTAATGGACATGTGTGCTTGTTTATGGTTATGTCTGCTTTGTTTAACTTATTTAAAATGTGCTTCGTGTTTCTAATCTACTTTAATGAATGCTCACACACGTAAATCGTTTATATTATGAGATTCTTTATCGTTCCCTATTTTTTAATCACAAATCAAAGTCTTTATGCATCCCAATAGACGAGTATACCTTCGTAAGTTGATCGTGATGTTTATAATTGTGATTTACTTTAACGTATTGCTGATTTCAAACTGGTTGTATGCTGACTTAAGATCTATTTTTGCAAAGTACTTCATTCTTACCAATTCATAGCTTGCAGTTTCAATATTGGCAACGGATTTGATGTAAGTCTTCTATTTCATGTCAGGGATGAAAGTCAGTCCCAGAAGCTTATCAAAGCTTTCTCAAGACGAGAGCCATTCCTTTCAGTTGGAACCAAGTGGGGATCAGAGCGTTGGTGGTCAAAAGAAAGGCGCTTGGTTCTGGACGCATTAAAAGTAAGCAGACTCTTTTCCCACATTGCACCACGTATTCAAGGTCGGAAGAGAGAGAATCAGAATAATCTTGGTCCTTGTTGCTCTTCGAAGTGTTGCCATAGATGGTTATGTCGTCTACATAAATGTAAACGAATGATCTTAGAACGTGATTTGGGAGATCGTTGATAAAGATCAAGAAGGGTGTTGAGACCAGAATGGATCCTTGAGGCTCGCCAGCGTTGATACTATGAGCTCCGGACTTCTGCCCATCAACGACTACTTTTATGAACCTATCAGAGAGAAAGGATTTGATGATTGAGAAGACATTTTCTTTTATTTCTTTAAGGTTCTCTGCCACAATATTTGCATTTAATAATTAACTTTGTTACACGTTACCTATCTTCATAGTCTTGTTGTTAGAAAGTAGACCTTGGGTTTACTTTCGACAGCCTCGCAACTCTCGCTTCCCTTATTTTGTCTTTTAGTCCTCATATTCCATGAGCTATGTTTCTGACAAAGGGGGGAAGAATTGCTGTTTTCTGGGTCAGAATTTGTCCATCTAACACTTGTCGCTGATTAGTTTATGATCTTTAAGTATTATTTTCTTTTCTTCTTTAGCTCTTTACACCAAGTGGCTTCATGCCTTGTCTGAAGCAATTTCCATTAAAAATTAAATTCTTTAGACAATTTTAGCTGCTGTAAGAATGTTATGCTATCTTCTAAATTCATGTTATTCATCTGCAATCTTTCAAGTATGTTATGTTTGCACGACGTATCATGCACATCTTTTATTAATCTAAGAAGTATTCATTCATTCTCTGTAGTCATATCTTTTTAAACCAGTTTTTCAAATTCGCAGTAAATGGTGTCACAAAAGGTGCACCAACCTGTCGGTGCTACGTGTAGCAGATTCAGCCAATTTCATTTGCAGCACTTATCGAAATCTGACTCCTATGGAAAGAGAAACAATTGCAGGTGTCAAAAGAATTAATAAATTCACCTACCTAGGTAACACAATTGATTCCAATAGGCGAACTGACACAACTATAAAACGACGTATATCTGCCACATGGAGAGTCTTCAGGCAGCTGTCAACAATTTTACAAAACGTAGGAATCCCATCGTATGCGAGAGTGGCGGTTTTCAGTACAAATGTCCGATCTGTACTCTCGTATGGCTGCGAAACATGGTCAACGACGAAACGAAATAACATCATGATACTGGCTGCAGCACATCGGATGGGTAAACTTGCCGGTCTCACTCTACAGGACTCATGAGAAAGTATGTCGCACACACAGTCATGGCCTAATGTCACGTGGTGGGCTGCTTAAGACATGGAGGGAATCAGTTGATGTCGTCCTGATCCTGGTGGGCGGCATAATCGAAATGGGAACAGACAGGAAAAGTTGGAAGTCATCCATGTCTAACTATAGAGCATGAGACAAAAAGACAAAAAATGAAAATAATAATAATAATAATAATAATAATAATAATAATAATAATAATAATAATAATAATAATAATAATAATAATAATAATAATAATAATAATAATAATAATAATGAGGAGGAGGAGGAGAAGACCGAGGAGGGACATCACAAACCAGACCTCCACTGGAAGTGCAAAGGGTGCTGAGATTTTGGGGATGCTTATTGCTACCCAAATCCCAGAGAAGACCAATGGCCCTTACCAGCGAGAAATCAATGATAAACGGCTGTTGCGATACTGCAAGATTATTTGTGGTGGCTATTGAAAAGAGATTAAGAATACTGGAAATCTGGGGAGACTTGTTGTCATTCAGACTCCGGGGAATACCACTAGGTTGTCGGTGAGCAATCACTGATGACCTGTGTGAGAACACCTAGTGAGTACAAATAATAATAATAATAATAATAATAATAATAATAATGATGATGATGATGATGATGATGATGATGATGATGATGATGATGATGATGATGATGATGATGATGATGAGATGATGATGATGATGATGATGATGATGATGATGATGATGATGATGATGATGATGATGATGATGATGATGATGATGATGATGATGATGATGATGATGATGATGATGATGATGATGATGATGATGATGATGATGATGATGATGATGATGATGATGATGATGATGATGATGATGATGATGATGATGATGATGATGATGATGATGATGATGATGATGATGATGATGATGATGATGATGATGATGATATATTGATGCATTATTTAGTCTTCATTCATTGTATTGTAGACTTGAGTGAATCCTCTTAAATCTCTATGAATTCAGTTCTCTGGGCAACGACTAATCTTTTTTCTTGTTCGTTTATGTTACTTAATTATTTTAACAATCTCTTAATTATTATAGTTCTCTTATGTATGTCATCGTCGATATCTCCTATACATCAATTTACAAGCTTTTATTATTTCCTATGACAGATATACGTCATTTTAAACATCTTTATGGCTTTATAATAGAAGCATACTTCATTTTATAAACGTTTATGACTTTGTACAATTCTCAACAGTGTTAGTAGATAAATATGCAATTTGTTTCCGTTTATATGACGTAAGCTTTAAGTAACACCAGATACGAACTTATGTTAAACCCGTTCATTTAAGCTGTTAGCATAATTTAGTTACTGAAAATATACTTCATCTAAAAAGAAAATTAATAAGTTAGGCATATGTGGTCCCTCCGGCGATCACCACTATTACAAATGATATAAATAAACATTAATCACAACTTTTGGCTGATTTGGGGTATAAACTAATTTATTTATTTTAAAATATTTATTACAAATTACAAATTACATTTATAATAATTTATGAGTAATTTTCATCACCTTATGGAAAAACCAGAGTTATCCTATTGTCGGGGTATGCCCCGTGCTTTTACGGATACCAAAATGCGAAACTGTTTGAAGACGCCTTTTCCTTCATCAAAACCGAAGAGTCGAAACAAGGAAGATTTTTCATAACTGACATTTTTATCGTGGTTGAATGCTGATATTCTATTGGTGCACTCAACTTTACGTATACGGTCAGCTCTCCAGCCCCAGCTGGTGGAAGCAAAAAGCGGAACGTCCGCTCACTTCGATCTCAAGTCTAGCCCTGTTGTTTTCACGATTCTCTTTCGGACAGTGACCGTAATTCTAAAAATTGTTTTTCTTTACACATTCCTTAATCTGCATATTTTAAAACACAGACAATAAATGTTTATATTTTCATTTTTCATCCCTACCTTGAAATTATCAAAACAACAACAGTCAGATTCCAAAAGCGATGGCTACCCACACATCGTTACTGACCTACATCCCATTACCATATAGATTATAATTTCTTATTCGTTATTCTGATTCTCTGAAAATCCCGGGTGATCTCGTTACACTATGTTCAGCAGTACATGATTCATATAAATAATTATCAATTCGAACCTTTTATGGATTTTAGGACAAAATCAGTACTTGAATCATGTAAACAATCACTTGTCACAACTTTTGATGAATTTGAGGACAAAAATAAAGGGTGTGATCTTAGATATTTTTTAAACGGTGCAATTATTGCCAATTTGGGGGCATTTTCATTAAACCGGGCCACTGCATAATATTATTTAGGAACTGAGGGATGACGTTCGCTTTTATAACACGCCTATGTTTGCTATAATGCGAACATTTTTATAGAAGCTTTGTTGAAATTATTTTGTTGGTAAAAAAGTAACATGTATGAAACCAAGACGTTTTAGTGTCACCCAATTGTATGGATCTCTTATGTTTCTAATTTGGTTGTCAATTTGGCATTTTTTTGTCAAAACCAGAGATTCATGGTTTAAATAACGGTTAATCCTAAAATCGCTCGATTTTGAAAGAAAAACTATTGAGGAAAGGTTTAGATATCTCACAAGAATTCCCATTTGGGTGATTTTAGCACTTGGGGTATGGGGCACTCGTGTTTTCTCAAAAGTCAGTTTCCTGCGGTCATAGTCATATAACTTCATGCAAAGTTTCGCGAAGGACTAATGAACCAATTTTGAAAAATTCGAAGATTAACGGAATAACGGATGAAAAAACAATGACAAAAACATAACATCGAAGACCAAAAATTTATTGCAAATCTTTTTATGTAGTAAAGCGTATATATCGATTAATAGAACCTACGTGAATTTTTGACTACTAATATTAAAATTACTTTTGTAAATGCGAAAAATAATCAACAGAGTTCGTATGGCAAATCGAAGAAAGGTGAGAAGTTGGGGTGGATAAGAAAAATGAGAGGGGTGGAAGAGAGAACGGAGTAAAAAATATGCAAATATTGTTTGTGAGAAAATAACCACGCATTCATTTTCAATTAATAAATTAGTTTGACTCTGTATGTACTGCATTTTTTCATATCATAGTTGGACGAATGTTCTGAATGATAATAGCACTATTGATAGACACTTTTGATGCGTATGTGTATAGTTGCATATCCGATATACTTTCAAAATATGCAACTCAATTCATTCTGCCCGACGATTATTGTCATGCCTCCTCCAACAGGTCACAAGTTCCTTTAACGAAATACATCTACGTCTTATATATATATATATATATATATATATATATATATATATATATATATATATATATATATATATGAAAAAGGAAACCCCCAAAAAATATATTCTATATTTTCCATTACGTTGGAATATAATTTCCATTGTCTATCATATATATATATATATATATATCTTTTGTGTTTATTGATTTGATTTTATTAATATTTTTATTTTATTTTATTTTATTTTATTTTATTTTATTTTTCTTCCTGGTTCATTCTGTATTTTAAATATTTTAAATATTTAAAAAAAATTAATTTGCTGTTTTTTATGTATTTTCCTTACTTACATAATCTTTGAACTTACTGATGGAGTAATATATGATTGCTTAGTAGGAGATTATGTCTCATATACTTACTGGATATATGTTTTTTTAATAATACTGAAATTTGATGTTTTTCTTAAATGACTTCTGTATGTGATATAGTAAAGGGCGCTAATAAAGAGATTGTTTGGAATAATCCAAAGTGTAATACAAAATAAAAAAAATTCCAAATTGTCTTGGAAACAATCGTACGCCTAATAATCGTTGTGTATGAATTCTTGGAACTGATGTAAATAATGTTCTAATGTTGTCTCTCTCAACTTTTGTTTCATGGCATCCGTCAGTCTCAGGAGACAATGGAGTTCTGCGCCTAAGATTTGTCTGTTGCCAAATTGCAACATCTGCTGTGTATTCTGGATCAACAGGCTCTGTTGCAGTTTCCACAGATGCAGGTGTTGTCTGGTTGCGAGAGTTCTGTTGCAGTTCTCTGTCATCAGTGCTATCTTCTTTCCCTCCACTGATGCTCTCCTCTCCTCATTCCTCTTGCAGCATGCCTTTACAGCTCTTCTCCAGCGGATGCAATCTTCAGCGGTGGATTTCCAGCCTGTTGGTCGATGCCACCTGCCTTCATATCTCGCTTAAATACATCCTTGTAGCGTAGGACAGGTCTTTCTGCTGGTCTGGAGCCGGTTGCGAGCTCGCCATAAGGAATATCCTTTTGGATCGTCACTACGTCCATTCGCCTGCCATCGTTGGGTGAGTAGAGCGAACATGCTCGGGATGTCCGCCTGATCAAGGGCAGTCTTGTTTGAGATGTTATCCTGCCAGGTGATTCCTAGAGTCTCCTGAGGTTCCGCAGTTAATTAATTAATAAATTCACCAATCTTTTATTTAGCATACTCATTCATCCGCCTGAAGATGACCGACGCCGGTCGAAAACGTTCGCGAAAATATGGCGATTTTTCATACAACATGGACGACAATACCAAATCAGTCGTGCGACGAATCGAAAAAAAAACGAATAAAAAAATAAATAAACAGAAGCTGTCGCTACTGTTTAACCAAACGTCCATATATATATATATATATATATATATATATATATATATATATATATATATATATATATATATACGTTTGTTAGCATATTCTTTTTATAATTTATGTTTACCAACCTCTTCCAATTTAAGCTCGATGATTGTCAACTAGTAACAACAGAGCATATATAAGTAAACAATGTACATTTACAGTCACAAGGCTAAGATTTGATTTTATCTCACGAAAACATTTTCGAAACAGACAATCTTTAGTGCAATTTCTTTACGAATTCGTGTCATTCATAGTAGACCAACCAACAATAGATCTGTCTTCCTTGAACTCTTCAGAAAGTACAAAAAGTTTTCAGTTTGAAAAATTATACACTGTCTGTAGTGTGACATGAAAGATAAACGTCCAGAAATCAACCATGAACTCACATTAGCCCTTCAGCATTGCTCCACTATGCGTGTTCGTCTGCCATCTTGAAACCTCAATGCAGACTCAACACTAATTCGCATAACCTTCGTCAGCTATCATTATTCTAGTATTATTCTCAAGTATTAGCTATATGATAATTATTGTTTATCTATAAAATACTTTAATTAATATATATATATATATATATATATATATATATATATATATATATATATATATATATATACCCCAGTTAACTATAACATTTCAGAAGATTTTTCAATTATTGTGAATTGAGATATACGCCATATTAAACATGCTAGACACTTGTAGTATGCAGTGGTAGGATCGACGGGCAATTCATGCACACTAAATTCGAATCACAATCGTCGAAATGAGAACGGGTGTATGTGATCACAATTCAGCTAAGAACGCGCTTAAAGGGTTACCTGTGTATTTAGTTTATATTTTTTTTTTGGTGCAGCTGTATCATCGGATCTAAGACAGAGGCTTTAATCAGTTATGGGAATCGTCCCAAACGCTGACATTTTAATTTAACTTTCTGGAAAATTATTAGTAGTTTATTGCTTTCGAACAAGCTGTTGGCGTTCACTGGAAAGTACACGTGTGTGTGTGTATGTGTGTGTGTATGCCCAATCAATCAGTACCTTTTCTATCCCTACTAACAATTGTAATTGCCATAACCCATCACTAAGCCCACTCAATAATAATTGCATACACTAAGATGGAGGGGGTATAATTTCGGCCTCTCAATAACCATTGACCTAGTGAAGAAAACATCCAACTTCTGATGTTTTGCATAATACGTATGGTTCTTCCATCGCCGAACATCTCATAAATAACCGTTCCTGTGCCTGAAAATTCAGTGTTGACTTATTCTCCATTCTCAGTAAGTCACACTCTCCTTTTCGTCTGAAGATTCTAGAAACTATTTACATTAAGTCTTTGAGACCTTTTTCTAAACAAGAAAAAATCATCTTAGACTTAATGTGGTTTCTATTTGATTTAATTTTTTTTTCAACCTTTTCCTCGCCATAATAACCATAGCATATTTTTTCCTCTTAATCTTAACCTCGGTTTAGCTCTGTTGAACGAGGTTCGAAACCGGTCAGCTTGCCCTTTCATTCTCTTATCTTTTAATTTCATTATGTTAACAAATAAATATGGTCTGTATATTGCAATAATATATATATATATATATATATATATATATATATATATATATATATATATATATCATGATAATTATGGAAATAATATTCCAACGTGAGGTCAAATAAAAAGGACAAACAGAAAATTGTTTATATATTTATGAACGTCTCGTCTTTATTTCAAAACCTGATTTGAAGAAAAACATAGAATTTAATATTTAGAAAAAAACGTAGTGCGACTATGACGTGAAAAGAAACGTTTTTTCTTTTTTTTCGAACGGAACATATATATATATATATATATATACATATATACATATATATATATATATACATATATATATATATATATATATATATATATATATATATATATATATATATATAACAACAAGCAGTACCACTAGCTTCATTGCGAGATCCAACACGGTTTGTTGTTGTTTATCAATCTTCGCTGCTTGTTGTAAATACCCGCCGACTTGGCATTTATAAAGTTAAATTCCTCCTACTTTCCAAGCTAATTTGTAGTGGCCAACGGGTAAGACTCTTGACTGTGAATCAGATGCGATTTGTAATCGGGGTTCGCGTCCGCCGACCATCGGGAATAACTTCCTGCACTGACGATTGCGTAAGCATGAAACATCGATGTCTGTAGATAATAAATAATTAATATTCATTTATAATATATATATATATATATATATATATATATATATATATATATATATATATATATATATATATATATATATGGGAAAAAAGAAACAATGTTTCAGACAATATGTAAAAATAAAAATGGAATAAAGAATAAGCAATTCAACAACTAACAAAATAACTCAAAAACTCATCTTGTAAAGTTCCACCGAGATATTTCGGTCGTGGATACGGCCATTTTCGATCAGTTAATAAACTTTATTTCAAAACGGAAAAGTTTTCAAATTCATACAGAGAATGCGATTGGAAGAAATTGTCACGTGCAGAGAACAACAAAACGGGGAGAAAAAAGGAATGCGAGGAATGTTATAAAAAGAAGAAGAAGAAGAAGAAGAAGAAGAAGAAGAAGAAGAAGAAAGAGATACCAATCAACCGGAAAGTTGGGAACGTCAGTTGAAGAAGACGAAACGAAGAAGAAGAGAAAGCGAGAGAAAACGTGGGGAAGGGTAAATCGACATGTTTTTGTCGAAACCTATTAAAGAATAAAAAATAAAAAATAAAAATAAAAAGAGAGAGAGAAAAAATCAGTGCTTAGATATCGCCTGCTGATTGAATTCGGGTTGAGAACGTCGGAAGTCTACAGGATTAGTAGTAATTGGAGTAGTTATCGTCGAGGGACGAAACACAGCCTTGATATTACTTCCTTATACACAAATATACCCGTAAAAAATGCATCAACCTACTTTCCAAACACTTAAACAAAATAAATTTCTCTTGTTCTCTCCCAATCAAAAGCATCATAGATATCATTAGGAACATAACTTCTCTTACTTTCTTTAAATACAACAATGACTATTATAGACAGAAATTCGGCTTACCTATGGGGAACCCCCTTAGTCCCGTATTAGCGTGTCTGTTTTTAGAATTCCTCGAAATCGGTCCTTTTTCTTACCGTATCCCTAAAAATGCTACCTATTTCAGATATATTGACGATATTTTAATCTTTCTACCTGATAGTCATAAAATAGAAACATTAGCACAAGCTCTCAACAAAGTCGAACCTTCCATTAAGTTCACTTTCGAAAGTGAACAAAACAATTCTTTAGCTTTCCTTGACATTCTCATCCTCAAAAACAATAACAGCCTTTCATTTCAAGTCCATCGCAAACCAACCAACAAAAATGATTACTTACATTATTATTCACATCATAATAACTATATAAAAAATAGCATGATAATCGGTTTTTATCTCAGGGCTCTGCGTATTTGCAGCCCTGAACATCTCTCTCAGGAATATAATAAAATAGAATCCTCTCTAACCACTTTAAAATATCCCAAACACGTCATTCTTTCCGCTAAAAAGAAAGCATCTCAAATACATCTAAAAAAGATAAAAAATACTAATACATCTCCTAATACAACACAATCCATATTAAGGAATGTTTTCCTTCCCACTAACTCTCGTAACACACATCTCTTTTCTTCGCTCTCACAACATAGTTTTAGAATTATCCAAGCTACCTCACTCACCATCAAAAATATTTTACAAATGCATAAAAACAAAAGTAAAGTCCTTTCATCACCCACTACAGCTGGTATTTATACTATTCCCTGCGCCGACTGTGGAAAAATATATTTCGGCGAGACACAACGTCCGTTGAAGAAACGAATATATGAACATAATCGTGCCATAAAAAACGGCGACACCTCAAATGCACTATGCACTCATATGATTTCTTCCGGCCACCACTTCAATACCCATAAGGCAATCCCTATCAAAAATATTCATGACACCAAACTTCGACGTCTCACAGAATCCTGTCTGATCCTATGTCATAAAAACACCATTGCCCAAAGACAAGGCTTCTATAATATTTAGCTAGATCGATTTTATACGAGATGAATCTAAATGAATACGACTCTGGCTAACTTTTAACCCTTGTCTCCCTTCTTCCCCCCTTTCCCCTCCCCTGCCTCCTCCTCTTCCCTTGTTTCGTCCCTCGACGATAACTACTCCAATTACTACTAATCCTGTAGACTGCCGACGTTCTCAACCCGAATTCAATCAGCAGGCGATATCTAAGCACTGATTTTTTCTCTCTCTCTTTTTATTTTTATTTTTTATTTTTTATTCTTTAATAGGTTTCGACAAAAACATGTCGATTTACCCTTCCCCACGTTTTCTCTCGCTTTCTCTTCTTCTTCGTTTCGTCTTCTTCAACTGACGTTCCCAACTTTCCGGTTGATTGGTATCTCTTTCTTCTTCTTCTTCTTCTTCTTCTTCTTCTTCTTCTTCTTCTTCTTCTTCTTCTTCTTCTTTTTATAACATTCCTCGCATTCCTTTTTTCTCCCCGTTTTGTTGTTCTCTGCACGTGACAATTTCTTCCAATCGCATTCTCTGTATGAATTTGAAAACTTTTCCGTTTTGAAATAAAGTTTATTAACTGATCGAAAATGGCCGTATCCACGACCGAAATATCTCGGTGGAACTTTACAAGATGAGTTTTTGAGTTATTTTGTTAGTTGTTGAATTGCTTATTCTTTATTCCATTTTTATTTTTACATATATATATATATATATATATATATATATATATATATATATATATAGAGAGAGAGAGAGAGAGAGAGAGAAAGAGAGAGAGATGTATAAAGATATAGATACATGTGTGTATATATGTGGAGAGAGAGAGATGTATAAAGATATAGATACATGTGTGTATATATGTGGATACATGGTGTCAGAAAAATAAATCAGAGTGGTCATTCGTAGTACAAGAGTGGCACTTTGGTTTTATTTACATACTATACTATCCATATCAAATGGTATCCGAGTTTTACGAAGCCAACCCTCTGCTAATCCAAACACTGGTGATTGTATTGCCCAATTAAATAGAAATATTTTAGAAGATAAAAGGGGGTTGTTTATTAACACAAAGGGTAATCTATTTAGAAGACAAAGGAAGTGATACATTAATATACTCCTGTTTTTATAAAGTACGGTTTAGTTTTACTCAACCAGAAAGAAACTGCTACAAATGATTGATCTCAGCTGCTAGTGCGGTTCCACTCCACTCCCCACTCATCATCACTGGACGAACAACGATCATAAGCATGACAAGACGAGAAGAACTCGATGTACGGATGTCCAGAACCGATATAGGTACAACACTCAAACTTATGGCCTACTCAGACAAAAACAATTTAGATACTTTTATCTTTATAAGTTATGTGTGTATATGTGTATATATTTGTATCTACAAGATTCACTCTTAAACTAATTAACCGATCATTATGAATTTTGGAACACAGTGTTAGGCATATAAATAGTTCAGATATTAGCTATACTTAGTTTTATTTCGTCTTAAGCAAAGGGGGTTAAAAAAAAGTAATTCGTGAAATTAAAAAACCTGCATTTTTGTGAAATTTTAACAATAGATATTAGACATGAATTAATAAATATTTCCCAAATTTCAGTTTCTTTGGAGATTGTAACATGATTTTAGGGGGCATAATATGGGCGCAAACTTTCCATTTAAAAGGTTAGCTACTAAAACATGTGTTTTGTTTTTCTAGCCTCCGGGCGAAACCATTTCAAGTAGTGAGGGGAAGCGAGAAAGCAAATAGCATGTAAGACTAAATTACTTTGTCGTCTAAAATAAATTCGAAAAGAAAATCCTCCACTCTATAATAAAAAGTAAATGGTTGGTGTTTTTAGAAATGATAATAATTATTTATATGTGAAAAATTAAATTACTGGCGCAATTTTATGATTTTATATAAATATTTTAGTAATATACTTATATTTTCTTCTTTAGGTTGTTGGGAATAGCAGCGTAGGTGGTATTTACATATCGATGATTTATTGAAGAATCAGCATTTTATTTCAAAATATATATACTTCCATCCCGCCACACAAATGTTAGTAAAGTACATATTTTTTCTAGCCTTCAGACGAAACAATTTCAAGTGGTGAGGGCAAGCAAAAAGGTAAATCGCAAGTCAGACAACCACCTTAGACTTACCCCGTCGCTTGAAATGAATTTGGAAAGAAATCCACCATTCTATAATAAAACGTCAACCATGGTTGTTTTTTGTACATCATCAGAAATGATAACAATAATTTCTATATGAAAAATAAAAATTATTGACGCAATTCTATGATTTTATATGAATATTTTAGTAATGAATCTAGATGAATAGCGAGTTCGAACACGGGCGAAGCATAATTATTTTTTATTCCATCATTTTTGACGGAGGGTGTACGCTAGTTATCAATAAATTCCAGCGTGTTGTTTAAAGTTTTACATTTACTTAACGAAGCCAAGTAGGTCCTCCTCCTGTGAATGTACAATTTCAAACACATCACTTAACATTACTCGAGTTGTTTTTATTACCAATTCTAAGTAAGTACCATAATTGCTGCCATAAAACTTGAATAACATGTTATGAGGTAATTTGATAACTGTTGTTTGGGTCACATACGTTAATCGAAAAGGAGGTTTTTGTCACTGTGCGTTGTTCAATTAGTTTTCTGATTTTCTCGAAATTGGTACAGTAGTCTTTCAGCAAAATTTGCGTGAAGCCATCTGACTATGAACCCAGAAAAATCACTGAGCCATATTTTCGGAGTAACATTAGTTTCTCTCCCAAAAGACTAAAACGATTGAAAATGGCAACAACAAAAAATCCCTCTTTTTAGCAAATATCAAAATGTTGCTTTTTTAGATTTGCTCAAAATTCACCAAACATAATAACCATTAATCTAAACTTTTTGTGAATTAAGACAAATACTACTTCTGACCCAAAGAAAACTCTGGTTTACTCTCAGTAAGGACGAAAAAATGCCTAACAAATTAGCAAAAATTGAAATTTATCACATACACTCATTAGTTGTTTTTTTTCTAAAATTCAACAAAGATTGTGATTAATAGTGGTTTATATTATTCAAGTAGCTGTAATCGCAAGGGGGACAACTCATGCTCTACTTGTTTCTTTAGGGAGCTTCATGCATTTTTCATTGAATAGGTTGTACATTCTGTATCCATTTGATTGTATTCTTTCAAATATTTGAACAAACTAAAGTCAAACTGTAAAGTAATGTTGTCTTAAATTATCTATATTTTTATTTATTTATAACAACAAATAAGTATTCCATTAAATTACGAGGGGCGTTCAATAATTAATGCCCTTGACCCACTTCCAGGTGTCTAATGTAGATGAAATTCTGCATGTGTAATGATTTATATCTGTATGGGTTCTATTGCAAAAAACAGCTCTGAACTAATTGTGGTTTCTGATTTACAGGTGTTTGAACTGAGTCAGGTGTGAAATGGAGCCAGTTGAGTGTCGCGCAGTGATCCGTTTTTTGTATTTGAAAGGACGCACTCCAAATGAGACTTTTGACGAAATGAAAGAAACTTATGGTGATGATGCCCCATCATATAAACTTGTAAAACGTTGGTATCGTGAATTCAAACATGGCCGAAAGTCTGTGGAAACAGCTCCCAGACCTGGTCGTTCCTCTTCTGCCATTGATGAGGCATCTGTCCGTCAAGTTGAGGCTGCCATTTTGGAAGATCGACGCATTACTATTCGCCAAATAGTCTAAGATGTCAAGATTAGTACAGGGTCTGTGGAAACTATCATTCATGACCATTGGCATATGTATAAGGTATCTGCCAGATGGATTCCCAGGTTACTCACACCTTTCCAAAAGCAAAAACGCGTCGAGTGCTCGAGGATGAATTTGAAGATGTGCCAAGAAGATGAGTCAAAGTTTTTCAAAAGACTGATTACACAGGATGAAACTTGGGTCCATCACGATGATCCAGAGACCAAAGCCCAGTCAATGCTGTAGAAGCACTTCAACTCACCATCTCCAAAGAAGGCAAGGGTGCAGCCCTTCGCTGACAAGGTCATACTCACAGTCTTCTGGGACAAGGGCGGAGTAGTGATGACAGATTTCCTGGCAAAGAGTACCACAATTACAGGAGCCTATTACGCTTCACTTTTGATGAAATTAAGAAAAATATCAAAATCAAGGTACTCTCCTCCTGCAGAAGAACGTTCCGGTCCACAACTCGCATGTCGCCAGATCAGAAGCACGGGCGTGTGGCTATGAAATCTTCCCCATCACCCTTACTTTCCTGACCTTGCACCCTCTGACTTTCATCTCATCCCAGCCATGAAGTTGTTTTTGAAAGGAAAGCGTTTCTAAGATGATGCAGTCTTGATTTCTGAAGTTACGACGTGGTTGGAGGACCAACCTGGAGTGTTACAAAAAAACGGTGTCCAGAGCTACGTCAAACAATGGGGAAAATGCATAACCCTGGGTGGTTCCTATGTAGAGAAAGACTAATTACTGTGCCGGAGTGTTAGTATTTGTTAGGTTTCTATCTATGGATTAAATAGAATTTGTATTTAGCATGATGTGTAACTGGATCTCGTAGCAAGGCCTTTATTTGTGAGATTTAGGGAGTGTTGGGCCACTCGTTAGTTGCCAGATTCACTATGAACCGGGGTGGTAGTACCTGTCCGGGTAAAATCTATCGTTCGAACGAAATGTGTAATTAATCTAAACAACTAAGTAACTATTCTTTCATTTACGACAACATGTGTAATTCATTCAAACAACTAAGTAACTGTTCTTTCATTTACGACAACATGTGTAATTCATTCAAACAACTAAGTAACTGTTCTTTCATTTACGACAACATGTGTAATTCATTCAAACAACTAAGTAACTGTTCTTTCATTTACGACAACATGTGTAATTCATTCAAACAACTAAGTAACTGTTCTTTCATTTACGACAACATGTGTAATTCATTCAAACAACTAAGTAACTGCTCTTTCACAAGAGGAAATAATAAGACCAGTATCTTAACTTATTAAAGAATTAACTGCCATAAGTAGTAATACAAGGGAGATAATCCTGTAATTTGTCAAATCTACATGCAAGTTTAAGGATAATAAGTATATATAGTTAACTAACAAATTGTATGTTAAGAACTAAAAGTAAAACATTTAAATGACTAATCTGTTAAAGATTGCCGTTGTGCGAGAAACAATAAATAAATGTATTAAAATATATTATAATTATACAGTTGCTAAAACACAAAGGCAAAATTAATTATTGAATTAAAAAGTACTTAATTGTGTTATATGAAGCTTCAAGGTCCCACATAGACAAAGTACGCGTATAAACAAAAATACTATAAGATTATCGAGATCAAAGTGTAGTATCTGTTCCGATGGATACTACACCCCATGGACTGGTATTGTCTTGGCCTTCGGGGCTTGATTTACGCCGGTCTACGGGTCTGTCCTGTGCAGTTCTAGGAGGTCCACCCTCCCAGGCTTCGCCTCCCCTCTTTGGGGAGGAGTAAGTTTATTGCTTACTGTCTGAGGCGTCCCTACCGGGGAATGCCGACGGGGCTGCCCAGGCAATTTTTAAATGGCCAGAGTGCTCACCTCTCGAGCGCTGGCTTTTCAAACCCCACTTTCTCGACCCGATCTTGGGTCACATCTTACTTGTGGGAGTAGGATAAAACTGGCCTTGTGCCTAACTCCTGGAGAGGAGTAAATAATACTGTACCTAATTAAAATCTATGAATATTCGCTTTTAATACTAATAATATTCGACAATTCCAAATACTAACTCGTGTTCACCAAGTATTTACTGCAACTTTAGGAATATAGATACATGCCCTATTAATAATAATTACTGCATGGATAAGAATGTGATTTACAAATTAGTAAGTAAGCCTGTTTTTTTAAAATAACAATAATAATAACATTAATAGCAGCAACAACATGAGTCATTTTAATAGTAATGTTGTTAATAACAGTAATATTAATATCCTTAAACAATGCAACTTAACTCTTGAACGCATTTTTAAGTAACATTCAAATCTCGACGAAATGTTTGAATTTCGTATTTGGCTGATAAACGTGATATGAATCACCGAAATTTCCACTCTTCGATGGGGAAAATATATATATATTTTAAAATATATTGACAATGCTTCTAAAAGTCCAAAAATACCGGACGTATTTAATAAATAAAAATGTCATTAAGTTGTTTTATGTTATGGATTTCGTACAATAATGAGAATAGTATACATAGTAGTATTGCTGATATTAATAGCAGCAGTAATAGAAGTCACAGCGAAAATAATCCCGATAGAAATGCCTTTATCTATATTGGTTCGACTGCGACATTAATTAAATTTAAAAAATTCCTTCACTATTGAAAAATATATTAGATCCACTTCACTTTCTAGATAAATTTGAAATACACAGAAAAATACCTTACCATATTGAATGGCCATTCTTTAGAAGATTTATGGCTTTTAGGCCAGGTTTTAAACCTTTTATTTCTGAGAGTTTAACTATTACGAAATTTGAATCCAACATTTGAATTAGAAAGTCTGAGAATATTTCTTATTACCCGCATAAGAGGAAATTTAAATATGGCCAGTATGCGACAAACAAAATAATTGAAACTTGCCTCATCATCTTTAGACTTTTGTCTCATATCTGGAATCTCTGCTTCTGCAATAGGTATTTTGAATACGTAAGAATAAGATTTTACAATTTAATCTGGGTTCAATCCGATATTCCATATAGATTCCCGAGTTCGACATAAAGATTCCTAAGTTCGCAAGTTACATCACCCGAAATGTTGTGATCCCAGATGAGAATAGTAGTCTGAATAATCAAAGTAATACGAATCATCAATTCCGAAACAAAGGCATTGATTGATTGATTGATTGATTGATTGATTGATTGATTGATTGATTTATTGATTGATTGATTGAGAATACAGCAGGGATCATATAAGAAATGCCCTATGGAGTAAACTCTTTCTCTTCCTGGTGAACAGTGCGTAAATAAGATAACAGATTTGGTCAAAGCAGGTATAGAAGAATATGTCCTCACGTGGAAATTCTATAGTAAGGCCCACTCTCCTCAATGGTTAACATCGACGTGTGCAACTGCTATTGCGCACAGGCGGCAAGCATTCCACCGATTCAAGTCAGCTACAAATATACACAAGTTTATAGCATCAGGAAATTATTCTAGAAGTGTAAAAGCCGTAGCTAAGAGTAAGTATACCAAGATGACCAGAAGACGCACTGAGTCGCAGAAATTAGGAAATCGCGATTTTTATAAAAATCTATAATAGTGTGGTGAACAATGGGCAATCAACAATTTCCCGTTATTCAACCACGATGATGTTGCTTGCACGGCAACGGATAAGGCTGAACTGCCCTTCAAGCGGTTCGCTTTAAACTCCACCTTCTCTAATTTCCAACTACGGAAAGAAGCCACACTTGATGATCTGATCATCACCCCTTCTCATGTCCTAGGTATCATAAAAAACCTTGACACCTCCAAAGCATGTGGGCCTGATCTGATCCATGCTATAGTAATAACAAAAATGTTCTGCTGAGCTGGTCCCTGTCTTCTCGAAACTCTATAACAAATGCTTTGCGGAATCTTGCTTTCCTGATATCTGAAAACTTTATGGCCAACTGTGTGGATTTAGACAAGACCGTCATACTGCGGATATTCTAACAATCATCTCTGAACACATATACAATACACTGGATAAACCAGGTGAATTTCGAACGGTAGCGCTTAATATATCCAAAGCCTTTTTCTTCTCATGAGAATTAATTCGTATAGTATTACTGGACGGATATTTAATATAATCAGATCCTTCTTGACCAAAAAAAATATCCAGGTTGTCCTCGATGGCCGTACATTAAAACAACATAACATTAATGCGGATGTACCCCTGAGGTCGATCATGTGATCTTTATTATTCCTGATTTTCATAAACGACTTCTCTGGTGCAATTGTGTTCGAGATGGGTATATTTGCAGATAATACCACACTTTATTCTCGACATAGGAGCAAAACAAATGCACACATTTCCAAGGCAATGTCTGAATCTTTAGAAAATGATCTTCAGTCTGTAGTGGGATGGGATTATAAATGGATGGTTACATTTAATGTTACAATGGCAAAGCTCATTTCCTTTAACAATTATAAGAAACCTTTCAAGACACCGATTGCGACGGCTAATAGCACCATACATGAGAGTCCAACATTCAAACTCATCAGTCTATAATTCACATGTAACATGAATTTGAACAAATGCATAGAAGATACTGCGAAATCTGCTGCAAAGAAGGTTGGCTCCCTTTACCTGGCTAGAAAACTTATCTCACCTGCCAGTAGTTTATATCTCTACAAAACTACCATTCGCACATGCATGGAGTATTGTTGCCACATCTGGGCTGGTGCATCGACCACGAGTCTCTTCGTGTTAGATAAGGGTTTAAAAATTGGGCTCTAATATAATAGCGACCACATTGTCTACCAAACCCCAACCCATCTGCCATTGCCGCAATGTTATGTTCTTCTGCTTGTTCTACAAGTACTTGAATAGAATGTGCTCCGACTAACTTACTGCACGTTTATCCCCTCAACGTAAATACTCCCGACAAACCCGACCATCAGAAAAATCCCACCCCTTCACTGTAGAGGTTCTGAGATGCGGAAAAGCTTTCTACTCTAATAGATTTTTTTCTTGAACTTCTTGCTTTTGAATTCCCTCCCTGTTCCTTGTTTCCCCGACTATACCAACATGCAGAAATCTAAATGTAATGTGAACAAACATCTCGCTGCACAACTTCCCACTTATTACGACCCTATTAATCTGACCCCTAATTCACAGTAGCGCCTTACGTCCCAGTGTTAAGGTCCCTTGTGTTTGGTTAATTTAACTAAAACAAAGCATGATATTCCACATTTTGAGGCGATTACATGTAAACATCCTGGAAAATATCTGCAAAGTAACAATTTTAAAAAAACATTTAAAGTAGGTGATCAGTTTCCTGTATAAATTAAACCTTGAATGATCATGCACTTCCTGACTAGTAAGCGTTAAAAATCACCCACTTCCAAACCAGATAGCGTAGGAGGGAACGAGTAAACATGAAAAAAGTTCTATCAATTTTTTTTTATTTAATTTAAAAAATATATTTTTCTTCGTTTATTTATTGTAAATTCTTTAAACGCACACGGGCACGGCTACTTAACAATGCAACACAATGTAATGTGTAAATATCTCAACTGGAACATCTGCAAATGAATGAGCATCTGGATGTTCATCTTTTGCAGATGTTCCAGTAAAGATATTTGCACACAGCAAGCAAGTCCTGGAAACATATGCCAGAAAGAACTGTTATAAATAACTCATAAACCATCCACTATGACTATGCCAACATAATTGACACCTACATACTAAGAAAACAGAGCTGTTAAACGTAACAAGACGGAGAGAGTAGCAACCCTAGTTAAAGTCAGTGTCCCCTAATAGTGCTGACCTAAATAGAGCTGAGGGGGAGAAGAAAACTAAATCCCAATGTCTTTTGTATGCTATGATCAGAAATTGGAACATTAGGAAGATTTCAATCATTACAGTAATCATAAGAGCCACCGGGCTCATGAAAGAGAATTTTAAAAACTAACTTGCGAACATACCCGGTGAACCAAGTGCAAAAGTGATCCAAACAATTGCGCTTCAAGGGGCGGTTAAAATCCTAAAAAGATCTTTCGTTTGTAGTCTCTGAAATAACGAGTGAATTTCAAGAATCTGGTAAGATGCCCCTATCTTCAGCAAACAACAAAAAAACAAAAAAAACAAAGAGAAAACAACAACATAAAACATAAAATAGTGAGCCCCAACTCCAAACGATCTAAATTTGAATATTACGGTAATGAACCGATCGACAAAATGACTAGCCTTTTCTTCCTTGAATTAATTTTACTGTTAAAACTCTTTTAATGTAATCATTAATTTAATAGTGGTGCCGTCGAAAAATACTGATTTTTTTTTGGGGGGGGGGGAGAGCCCAAAATAATCACCCATAATATTAAACTTTTGCCTATAAACTTTAATTCTAACCAGAAATTATTTGTATTCACTAATTCAAAGACTACAAAATAACTCTCGAATGTCGAAGGCTACAACGTAAACAATAACACCATTTTCGACTGTCACGGAGATTTCTCTGTGACAATACGAAATTCAAAAATGAAAAATCTTTAAACCGTCAATTCGAAAATAATTTTGGTTAGAATTAGAGTTAATGAGCAAAAATCGAGTTTTATCATGTATTAGACCACCTGTGACTCGTTGGGTCAGTATTTGTTACATATATTATCTATACTAGCAAATATATGCTCCTTCGCATATTTTTGCTAGTTGTTTTATTTAATTGCTCAGTAAAATATGTGTGTTTGTTTTTTTACAAAAAAAAGAAAGAAAATCACCTTATCCTTTATTTTTATAAATAGAACACGGAATAATAAAAACATAGTTTTTCAACAAAATGTACCCTTTACGGCATAAAATGTAAAACAAAAAAATCCTAAACTCACTTAAGGTCGTTAAAAAGATAATATTTTAAGTTTTTCAAATCGAAAAAAAAGTGTACTTAAAATAAAATGAACAATTAAAAAAATGAAATACACGATTCTAAATTCAGTTCTTTAATTGCTCACTAAAATGTGTTTGTTTGTTTTTTACAAAAAAAATAGTAATTTATAAATCGATTATTTTTTAAATTAAACAATTTGATTCAACAAATTTGTGCTTTAAAACATCATTTCTAATAAGATTAAAAAAAAACGTTTTAATAAAAACAATCAAAGTAAATATATAATTTTTAAGCGACTCGTACGATAAATCTCAAAGAATGTGTTGTTTACATGTTATTAATCAAATAACGCGACCCTGTCTTGTGTCCATCTCTCTCTCTTTCTCTCTCTCTCTCTCTCTTTCTCTCTCTCTCTCTCTCTCTCTCTCTTTCTTGAAATAGAACTTTCTGTGTGTTCGAAATAGAACGTTATACTTAATAATCAGTAGGCAGGTAACCAAATGTTGGAGTGGACGCCGGCTGTTCCATCATATTCCATTACAATCTAATTTAATTACGTAACTCAATTATATAGATTAAAAAGAAACAATGTTTTTAATTAATTCTATTTATAATTTTTATTAAGATTATTATTATCGAGGAAAATATTTTAAATACATCTGGAAATCTGAAAAAAACAATCATGAGTGTATATTTACGAATATTAATTTATTAGAAGCTTTAAAACAAATTAATTATGTACATTTTAAAGACGCATGATTTTTGGGGAAGTGTTGGAATGGGTGTATATAGGAGCTGATAAGTAGATATAAAAAGAGAGCGATCAAAACTAATAATATGTTCCGTATAACTTTATTGGAAAGCATGGTGGGGGCATTATTGTTTACCTTCTGAACCTTAATATTAGCTTTAGCATATACGCAAGATACTAACACTGAATGTATGGTAGAAAAGACAAGCATGGCACGCTTAAGAACAAGAATAACATGTTACATAATGAGTTACAATGAAGTCCATACAACAAGGATGTAACATGAATATCGCAATACAAATTACACACATACTGTGTCACAAATATGAGTCGAGCGTGACTGATAAAAAGCAGTACGATGCATGAAGAAAGACTTACGTGGTGTGCATGGATACAGATTCCGGAGACGTATGACGCGTTCAACTAAAGAGTTTATGCTGAACGAGAGAGAGAGAGAGAGAGAGAGATGTTTTGAGTAACGAATATCCACTAGGAGGGTAATCACGTGATCAATAAGCCCTTTGCCGACGAAGCAAATTATTACTTTAATATCAATGGACTCTTTTATGTTTCAATACATTTGCTGTTTATTGTTCACACTTTCGTTGCCTTCTTTCATTGTTTATATGGATTTGACTTGTTCAATTGATTCCACAAGATTATTAAAATAACATTTAATATTGTGAACTTCAAAAGCCTTTTAATTCTATGAAGAATAACAAGTCTGCGGTCACTGCGGAACGTATCTGAACACGCACTTATACATGCCCATGCAGCTTACGTCGTAGGGTCTTTCTGAGAGTCAAGCACGATGTCTGATATAGAACAAATACTCCAAGGCCTTACCATTCACAAACAGAAACTTCCACAAATGTCTATGGCATAAAGAGAATAATCCGAAGAACTCAGTTACTGGTCATTAGGTATGAACAATTTTTTTAGACGAAAACACATACACACTGACGTTGAACATTTTATGAGAAATTCAAAACCAAGTATTTACATTTATTTTCATTTTTTCTCTAAAGTTTCATTATGTTTCAAGACAAAAGTAATAGTTTTAAAACATTATATTCCAGAATATGTGTAAGTTATGTGAAAACAAAAATTAATAAATTTAATTAATTATAGCATAGGGATAAATCATCTTAGATACGCGTATTTTGTTTCTATTTTTTTAAGTTAAAATAAGAAATGGACGCCATGTTTTTTCACAGGTAAATATTTTACTAAATAATATTTTTAATTATTGTTTATTTTTAAATCATGTTAATAAAGATCACATATTCTGGAATATAATTTTTTTTAACTTTTACCTTTGTCTTGAAACATAATGAAAAAGAATATCCCCATGAAAACCGGAATGGATGTTATATTTTATTGACCAACTACGACAGACTGTAACAAAATCAGATGATAGTATTTACCACGGTAGATAATCATTTTTACGTCACATTTCATATCGCAAACAGATAAGTAAATAGACAAATTATATTACTGAGAGAAAGAAATATTAACTCTTTTTTACTATAAACATTTTACTAAACTTTCGACACGTGAAATAGTTAAAAGTTAAATTTAACTGAAAAAAAAGAAGCAGAAACTAGAAATCCGAAAGAAAATCGACATTTTCATTCACAAGTAAAATGAAACTTATTTGAAAAATAAAACATTTAAAAAAATAATAAGGAGATGCCGTAAAAACAACATTACCAGTCCCTCAGAAGATTTGAAGAGGTTTTACCTCGAAATGTAGTCACTGTGAAGAAGTTGTGACTAAACAAGTAAGATTTACTATAGAAAAAGAATTTTAAAAGTCACTTCGTTTTTGTCCTTCTCAAAACCGACCATTTTCCATTTCTTCTATGACTTTTCTATATACACTAAAACAATGATTTAGTAAGTAATATTTTTAATTTATCCACTTCTCATACTGTCATTAACAAATGATACTTGAATTAATTCTAGAACGTTGATACTTATCTTTCAAGAAAAACTTTTAAAACGTGTAAAGAATGTAAAAGTATGATTTTTTATCTGTCGAGAAAAACGCTTTAATTTGTTTTCAACTATTTGTCGACATAATAATAAAAATTTCTTTCGTTCCAGATAACATTCAGGTAACATTATTTTATAAATACAACCACATTTTAACGGATAAAAATAATGTGAAATTATAACGTGGATCCTGGTTTTGATAGGCTATTGGCGACGGTCGCGTCTTTGGAAAGGTACCAAAACCCACGCTGACAATTTAGTGTTATAAAGTGGCGAATGACAAAAATTAACAAATTACATGTTATGAATGATTGATAATGGGTCACTATTTAGCAAGTGCTAAATTCACCAAAAGGGTGTTGCGAATGAAAGGGAGTAAAACGGAGTAAACGAACAAAACAAAACAAAATTTTATCAATATAAATTTACAGTAGTGTGAAACATATTTTGAATGAGTAAATTGTTTGTTTAGAAAAGATAAAAGTCATCGCGTTTGTTAGAAGTTTCTAGTGTGTAAGACACGATTGTTGTTTTCTATCAGTGTGAATATGCGTGTGTGAATGCGGCTTTTTTCAGTGTGTAAATATGCTGCCATTTGTTAGTGTGTGAGTATGTGCGTGTGTAAGTGGAGTAGTCGTCTGTGTTTGCAGGAATTAGGTATTTATTTGTCTCCCCTGGCCTAGAAGGGCATGAGGTGAGCGTAATGTCGTGCTGCGTTCTGTTTTCTTTCGGGCTTCGTCGGACTCTATCTGCTGTTCTGGGTTTTTATGTCTTTTTTTATTAAGATTTGTCATTTCATACTGACTCGCTAAATTATTGTTTCAAACGAGCGATAATCATTTTTCATTGGTCGAAAATGTTGAGTTTTCACATTTATGCACTCTGATCAAGGAAATGGTGATTTCCATTTAGCTTTAAGGCAATACTCTTCTGTAAAAAGAATCGAATACTTTCAGTTATCAGTATTGTAAATAAATATAAATAAATGAATGGTCTTGTTTACATACGGTACAATTTCCTCAATTGACATTAGCAGTTTCGATTAGCTTAGTTCGTAGAGCACCAGACGCAGGCTACTGGGGTCTTGGTTTCGTATCTTGCTAGTTCTAACCAAGTTGATAAATTGTAACGACGAAGCACGTGGATAAACTTTTTAGAGTTACGAGATTGTTGTCACCGGCGATTATGCAAAGTTCCGCTGGAGCGTCGAACACTTTCGACAACAACACGCTTTCCACGCCTCTCGGGTAAGTGTACGTTAATTTCAATTACTGTCTGTAGCGATTTCTCGTGGCTCGTGATTCTAGTCTGAATCACGAACTGCGTTCGATCCGATGCGACCGTCTACAACCGCTACTCCTGCACTGATGAGTGTAGAAACTCCGAAATGATATCACCTGTAGGTAAAAAAACACTTTAATATTTAAAAATATTTACAGTATATCTATATATATATATATATATATATATATATATATATATATATATATATATATGTGTGTGTGTGTGTGTGTGTAATTTTTATTTTGTAACATAAAGTACTTATAATAGCTCAATAGCTTAAAGCTAGAGCTATGCTATATTCAGTATTTTAATGTAGTTCAATACCACATCAATATCACAGAGGACAAATTCACGTAATTTTTTACAACTTTCTGTTTTATTTGTCTGCGAAATAAAAAAATAAGTTGTAAAAGATTACGTGAATCTGTCCTCTGTGGTACTGAACTACATAAAAGTATATATATATATATATATATATATATATATATATATATATATATATATATATATATATATATATATTATAGGCGTAAGGGTTCAAATGTGGGCTATATTTAGTTTTATGCAAAGTGGGTGAAAGCCCTTCGTGAAAATTCAGATACCTCCAATTTTTTGTGAAATGTTAACAATAGGTATAAGACATCAATTAATAATTATTACCAAAATTCCAGTTTCTTTGGAGTCTTCTAAGGGGGTTTTAGGGGCATAATATTGGCACAAACTCCCATTTGAAAATCCAAATATATCAATTGTGCATTGAATGTTATCCATTGTCATAAAAAACCTATGATTTCCCGAATTTAAATTTCTTCTTAAGCTTAAATTTGAGACATTTTCTAGAATTAAAATCATGTAATGTATTTGAACAAAATTACAATAAGGATTCTAGACATAAGGTGTATTATCAATCTTCGTAATGGGACAAAAAAAGTTGTGTAAAACATTCGGTCCAAGGAATTAATTTTACCTGTCTTAAGACGTGTGTGTGTGTGGGAGGGGGGGGGGGCTTTTGCCATTTAGTCACCGGAAAGTTCGGTAAAAAAAAACTTGTGAGGGTTCTTTGCTTGACAGAACAAGAAAAATATGTAATCAGGCTTCTTTACGTACCAGTCAGAACTTGCATGGCCACATATAACATTAGACAAGCGTGGAGCAAAGTAGTTTTATTAGCATTGAGAAAAGGATAACCAACATATATACAATAATAAAGTAAACAGGAACATTTTGGAAGATCTGAATGATTGAGTAGTTTTTCAGGAGGAGTGGCATTACATGGATATATTGCCATCACAAAATACCATCGAGACGTAATCTGCATGAAAACAAAATACAAAAAGTGTGGGTGCCTTGAAGGTATGATTATAAGTGTTTTTGTGTCAGGGGATGTTGGCAGACATCTTTCTCCTTTCTTTCTGCCTTCTTTTTTCATATTTTTAAATTTGGGAAAAGGGTACGCGAGTTCAGAAGGGTGGAATATTTAAGTGTACTTATCTTGATAACAAGCGAATAATTCATGGCTTCCATAGACAGCCGCCTATCTCCATACGAGAGTTTCATTCTCAAATGCCAGAGTAATTTCACTTGGCGAATTTGATTTTCATCATAATTCATGCACACGTCCGGTTTCGGTGACAGACAAAATCTCAGCAGAAATTTATTTCCCTCTCATAGTCACATTGGCGCCTTTTTCTTCGCCTTCTATTTCTTCTCGCCATGGCTTCGTGCCGACTATTTAAATTATTTTTAGTTAAATAGTACGTCGTTTTTTTGTTTTGTTTTTTCTTTTCACTCTCTCTCTCTTTCTCTCTACTTGTATTATCTTGTGTCTAATATAGCTCGAAACGCTAGCGTATGTAGGTAAAATAATTTAATATGATTTATTTAAAATTAATATTATAAGCCCCTTTAATAAGATTAAAGTTGAGCCCTGCTCGGGGAAATTAAAAATAGACTGACACGTAGCTATAAGGCATATTTCAGACAACGTTCGTAGAAGTCAGTCTTTCTAGATATGCCGCCCTTCGCATATATAGAACTTAAATCCCCTTTCTTGAATGTGGTAATGCCCCATGGCCTAATGGTTACAGCGCTTGCTTACGGAGTCTAGGTTGATGAGAGCGAAAGTTCGAAACGCTAGCGTATGTAGATAAAAATAATTTAATATTATTTATTTAAAATATATATATAGACCCATCAGGTCCACACGTGGTTGTGACACTTTGGATAACGAGTCGTCTATGGTCGTATTTTAATGAATGGTGTTATCATTTTGTTACTTCATCATTTATGACGTCATAAAGATCTTTTCGGTTTCTTCTACCTGTTTTAATGGATGGCGTCATCCATTTGTTACGTCATTCATTTCCCGATATCTTCCAGCTGTTAGATATTCGAAGTGGGTAAGTTAACTAGTACATATATTGTACATCTGCAATAGGCAGCATATTTTTTAATGTATTTGGTTTTATATCGGGCCACCCACAATCTTATTTCTTTTTGAAATGAAATAAGTGCCTCTTAAATACAGAATCATACTGAAGCCGGAAATCCTTAGTAGACTGCCTGGTAGTTATCTCTAATGGATATCTCCAGCGGTCAGGATCTGGATTGTTAAATGGTGACCAGTGACAAAGGACCCCAAGAGATGGGGGAGGGGGGCTAACCCTCTGGGCATGACAGGAAGTTTGGTTTTCAGAGAGCTGGCGATAAGTTAAAGCTGGGTCTCTCCGGGCAATGTGTGCCCATTTGGGTCTCTTAACTAAAGGGCTGTGTGGATCGGACCTATACTTTTATTCGCCGGGGCAAAAGATCTCATTTTACAAGTCTGCCACTCAACCGAGGAACATGGGTATCGTTTGTAACTTCCAACAAATGAACCTGTTACTTGTTATAAACTGGACTCGTGGTTTTACTTGGGATGACAAGTCATTGTTGCAGCACCGAGTGAGTCGAACAACAATTCTGAATCGGAACAACGTGTGGGGCGATCGCGGCCATAAAGGTTCACATTATTGGCGATTCGTTTTGGAGATTAGAAGTGTTTTAGACAGGAGTCAAAAAAAGGTTAACTCTGGCTAGGAAGCCAGATCGTAAGAAAGTAAGATGATAATACGAATGGGCGGACGTAACGTCATATATGCGAAGGTGAGGGAACTGTGGTAGTAGAATCGTCCCTTGTCTCAAACAAACGATTGAGAAGTACAGTTGTGCCAAGATGGCTAAAAAGAATTAGTTATGTAAAAGCTTTCAAACGTATTAATATCTCTTTCGATTTTTCCCTCTATGAAGATTACAATAATGAGACAATGTAATTACCCAACTATCAAGTAATTTATTATAACGTGATTATCGAGTGCAACTCAATAAACCTAGCGTTTTCGACCTTTGTGTTGTCAAATTATTTTCCTGCCTCTTATATAAAAATGTATGCCTGACGACGTTTGATTTTCAGCAACAAGCTCAAATAGACACACGCCTTGGCGAAGGTCTTTAGTGCAGGTAAAGGAACAAACAAATCTGGACGCATGCGTTGATAGTTGTCTCGGTACAGACTGGTATGTTATGTAATGTTTTAAATAAATAATTGTTTGTGTCGAGTCACAATGGTTGTAAGATAATGAATGACGAAACGAATTTACCACATATCCAGATTTGGCACAATAACCAGGAGTTTCCAACATGGAAACATTTCAAGAACAAAGAAAAAGAAGAAAAGAAATTACCATGAAAATACACAACATGAAAAAAACAGATAAGCACATAAACTTTTGAAATAGAAGAAAATAAAATGTGCATAGCATTTAAGAGACACTGGAAGACAAATTAAGGGAAAGAGATTACGAAAAAGAGAGAACAAATAAAAAGGGAAAAAAGGTTAATAGTACGCCGTACAAGTAGGGGGAAGAGAGGATTCTAAAAATCAAGGGAGGCGCGATAGCGCGATAGCGCGATAGCGCTCTATCCCTTAACAGACTTCAAAAACGACCTATGCTAGAAATCTCATTTCTTTGATCAGTCATAACTCAAAAACCAATAAATCAAATTATTTAAAACTTTGCACAAAATTTTCATTTGATAGGTTCTATAAGTGTGTAGAATTTCAGCATCATTAGTCAAGGCAACCCAGATATCCAGAAAGGTCAGGAGTGATTTTGTGTTATCCGTGTGTACGTACGTACGTGTGTGCCACCCTGTATCTCATCAACTATTTGATGGATTCAGCTGATTTTTGGCAGAGATACAGGTTCTAGGGTCTAGTTGATGGCATTTTAATTTCAGTTTACCATATTCCTTAGTTTTCCAGAAAATTAAAAAAAACTTTAAAATTACCATTGTCTTGAGGCATAGCCTTTACAAAAGTAGTGACATTCCATGATAAATGCCAGTATACTTAAATCATATGCCCTTAATAGGGTATGACTACATATCAACCAAGCCATTTCATTATCACATCACTACAGTATAAATCTCTATGCATGAGTGGATGAAGTGTGTGAGGTGCGCTGAAGAAAAATTCCTACAAGTAAAATACATAGCCCTGTTATGCTCGCATACCCTTAATGACAATAAAAGTGTAACAATTTGGGAATTTCCTTGCTTTTGTACATTTAGTGTATATGAATTTTCATCTTAACCCTGTTAAGGGCATGTGATTTCAGTATACTAGCATTTATTATGGAATAGTAAATAGAATTTAAATCTTCGTAGTTACGAATAATTAAAATTAAAAGAAATATGAATGCTACATGACTTCGTGAAAGAACATAAGATAGAAAGAAAAAGGAAAGAAAAGAATTAGTTTTGAAAAGAAAAAAATGTTGATAGAAAATATAACACGTATGCAGACAAAATACACCGCTTTATTTCTAACATCGACAATTGAATAAACACTCAGCGGACAATTTGATCTTGTTTTGTTTTGTTTTTGTTTTTTTGCTGTTTTTTTTTAATTTTTGTTTTGTTAAATGGGATTTGATAAGTCGTTCTTTCTCTGTGTTTCCTTTGGGGCATGTGACGGCGGACAGATTCTGTAGGAGAAACAGACGACGAGAAAGGGCGGCAGTTAATCTAATAGTAGTAATTGAATGGATTTTAAAAGGGTAAATTAGCACATACACAGGAGCAAATGCTACACATAGCGGAAGTTAGTAGTTGTATTTTATACAATTACTAGCGGGGCTACCCGGCGTTGCTCGGGGTCATAAAAACATAATTGAAGAAAAATTGCGTGTGTAACATCTTTATATTAAAACTTCTATTTCTCTCCTTCTCTCTCTATAGCTGTCTTATTATCTTTCTACTTTTCTCTACCCTGGTCGCTACTTTTAAATTTTGCCTTTTGTGAAAGCTGTTTCTTCCCCACCATTTCATCCTACGTTTCACAGGGCAATAGTATGACTTATTTCTATAAAAAGTACCACCACTGTCTGCGCCTTCTATATAGGTACTTATAACCGCCCCGGTGTTCATACTATATATTTTGAATCCCCTCATGATATCCTTGATCATTTTAACTCCCCTCGTTGTATTCATCATTTTCGATCTCCTCATACTATTAATCATTTTCAATCCCCTCATAATATTCTTCATCATTTTCAATCTCCTCATACTATTAATCATTTTCAATCCCCTCATAATATTCTTCATCATTTTCAATCCTCTCGTAATATTCCTCATCATTTTCAATCCGCTCATGATATTCTTAATAATTTTCAATCCTCTCATGATATTCTTCATTTTTTCAATCCTCTCATGATATTCTTCATTATTTTCAATCCCCTCATGATATTCTTCATCATTTTCAATCCCCTCATGATATTCTTCATCATTTTCAATCCTCTCATGGTATATTTCATCATTTTCGATCCCCTCATGATAGTCTTCATCATTTTTAATCCTCTCATGAGAGTCTTCATCATTTTTAATCCTCTCATGATAGTCTTCATCATTTTCAAACCTCTCATGATAGTCTTCATCATTTTCAATCCTCTCATGATATTCTTCATCATTTTCAATCCCCTCATGATATTATTCATCATTTTAAATCCCCTCATGGTATTCTTCATCATTTCCAATCCTGTCAGTCTATTCTTTATCATTTTAAATCCTCTCATGACATTCTTCATCATTTTCAATCCTCTCATGACATTCTTCATCATTTTCAATCCCCTTATGATAGTCTTCATCATTTTCAATCCCCTCATGATAGTCTTCATCATTTTCAATCCCATCATGGTAGTGTACATCATTTTCAATCCCTCATTATAGTCTTCATCATTTTCAATCCCCTCATGATAGCCTTCATCATTTTCAATCCTCTCTTGATAGTCTTCATCATTTTCAATCCTCTCATGATAGTCTTTATCATAGCTCTATCTATGATATTGAGCACTTTTCTCCCGGACAACGCCAAGTACTTTGAAAATCAAGGAGGCCTCATGAGCACTACTGAAAACACTTAGGTATCCTCTCTCCTTCGGATCTGCGAAATAGTCCAAAGAGGAACAAAGATGGCGTTAAAATATTTTCCAAACCTATCACTACAGTAGCTCTATCAAGGACATTGAGCACTTTTCTCCCGGACAACGCTGAGTACTTTAATAATAAAGGAGGCCTCCTGAGGACTACTGAAATCACTTAGGTATCCTCTCTCCTACTGATCTGCGAAATAGTCCAAAGAGGAACGAATATGGCATTAAAATATTATCCAAACCTATCACAATAGTAGCTCTATCTAGGATATTGAGCACTTTTCTCCCGGACAACGCCGAGTATTTCAAAATCAAAGAGGCCTCCTGAGCACTACTGAAATAACTCTTATCGATTCCCCATCCTTTTCAGCGTAGATGAGGTTAAAATATTATCCAAACCTATCACTACAGTAGCTCTATCTAGGACATTGAGCACTTTTTTCCCGGACAACGCCGAGTACTTTGAAAATCAAAGAGGCCTCCTGGGGACTACTGAAATCACTTAGGTATCCTCCCTCCTTTTCATCTGCAAAATTGTCCAAAGGGGAACGAAAATGGCGTTAAAATATGTTCTAAACCTATCACTACAGTAGCTCTATCTTGGATATTGAGCACTTTTCTCCCGGATAACGCCGAGTACTTTGAAAATCGAGGAGGCTTCATGAGCACTCCTGAAATCCCTTAGGTATCCTCTCTCCTTCTGATCTGCGAAATAGTCCAAAGAGGGAACGAAGATGGCGTTAAAATATTTTCCAAACTTATCACTACAGTAGCTCTATCTAGGACATTGAGCACTTTTCTCCCTGACAATGCACAGTACTTTGATAATCCAGGAGGCCTCCTGGGGACTACTGAAATCACTTAGGTATCCTCTCTTCTTCTGATCTGCGAAATAGTCCAAAGGGGAACGAAGATTGCGTTAAAATATTTTCCAAACCTATCACTACAGTAGCTCTATCTAGGATATTGAGAACTTTTCTCCCGGACAACGCCGAGTATTTCAAAATCAAAGAGGCCTCCTGGGGACTACTGAAATAACTCTTATCCATTCCCCCATCCTTTTCAGCGTAGATGCTGTTAAAATATTTTCCAAACCTATCACTACAGTAGCTCTATCTAGGACATTGAGCACTTTTTTCCCGTACAACGCCAGGTACTTTGAAAATCAAAGATGCCTCCTGGGGACTACTGAAATCAGTTAGGTATCCTCCCTCCTTTTCAGCTGCAAAATTGTCCAAAGGGGAACGAAGATGGCGTTAAAATATTTTCTAAACCTATCACTACAGTAGCTCTATCTAGGATATTGAGCACTTTTCTCCCGGACAACGCCGAGTACTTTGAAAATCGAGGAGGCTTCATGAGCACTCCTGAAATCCCTTAGGTATCCTCTCTCCTTCTGATCTGCGAAATAGTCCAAAGGGGAACGAAGATGCTGTTAAAATATTATCCAAACCTATCACTACAGTAGCTCTATCTAGGACATTGAGCACTTTTCTCCCGGACAACGCTGAGTACTTTAATAATAAAGGAGGCCTCCTGAGGACTACTGAAATCACTTAGGTATCCTCTCTCTTACTGATCTGCGAAATAGTCCAAAGAGGAACGAATATGGCATTAAAATATTATCCAAACCTATCACAATAGTAGCTCTATCTAGGATATTGAGCACTTTTCTCCCGGACAACGCCGAGTATTTCAAAATCAAAGAGGCCTCCTGAGCACTACTGAAATAACTCTTATCGATTCCCCATCCTTTTCAGCGTAGATGAGGTTAAAATATTATCCAAACCTATCACTACAGTAGCTCTATCTAGGACATTGAGCACTTTTTTCCCGGACAACGCCGAGTACTTTGAAAATCAAAGAGGCCTCCTGGGGACTACTGAAATCACTTAGGTATCCTCCCTCCTTTTCATCTGCAAAATTGTCCAAAGGGGAACGAAAATGGCGTTAAAATATGTTCTAAACCTATCACTACAGTAGCTCTATCTTGGATATTGAGCACTTTTCTCCCGGATAACGCCGAGTACTTTGAAAATCGAGGAGGCTTCATGAGCACTCCTGAAATCCCTTAGGTATCCTCTCTCCTTCTGATCTGCGAAATAGTCCAAAGAGGGAACGAAGATGGCGTTAAAATATTTTCCAAACTTATCACTACAGTAGCTCTATCTAGGACATTGAGCACTTTTCTCCCTGACAATGCACAGTACTTTGATAATCCAGGAGGCCTCCTGGGGACTACTGAAATCACTTAGGTATCCTCTCTTCTTCTGATCTGCGAAATAGTCCAAAGGGGAACGAAGATTGCGTTAAAATATTTTCCAAACCTATCACTACAGTAGCTCTATCTAGGATATTGAGAACTTTTCTCCCGGACAACGCCGAGTATTTCAAAATCAAAGAGGCGTCCTGGGGACTACTGAAATAACTCTTATCCATTCCCCCATCCTTTTCAGCGTAGATGCTGTTAAAATATTTTCCAAACCTATCACTACAGTAGCTCTATCTAGGACATTGAGCACTTTTCTCCCGGACAACGCCGAGTACTTTGAAAATCGAGGAGGCTTCATGAACCCACATGAAATTCCTTAGGTATCCTTTCCGCTTTCTGATCTGCGAAATAGTCCAAAGGGGAACGAAGATGGCGTTAAAATATTTTCCAAACCTATTATACAGTAGCTCTATCTAGGATATTGAGCACTTTTCTCCCTGACAACGCCGAGTACTTTGAAAATCGAAGAGACTTTATGAGCACTCCTGAAATCCCTTAGGTATCCTCTCTCCTTCTGATCTGCAAAATAGTCCAAAGGGGAACGAAGATGGCGTTAAAATATTATCCAAACCTATCACTACAGTAGCTCTATCTAGGATATTGAGCACTTTTCTCCCGGACAACGCCGAGTATTTCAAAATCAAAGAGGGGTCCTGAGCACTACTGAAATAACACTTATCGATTACCCCATCTTTTTCAGTGTAGATGCTGTTTAAATATTATCCAAACCTATCACTACAGTAGCTCTATCAAGGACATTGAGCACTTTTCTCACGGACAACGCCGAGTACTTTGATAATCAACGAGGCCTCCTGGGGACTACTGAAATCCCTTAGGTATCCTCTCTCCTTCTGATCTGCGAAATAGTCCAAAGGGGAACGAAGATGGCGTTAAAACATTTTCCAAACCTATCACTACAGTAGCTCTATCTAGGACATTGAGCACTTTTCTCCCGGACAACGCCGAGTACTTTGATAATCAAGGAGGCCTTCTGGGGACTACTGAAATCCCTTAGGTATCCTTTCTCCTTCTGATCTGCGAAATAATCCAAAGGGGAACGAAGATGGCGTTAAAATATTGTCCAAACCTATCACTACAGTAGCTCTATCTAGGACATTGAGCACTTTTTTCCCGGACAACGCCGAGTACTTTGAAAATCAGAGAGGACTCCTGGGGACTACTGAAATCAGTTAGGTATCCTCCCTCCTTTTCATCTGCAAAATTGTCCAAAGGGGAACGAAGATGGCATTAAAATATGTTCTAAACCTATCACTACAGTAGCTCTATCTAGGATATTGAGCACTTTTCTCCCGGACAACGCCGAGTACTTTGAAAATCGAGGAGGCCTCATGAGCACTCTTGAAATCTCTTAGGTATCCTCTCTCCTTCTGATCTGTGAAATAGTCCAAAGGGGAACGAAGATGGCGTTAAAATATTTTCCAAACCTATCACTACAGTAGCTCTATCTAGGATATTGAGCACTTTTTTCCCGGACAACGCCGAGTATTTCAAAATCAAAGAGGCCTCCTGGGGACTACTGAAATAACTCTTATCCATTCCCCCATCCTTTTCAGCGTAGATGCTGTTAAAATATTATCCAAACCTATCACTACAGTAGCTCTATCTAGGACATTGAGCACTTTTTTCCCGGACAACGCCGAGTACTTTGAAAATCAAAGAGGCTTCCTGGGGACTACTGAAATCAGGTATCCTCCTTCCTTTTCATCTGCAAAATTGTCCAAAGGGGAACGAAGATGGCGTTAAAATATTTTCTAAACCTATCACTACAGTAGCTCTATCTAGGATATTGAGCACTTTTCTCCCGGACAACGCCGAGTACTTTGAAAATCTGGGAGGCTTCAAGAGCACTCCTGATATCCCTTAGGTATCCTCTCTCCTTCTGATCTGCGAAATAGTCCAAAGGGGAACGAAGATGGCGTTAAAATATTATCCAAACCTATCACTACAGTAGCTCTATCTAGGACATTTGGCACTTTTCTCCCAGACAACGCCGAGTACTTTGAAAATCGAGGAGGCTTCATGAACCCACATGAAATTCCTTAGGTATCCTCTCTCCTTCTGATCTGCGAAATAGTCCAAAGGGGAACGAAGATGGCGTTAAAATATTTTCCAAACCTATCATACAGTAGCTCTATCTAGGATATTGAGCATTTTTCTCCCGGACAACGCCGAGTACTTTGAAAATCGAAGAGACTTTATGAGCACTCCTGAAATCCCTTAGGTATCCTCTCTTCTTCTGATCTGCAAAATAGTCCAAAGGGGAACGAAGATGGCGTTAAAATATTTTCCAAACCTATCACTACAGTAGCTCTATCTAAGATATTGAGCACTTTTCTCCCGGACAACGCCGAGTATTTCAAAATCAAAGAGGCCTCCTGGGGACTACTGAAATAACTCTTATCCATTCCCCCATCCTTTTCAGCATAGATGCTGTTAAAATATTTTCCAAACCTATCACTACAGTAGCTCTATCTAGGACATTGAGCACTTTTTTCCCGGACAACGCCAGGTACTTTGAAAATCAAAGATGCCTCCTGGGGACTACTGAAATCAGTTAGGTATCCTCCCTCCTTTTCAGCTGCAAAATTGTCCAAAGGGGAACGAAGATGGCGTTAAAATATTTTCTAAACCTATCACTACAGTAGCTCTATCTAGGATATTGAGCACTTTTCTCCCGGACAACGCCGAGTACTTTGAAAATCGAGGAGGCTTCATGAGCACTCCTGAAATCCCTTAGGTATCCTCTCTCCTTCTGATCTGCGAAATAGTCCAAAGGGGAACGAAGATGCTGTTAAAATATTATCCAAACCTATCACTACAGTAGCTCTATCTAGGACATTGAGCACTTTTCTCCCGGACAACGCTGAGTACTTTAATAATAAAGGTTGCCTCCTGAGGACTACTGAAATCACTTAGGTATCCTCTCTCCTACTGATCTGCGAAATAGTCCAAAGAGGAACGAATATGGCATTAAAATATTATCCAAACCTATCACAATAGTAGCTCTATCTAGGATATTGAGCACTTTTCTCTCGGACAACGCCGAGTATTTCAAAATCAAAGAGGCCTCCTGAGCACTACTGAAATAACTCTTATCGATTCCCCATCCTTTTCAGCGTAGATGAGGTTAAAATATTATCCAAACCTATCACTACAGTAGCTCTATCTAGGACATTGAGCACTTTTTTCCCGGACAACGCCGAGTACTTTGAAAATCAAAGAGGCCTCCTGGGGACTACTGAAATCACTTAGGTATCCTCCCTCCTTTTCATCTGCAAAATTGTCCAAAGGGGAACGAAAATGGCGTTAAAATATGTTCTAAACCTATCACTACAGTAGCTCTATCTTGGATATTGAGCACTTTTCTCCCGGATAACGCCGAGTACTTTGAAAATCGAGGAGGCTTCATGAGCACTCCTGAAATCCCTTAGGTATCCTCTCTCCTTCTGATCTGCGGAATAGTCCAAAGATGGAACGAAGATGGCGTTAAAATATTTTCCAAACTTATCACTACAGTAGCTCTATCTAGGACATTGAGCACTTTTCTCCCTGACAATGCACAGTACTTTGATAATCCAGGAGGCCTCCTGGGTCTACTGAAATCACTTAGGTATCCTCTCTTCTTCTGATCTGCGAAATAGTCCAAAGGGGAACGAAGATTGCGTTAAAATATTTTCCAAACCTATCACTACAGTAGCTCTATCTAGGATATTGAGAACTTTTCTCCCGGACAACGCCGAGTATTTCAAAATCAAAGAGGCCTCCTGGGGACTACTGAAATAACTCTTATCCATTCCCCCATCCTTTTCAGCGTAGATGCTGTTAAAATATTTTCCAAACCTATCACTACAGTAGCTCTATCTAGGACATTGAGCACTTTTTTCCCGGACAACGCCAGGTACTTTGAAAATCAAAGATGCCTCCTAGGGACTACTGAAATCAGTTAGGTATCCTCCCTCCTTTTCAGCTGCAAAATTGTCCAAAGGGGAACGAAGATGGCGTTAAAATATTTTCTAAACCTATCACTACAGTAGCTCTATCTAGGATATTGAGCACTTTTCTCCCGGACAACGCCGAGTACTTTGAAAATCTGGGAGGCTTCAAGAGCACTCCTGATATCCCTTAGGTATCCTCTCTCCTTCTGATCTGCGAAATAGTCCAAAGGGGAACGAAGATGGCGTTAAAATATTATCCAAACCTATCACTACAGTAGCTCTATCTAGGACATTTGGCACTTTTCTCCCAGACAACGCCGAGTACTTTGAAAATCGAGGAGGCTTCATGAACCCACATGAAATTCCTTAGGTATCCTCTCTCCTTCTGATCTGCGAAATAGTCCAAAGGGGAACGAAGATGGCGTTAAAATATTTTCCAAACCTATCATACAGTAGCTCTATCTAGGATATTGAGCATTTTTCTCCCGGACAACGCCGAGTACTTTGAAAATCGAAGAGACTTTATGAGCACTCCTGAAATCCCTTAGGTATCCTCTCTTCTTCTGATCTGCAAAATAGTCCAAAGGGGAACGAAGATGGCGTTAAAATATTTTCCAAACCTATCACTACAGTAGCTCTATCTAAGATATTGAGCACTTTTCTCCCGGACAACGCCGAGTATTTCAAAATCAAAGAGGCCTCCTGGGGACTACTGAAATAACTCTTATCCATTCCCCCATCCTTTTCAGCATAGATGCTGTTAAAATATTTTCCAAACCTATCACTACAGTAGCTCTATCTAGGACATTGAGCACTTTTTTCCCGGACAACGCCAGGTACTTTGAAAATCAAAGATGCCTCCTGGGGACTACTGAAATCAGTTAGGTATCCTCCCTCCTTTTCAGCTGCAAAATTGTCCAAAGGGGAACGAAGATGGCGTTAAAATATTTTCTAAACCTATCACTACAGTAGCTCTATCTAGGATATTGAGCACTTTTCTCCCGGACAACGCCGAGTACTTTGAAAATCGAGGAGGCTTCATGAGCACTCCTGAAATCCCTTAGGTATCCTCTCTCCTTCTGATCTGCGAAATAGTCCAAAGGGGAACGAAGATGCTGTTAAAATATTATCCAAACCTATCACTACAGTAGCTCTATCTAGGACATTGAGCACTTTTCTCCCGGACAACGCTGAGTACTTTAATAATAAAGGTTGCCTCCTGAGGACTACTGAAATCACTTAGGTATCCTCTCTCCTACTGATCTGCGAAATAGTCCAAAGAGGAACGAATATGGCATTAAAATATTATCCAAACCTATCACAATAGTAGCTCTATCTAGGATATTGAGCACTTTTCTCTCGGACAACGCCGAGTATTTCAAAATCAAAGAGGCCTCCTGAGCACTACTGAAATAACTCTTATCGATTCCCCATCCTTTTCAGCGTAGATGAGGTTAAAATATTATCCAAACCTATCACTACAGTAGCTCTATCTAGGACATTGAGCACTTTTTTCCCGGACAACGCCGAGTACTTTGAAAATCAAAGAGGCCTCCTGGGGACTACTGAAATCACTTAGGTATCCTCCCTCCTTTTCATCTGCAAAATTGTCCAAAGGGGAACGAAAATGGCGTTAAAATATGTTCTAAACCTATCACTACAGTAGCTCTATCTTGGATATTGAGCACTTTTCTCCCGGATAACGCCGAGTACTTTGAAAATCGAGGAGGCTTCATGAGCACTCCTGAAATCCCTTAGGTATCCTCTCTCCTTCTGATCTGCGGAATAGTCCAAAGATGGAACGAAGATGGCGTTAAAATATTTTCCAAACTTATCACTACAGTAGCTCTATCTAGGACATTGAGCACTTTTCTCCCTGACAATGCACAGTACTTTGATAATCCAGGAGGCCTCCTGGGTCTACTGAAATCACTTAGGTATCCTCTCTTCTTCTGATCTGCGAAATAGTCCAAAGGGGAACGAAGATTGCGTTAAAATATTTTCCAAACCTATCACTACAGTAGCTCTATCTAGGATATTGAGAACTTTTCTCCCGGACAACGCCGAGTATTTCAAAATCAAAGAGGCCTCCTGGGGACTACTGAAATAACTCTTATCCATTCCCCCATCCTTTTCAGCGTAGATGCTGTTAAAATATTTTCCAAACCTATCACTACAGTAGCTCTATCTAGGACATTGAGCACTTTTTTCCCGGACAACGCCAGGTACTTTGAAAATCAAAGATGCCTCCTGGGGACTACTGAAATCAGTTAGGTATCCTCCCTCCTTTTCAGCTGCAAAATTGTCCAAAGGGGAACGAAGATGGCGTTAAAATATTTTCTAAACCTATCACTACAGTAGCTCTATCTAGGATATTGAGCACTTTTCTCCCGGACAACGCCGAGTACTTTGAAAATCGAGGAGGCTTCATGAGCACTCCTGAAATCCCTTAGGTATCCTCTCTCCTTCTGATCTGCGAAATAGTCCAAAGGGGAACGAAGATGCTGTTAAAATATTATCCAAACCTATCACTACAGTAGCTCTATCTAGGACATTGAGCACTTTTCTCCCGGACAACGCTGAGTACTTTAATAATAAAGGAGGTTTCCTGAGGACTACTGAAATCACTTAGGTATCCTCTCTCCTACTGATCTGCGAAATAGTTCAAAGAGGAACGAATATGGCATTAAAATATTATCCAAACCTATCACAATAGTAGCTCTATCTAGGATATTGAGCACTTTTCTCCCGGACAACGCCGAGTATTTCAAAATCAAAGAGGCCTCCTGAGCACTACTGAAATAACTCTTATCGATTCCCCATCCTTTTCAGCGTAGATGAGGTTAAAATATTATCCAAACCTATCACTACAGTAGCTCTATCTAGGATATTGAGCACTTTTCTCCCGGACAACGCCGAGTATTTCAAAATCAAAGAGGGGTCCTGAGCACTACTGAAATAACACTTATCGATTACCCCATCCTTTTCAGTGTAGATGCTGTTTAAATATTATCCAAACCTATCACTACAGTAGCTCTATCAAGGACATTGAGCACTTTTCTCACGGACAACGCCGAGTACTTTGATAATCAACGAGGCCTCCTGGGGACTACTGAAATCCCTTAGGTATCCTCTCTCCTTCTGATCTGCGAAATAGTCCAAAGGGGAACGAAGATGGCGTTAAAACATTTTTCAAACCTATCACTACAGTAGCTCTATCTAGGACATTGAGCACTTTTCTCCCGGACAACGCCGAGTACTTTGATAATCAAGGAGGCCTTCTGGGGACTACTGAAATCCCTTAGGTATCCTTTCTCCTTCTGATCTGCGAAATAATCCAAAGGGGAACGAAGATGGCGTTAAAATATTGTCCAAACCTATCACTACAGTAGCTCTATCTAGGACATTGAGCACTTTTTCCCCGGACAACGCCGAGTACTTTGAAAATCAGAGAGGCCTCCTGGGGACTACTGAAATCAGTTAGGTATCCTCCCTCCTTTTCATCTGCAAAATTGTCCAAAGGGGAACGAAGATGGCATTAAAATATGTTCTAAACCTATCACTACAGTAGCTCTATCTAGGATATTGAGCACTTTTCTCCCGGACAACGCCGAGTACTTTGAAAATCGAGGAGGCTTCATGAGCACTCTTGAAATTACTTAGGTATCCTCTCTCCTTCTGATCTGTGAAATAGTCCAAAGGGGAACGAAGATGGCGTTAAAATATTTTCCAAAACTATCACTACAGTGGCTCTATCTAGGATATTGAGCACTTTTCTCCCGGACAACGCCGAGTATTTCAAAATCAAAGAGGCCTTCTGGGGACTACTGAAATAACTCTTATCCATTCCCCCATCCTTTTCAGCGTAGATGCTGTTAAAATATTATCCAAACCTATCACTACAGTAGCTTTATCTAGGACATTGAGCACTTTTTTCCCGGACAACGCCGAGTACTTTGAAAATCAAAGAGACTTTATGAGCACTCCTGAAATCCCTTAGGTATCCTCTCTTCTTCTGATCTGCGAAATAGTCCAAAGGGGAACGAAGATGGCGTTAAAATATTGTCCAAACCTATCACTACAGTAGCTCTATCTAGGACATTGAGCACTTTTTTCCCGGACAACGCCGAGTACTTTGAAAATCAGAGAGGCCTCCTGGGGACTACTGAAATCAGTTAGGTATCCTCCCTCCTTTTCATCTGCAAAATTGTCCAAAGGGGAACGAAGATGGCATTAAAATATGTTCTAAACCTATCACTACAGTAGCTCTATCTAGGATATTGAGCACTTTTCTCCCGGACAACGCCGAGTACTTTGAAAATCGAGGAGGCTTCATGAGCACTCTTGAAATTACTTAGGTATCCTCTCTCCTTCTGATCTGTGAAATAGTCCAAAGGGGAACGAAGATGGCGTTAAAATATTTTCCAAACCTATCACTACAGTAGCTCTATCTAGGATATTGAGCACTTTTCTCCCGGACAACGCCGAGTATTTCAAAATCAAAGAGGCCTTCTGGGGACTACTGAAATAACTCTTATCCATTCCCCCATCCTTTTCAGCGTAGATGCTGTTAAAATATTATCCAAACCTATCACTACAGTAGCTCTATCTAGGACATTGAGCACTTTTTTCCCGGACAACACCGAGTACTTTGAAAATCGAGGAGGCTTCATGAACCCACATGAAATTCCTTAGGTATCCTCTCTCCTTCTGATCTGCGAAATAGTCCAAAGGGGAACGAAGATGGCATTAAAATATTTTCCAAACCTATCATACAGTAGCTTTATCTAGGATATTGAGCACTTTTCTCCAGGACAACGCCGAGTACTTTGAAAATCAAAGAGGCTTCCTGGGGACTACTGAAATCAGGTATCCTCCTTCCTTTTCATCTGCAAAATTGTCCAAAGGGGAACGAAGATGGCGTTAAAATATTTTCTAAACCTATCACTACAGTAGCTCTATCTAGGACATTGAGCACTTTTCTCCCGGACAACGCCGAGTACTTTGAAAATCGAGGAGGCTACATGAGCACTCCTGAAATCCCTTAGGTATCCTCTCTCCTTCTGATCTGCGAAATAGTCCAAAGGTGAACGAAGATGGCGTTAAAATATTATCCAAACCTATCACTACAGTAGCTCTATCTAGGACATTTGGCACTTTTCTCCCGGACAACGCCGAGTACATTGAAAATCGAGGAGGCTTCATGAACCCACATGAAATTCCTTAGGTATCCTCTCTCCTTCTGATCTGCGAAATAGTCCAAAGGGGAACGAAGATGGCGTTAAAATATTTTCCAAACCTATCATACAGTAGCTCTATCTAGGATATTGAGCACTTTTCTCCCGGACAACGCCGAGTACTTTGAAAATCGAAGAGACTTTATGAGCACTCCTGAAATCCCTTAGGTATCCTCTCTTCTTCTGATCTGCAAAATAGTCCAAAGGGGAACGAAGATGGCGTTAAAATATTTTCCAAACCTATCACTACAGTAGCTCTATCTAGGATATTGAGCACTTTTCTCCCGGACAACGCCGAGTATTACAAAATCAAAGAGGCCTCCTGGGGACTACTGAAATAACTCTTATCCATTCCCCCATCCTTTTCAGCGTAGATGCTGTTAAAATATTATCCAAACCTATCACTACAGTAGCTCTATCTAGGACATTGAGCACTTTTTTCCCGGACAACGCCGAGTACTTTGAAAATCAAAGAGGCTTCCTGGGGACTACTGAAATCAGGTATCCTCCTTCCTTTTCATCTGCAAAATTGTCCAAAGGGGAACAAAGATGGCGTTAAAATATTTTCTAAACCTATCACTACAGTAGCTCTATCTAGGATATTGAGCACTTTTCTCCCGGACAACGCCGAGTACTTTGAAAATCGAGGAGGCTTCATGAGCACTCCTGAAATCCCTTAGGTATCCTCTCTCCTTCTGATCTGCGAAATAGTCCAAAGGGGAACGAAGATGGCGTTAAAATATTATCCAAACCTATCACTACAGTAGCTCTATCTAGGACATTTGGCACTTTTCTCCCGGACAACGCCGAGTACTTTGAAAATCGAGGATGCTTCATGAACCCACATGAAATTCCTTAGGTATCCTCTCTCCTTCTGATCTGCGAAATAGTCCAAAGGGGAACGAAGATGGCGTTAAAATATTTTCCAAACCTATCATACAGTAGCTCTATCTAGGATATTGAGCACTTTTCTCCCGGACAACGCCGAGTACTTTGAAAATCGAAGAGACTTTATGAGCACTCCTGAAATTCCTTAGGTATCCTCTCTCCTTCTGATCTGCGAAATAGTCCAAAGGGGAACGAAGATGGCGTTAAAATATTTTCCAAAACCTATCACTACATTAGCTCTATCTAGGACATTGAGCACTTTTCTCCCGGACAACCCCGAGTACTTTGATAATCAAGGAGGCCTCCTGGGGACTACTGAAATCACTTAGGTATCCTCTCTCCTCTGATCTGCGAAATAGTCCGAAGGGGAACGAAGATGGCGTTAAAACATTTTCCAAACCTATCACTACAGTAGCTCTATCTAGGATATTGAGAACTTTGTTCCCGGACAACGCCGAGTATTTCAAAATCAAAGAGGCCTCCTGAGCACAACTGAAATAACTCTTATCGATTACCCCATCCTTTTCAGCGTAGATACTGTTAAAATATTATCCAAACCTATCACTACAGTAGCTCTATCTAGGACATTGAGCACTTTTTTCCCGGACAACGCCGAGTTCTTTGAAAATCAAAGAGGCCTCCTGGGGACTACTGAAATCCGTTAGGTATCCTCCCTACTTTTCAGCTGCAAAATTGTCCAAAGGGGAACGAAGATGGCAGTAAAATATTTTCTAAACCTATCACTACAGTAGCTCTATCTAGGATATTGAGCACTTTTCTCCTGGACAACGCCGAGTACTTTGAAAATCGAGGAGGCTTTATAAGCACTCCTGAAATCCCTTAGGTATCCTCTCTCCTTCTGATCTGCGAAATAGTCCAAAGGTGAACAAAGATGGCGTTAAAATATTTTCCAAACCTATCACTACAGTAGCTCTATCTAGGATATTGAGCACTTTTCTCCCGGACAACGCCGAGTACTTTGAAAATCGAGGAGGCTTCATGAGCACTCCTGAAATCCCTTAGGTATCCACTCTCCTTCTGATCTGCGAAATAGTCCAAAGAGGAACGAAGATGGCGTTAAAATATTTTCCAAACCTATCACTACAGTAGCTCTATCTAGGACATTGAGCACTTTTCTCCCGGACAACACCGAGTACTTTGATAATGAAGGAGGCCTCCTGGAAACTACTGTAATCACTTAGGTATCCTCTCTTCTTCTGATCTGCGAAATAGTCCAAAGGGGAACGAAGATGGCGTTAAAATATTTTCCAAACCTATCCTACAGTAGCTCTATCTAGGATATTGAGCACTTTTCTCCCGAACAACGCCGAGTATTTACAAATCAAAGAGGCCTCCTGGGGACTAATGTAATAACTCTTATCCATTCCCCCATCCTTTTCAGCGTAGATGAGGTTAAAATATTATCCAAACCTATCACTACAGTAGCTCTATCTAGGACATTGAGCACTTTTTTCCCAGACAACGCCGAGTACTTTGAAAATCAAAGAGGCCTCCTGGGGACTACTGAAATCAGTTAGGTATCCTCCTTCCTTTTCATCAGCAAAATTGTCCAAAGGGGAACGAAGATGGCGTTAAAATATTTTCTAAACCTATCACTACAGTAGCTCTATCTAGGATATTGAGCACTTTTCTCCCGGACAACGCCGAGTGCTTTGAAAATCGAGGAGTCTTCATGAGCACTCCTGAAATCACTTAGGTATCCTCTCTCCTTCTGATCTGCGAAATAGTCTAAAGGGGAACGAAGATGGCGTTAAAATATTTTCCAAACCTATCACTACAGTAGCTCTATCTAGGACATTGAGCACTTTTCTCCCGGACAACGCCGAGTACTTTGATAATCAACGAGGCCTCCTGGGGACTACTGAAATCCCTTAGGTATCCTCTCTCCTTCTGATCTGCGAAATAGTCCAAAGGGGAACGAAGATGGCGTTAAAACATTTTCCAAACCTATCACTACAGTAGCTCTATCTAGGACATTGAGCACTTTTCTCCCGGACAACGCCGAGTACTTTGATAATCAAGGAGGCCTTCTGGGGACTACTGAAATCCCTTAGGTATCCACTCTCCTTCTGATCTGCGAAATAATCCAAAGGGGAACGAAGATGGCGTTAAAATATTGTCCAAACCTATCACTACAGTAGCTCTATCTAGGACATTGAGCACTTTTTTCCCGGACAACGCCGAGTACTTTGAAAATCAGAGAGGCCTCCTGGGGACTACTGAAATCAGTTAGGTATCCTCCCTCCTTTTCATCTGCAAAATTGTCCAAAGGGGAACAAAGATGGCGTTAAAATATGTTCTAAACCTATCACTACAGTAGCTCTATCAAGGATATTGAGCACTTTTCTCCCGGACAACGCCGAGTACTTTGAAAATCGAGGAGGCTTCATAAGCACTCTTGAAATTACTTAGGTATCCTCTCTCCTTCTGATCTGTGAAATAGTCCAAAGGGGAACGAAGATGGCGTTAAAATATTTTCCAAACCTATCACTACAGTAGCTCTATCTAGGACATTGAGCACTTTTCTCCCGGACAACGCCTCGTACTTTGATAATCAAGGAGGCCTCCTGGAGACTACTGAAATCACTGAGGTATCCTCTCTCCTTCTGATCTGCGAAATAGTCCAAAGGGGAACGAAGATGGCGTTAAAACATTTTCCAAACCTATCACTACAGTAGCTCTATCTAGGACATTGAGCACTTTTCTCCCGGACAACGCCGAGTACTTTGATAATCAAGGAGGCCTTCTGGGGACTACTGAAATCCCTTAGGTATCCTCTCTCCTTCTGATCTGCGAAATAATCCAAAGGGGAACGAAGATGGCGTTAAAATATTGTCCAAACCTATCACTACAGTAGCTCTATCTAGGACATTGAGCACTTTTTTCGCGGACAACGCCGAGTACTTTGAAAATCAGAGAGGCCTCCTGGGGACTACTGAAATCAGTTAGGTATCCTCCCTCTTTTTCATCTGCAAAATTGTCCAAAGGGGAACAAAGATGGCGTTAAAATATGTTCTAAACCTATCACTACAGTAGCTCTATCTAGGATATTGAGCACTTTTCTCCCGGACAACGCCGAGTACTTTGAAAATCGAGGAGGCTTCATAAGCACTCTTGAAATTACTTAGGTATCCTCTCTCCTTCTGATCTGTGAAATAGTCCAAAGGGGAACGAAGATGGCGTTAAAATATTTTCCAAACCTATCACTACAGTAGCTCTATCTAGGACATTGAGCACTTTTCTCCCGGACAACGCCTCGTACTTTGATAATCAAGGAGGCCTCCTGGAGACTACTGAAATCACTGAGGTATCCTCTCTCCTTCTGATCTGCGAAATAGTCCAAAGGGGAACGAAGATGGCGTTAAAATATTTTACAAACCTATCACTACAGTAGCTCTATCTAGGATATTGAGCACTTTTCTCCCGGACAACGCCGAGTACTTTTAAAATCGAGGAGGCTTCATGAACCCACATGAAATACCTTAGGTATCCTCTCTCCTTCTGATCTGCGAAATAGTCCAAAGGGGAACGAAGATGGCGTTAAAATATTTTCCAAACCTATCATACAGTAGCTCTATCTAGGATATTGAGCACTTTTCTCCCGGACAACGCCGAGTACTTTGAAAATCGAAGAGACTTTATGAGCACTCCTGAAATTCCTTAGGTATCCTCTCTCCTTCTGATCTGCGAAATAGTCCAAAGGGGAACGAAGATGGCGTTAAAATATTTTCCAAAACCTATCACTACATTAGCTCTATCTAGGACATTGAGCACTTTTCTCCCGGACAACCCCGAGTACTTTGATAATCAAGGAGGCCTCCTGGGGACTACTGAAATCACTTAGGTATCCTCTCTCCTCTGATCTGCGAAATAGTCCGAAGGGGAACGAAGATGGCGTTAAAACATTTTCCAAACCTATCACTACAGTAGCTCTATCTAGGATATTGAGAACTTTGTTCCCGGACAACGCCGAGTATTTCAAAATCAAAGAGGCCTCCTGAGCACAACTGAAATAACTCTTATCGATTACCCCATCCTTTTCAGCGTAGATACTGTTAAAATATTATCCAAACCTATCACTACAGTAGCTCTATCTAGGACATTGAGCACTTTTTTCCCGGACAACGCCGAGTTCTTTGAAAATCAAAGAGGCCTCCTGGGGACTACTGAAATCCGTTAGGTATCCTCCCTACTTTTCAGCTGCAAAATTGTCCAAAGGGGAACGAAGATGGCAGTAAAATATTTTCTAAACCTATCACTACAGTAGCTCTATCTAGGATATTGAGCACTTTTCTCCCGGACAACGCCGAGTACTTTGAAAATCGAGGAGGCTTTATAAGCACTCCTGAAATCCCTTAGGTATCCTCTCTCCTTCTGATCTGCGAAATAGTCCAAAGGTGAACAAAGATGGCGTTAAAATATTTTCCAAACCTATCACTACAGTAGCTATATCTAGGATATTGAGCACTTTTCTCCCGGACAACGCCGAGTACTTTGAAAATCGAGGAGGCTTCATGAGCACTCCTGAAATCCCTTAGGTATCCACTCTCCTTCTGATCTGCGAAATAGTCCAAAGAGGAACGAAGATGGCGTTAAAATATTTTCCAAACCTATCACTACAGTAGCTCTATCTAGGACATTGAGCACTTTTCTCCCGGACAACACCGAGTACTTTGATAATCAAGGAGGCCTCCTGGAAACTACTGTAATCCCTTAGGTATCCTCTCTTCTTCTGATCTGCGAAATAGTCCAAAGGGGAACGAAGATGGCGTTAAAATATTTTCCAAACCTATCCTACAGTAGCTCTATCTAGGATATTGAGCACTTTTCTCCCGAACAACGCCGAGTATTTACAAATCAAAGAGGCCTCCTGGGGACTAATGTAATAACTCTTATCCATTCCCCCATCCTTTTCAGCGTAGATGCTGTTAAAATATTATCCAAACCTATCACTACAGTAGCTCTATCTAGGACATTGAGCACTTTTTTCCCAGACAACGCCGAGTACTTTGAAAATCAAAGAGGCCTCCTGGGGACTACTGAAATCAGTTAGGTATCCTCCTTCCTTTTCATCAGCAAAATTGTCCAAAGGGGAACGAAGATGGCGTTAAAATATTTTCTAAACCTATCACTACAGTAGCTCTATCTAGGATATTGAGCACTTTTCTCCCGGACAACGCCGAGTGCTTTGAAAATCGAGGAGTCTTCATGAGCACTCCTGAAATCACTTAGGTATCCTCTCTCCTTCTGATCTGCGAAATAGTCTAAAGGGGAACGAAGATGGCGTTAAAATATTTTCCAAACCTATCACTACAGTAGCTCTATCTAGGACATTGAGCACTTTTCTCCCGGACAACGCCGAGTACTTTGATAATCAACGAGGCCTCCTGGGGACTACTGAAATCCCTTAGGTATCCTCTCTCCTTCTGATCTGCGAAATAGTCCAAAGGGGAACGAAGATGGCGTTAAAACATTTTCGAAACCTATCACTACAGTAGCTCTATCTAGGACATTGAGCACTTTTCTCCCGGACAACGCCGAGTACTTTGATAATCAAGGAGGCCTTCTGGGGACTACTGAAATCCCTTAGGTATCCTCTCTCCTTCTGATCTGCGAAATAATCCAAAGGGGAACGAAGATGGCGTTAAAATATTGTCCAAACCTATCACTACAGTAGCTCTATCTAGGACATTGAGCACTTTTTTCCCGGACAACGCCGAGTACTTTGAAAATCAGAGAGGCCTCCTGGGGACTACTGAAATCAGTTAGGTATCCTCCCTCCTTTTCATCTGCAAAATTGTCCAAAGGGGAACAAAGATGGCGTTAAAATATGTTCTAAACCTATCACTACAGTAGCTCTATCTAGGATATTGAGCACTTTTCTCCCGGACAACGCCGAGTACTTTGAAAATCGAGGAGGCTTCATAAGCACTCTTGAAATTACTTAGGTATCCTCTCTCCTTCTGATCTGTGAAATAGTCCAAAGGGGAACGAAGATGGCGTTAAAATATTTTCCAAACCTATCACTACAGTAGCTCTATCTAGGACATTGAGCACTTTTCTCCCGGACAACGCCTCGTACTTTGATAATCAAGGAGGCCTCCTGGAGACTACTGAAATCACTGAGGTATCCTCTCTCCTTCTGATCTGCGAAATAGTCCAAAGGGGAACGAAGATGGCGTTAAAACATTTTCCAAACCTATCACTACAGTAGCTCTATCTAGGACATTGAGCACTTTTCTCCCGGACAACGCCGAGTACTTTGATAATCAAGGAGGCCTTCTGGGGACTACTGAAATCCCTTAGGTATCCTCTCTCCTTCTGATCTGCGAAATAATCCAAAGGGGAACGAAGATGGCGTTAAAATATTGTCCAAACCTATCACTACAGTAGCTCTATCTAGGACATTGAGCACTTTTTTCCCGGACAACGCCGAGTACTTTGAAAATCAGAGAGGCCTCCTGGGGACTACTGAAATCAGTTAGGTATCCTCCCTCTTTTTCATCTGCAAAATTGTCCAAAGGGGAACAAAGATGGCGTTAAAATATTTTCCAAACCTATCACTACAGTAGCTCTATCTAGGACATTGAGCACTTTTCTCCCGGACAACGCCGAGTACTTTGATAATCAAGGAGGCCTCCTGGGGACTACTGAAATCACTTCGGTATCCTCTCTCCTTCTGATCTGCGAAATAATCCAAAGGGGAACGAAGATGGCGTTAAAATATTGTCCAAACCTATCACTACAGTAGCTCTATCTAGGACATTGAGCACTTTTCTCCCGGACAACGCCGAGTACTTTGATAATCAAGGAGGCCTCCTGGGGACTACTGAAATCACTTCGGTATCCTCTCTCCTTCTGATCTGCGAAATAATCCAAAGGGGAACGAAGATGGCGTTAAAATATTGTCCAAACCTATCACTACAGTAGCTCTATCTAGGATATTGAGCAATTTTCTCCCGGACAACGCCGAGTACTTTGAAAATCGAGGAGGCTTCATTGACACCCATGAAATCCCTTAGGTATCCTCTCCCCATTCTGATCTGCGAAATAGTCCAAAGTGGAACGAAGATGGCGTTAAAATATTTTCCAAAACCTATCACTACAGTAGCTCTATCTAGGACATTGAGCACTTTTCTCCCGGACAACGCCGAGTACTTTGATAATTAAGGAGGCCTCCTGGGGACTACTGAAATCACTTAGGTATCCTCTCTCCTTCTGATCTGCGAAATAGTCCAAAGGGGAACGAAGATGGCGTTAAAATATTTTCCAAACCTATCAGTACAGTAGCTCTATCTAGGATATTGAGCACTTTTCTCCCGGACAACGCCGAGTATTTCAAAATCAAAGAGGCCTCCTGAGCACTACTGAAATAACACTTATCGATTACCTAATCCTTTTCAGCGTAGATACTGTTAAAATATTATCCAAAACTATCAATACAGTAGCTCTATCTAGGACATTGAGCACTTTTTTCCCGGACAACGCCGAGTACTTTGAAAAACAAAGAGGCCTCCTGGGGACTACTGAAATCAGTTAGGTATCCTCCCACCTTTTCAGCTGCAAAATTGTCCAAAGGGGAACGAAGATGGCGTTAAAATATTTTCTAAACCTATCACTACAGAAGCTCTATCTAGGATATTGAGCACTTTTCTCCCGGACAACGCCGAGTACTTTGAAAATCGAGGAGGCTTCATGAGCACTCCTGAAATCCTTTAGGTATCATCTCTCCTTCTGATCTGCGAAATAGTACAAAGGGGAACGAAGATGGCGTTAAAATATTTTCCAAACCTATCACTACAGTAGCTCTATCTAGGACATTGAGCACTTTTCTCCCGGACAACGCTGAGTACTTTGATAATCAAGGAGGCCTCCTGGGGACTACTGAAATTACTTAGGTATCCTCTCTCGTTCTGATCTGCGAAATAGTCCAAAGGGGAACGAAGATGGCGTTAAAATATTTTCCAAACCTATAACTACATTAGCTCTATCTAGGATATTGAGCACTTTTCTCCCGGACAACGCCGAGTACTTTGAAAATCGAGGAGGCTTCATGAGCACTCCTGAAATCCCTAAGGTATCCTCTCTCCTACTGATCTGCGAAATAGTCCAAAGGGGAACGAAGATGGCGTTAAAATATTTTCTAAACCTATCACTATAGTAGCTCTATCTAGGACATTGAGCACTTTTCTCCCGGACAACGCCGAGTACTTTGAAAATCGAGGAGGCTTCATGAGCACTCCTGAAATCCCTTAGGTATCCTCTCTCCTTCTGATCTGCGAAATTGTCCAAAGGGGAACGAAGATGGCGTTAAAATATTTTCCAAACCTATCACTACATTAGCTCTATCTAAGATATTGAGCACTTTTCTCCCGGACAACGCCGAGTACTTTGAAAATCGAGGAGGCTTCATGAGCACTCCTGAAATCCCTTAGGTATCCTCTCTCCTTCTGATCTGCGAAATAGTCCAAAGCGGAACGAAGATGGCGTTAAAATATTTTCCAAACCTATCACTACAGTAGCTCTATCTAGGACATTGAGCACTTTTCTCCCGGACAACGCCGAGTACTTTGAAAATCAGAGAGGCCTCTTGGGGACTACTGAAATCAGTTAGGTATCCTCCCTCCTTTTCATCTGCAAAATTGTCCAAAGGGGAACAAAGATGGCGTTAAAATATGTTCTAAACCTATCACTACAGTAGCTCTATCTAGGATATTGAGCACTTTTCTCCCGGACAACGCCGAGTACTTTGAAAATCGAGGAGGCTTCATAAGCACTCTTGAAATTACTTAGGTATCCTCTCTCCTTCTGATCTGTGAAATAGTCCAAAGGGGAACGAAGATGGCGTTAAAATATTTTCCAAACCTATCACTACAGTAGCTCTATCTAGGACATTGAGCACTTTTCTCCCGGACAACGCCTCGTACTTTGATAATCAAGGAGGCCTCCTGGAGACTACTGAAATCACTGAGGTATCCTCTCTCCTTCTGATCTGCGAAATAGTCCAAAGGGGAACGAAGATGGCGTTAAAACATTTTCCAAACCTATCACTACAGTAGCTCTATCTAGGACATTGAGCACTTTTCTCCCGGACAACGCCGAGTACTTTGATAATCAAGGAGGCCTTCTGGGGACTACTGAAATCCCTTAGGTATCCTCTCTCCTTCTGATCTGCGAAATAATCCAAAGGGGAACGAAGATGGCGTTAAAATATTGTCCAAACCTATCACTACAGTAGCTCTATCTAGGACATTGAGCACTTTTTTCCCGGACAACGCCGAGTACTTTGAAAATCAGAGAGGCCTCCTGGGGACTACTGAAATCAGTTAGGTATCCTCCCTCTTTTTCATCTGCAAAATTGTCCAAAGGGGAACAAAGATGGCGTTAAAATATTTTCCAAACCTATCACTACAGTAGCTCTATCTAGGACATTGAGCACTTTTCTCCCGGACAACGCCGAGTACTTTGATAATCAAGGAGGCCTCCTGGGGACTACTGAAATCACTTCGGTATCCTCTCTCCTTCTGATCTGCGAAATAATCCAAAGGGGAACGAAGATGGCGTTAAAATATTGTCCAAACCTATCACTACAGTAGCTCTATCTAGGACATTGAGCACTTTTCTCCCGGACAACGCCGAGTACTTTGATAATCAAGGAGGCCTCCTGGGGACTACTGAAATCACTTCGGTATCCTCTCTCCTTCTGATCTGCGAAATAATCCAAAGGGGAACGAAGATGGCGTTAAAATATTGTCCAAACCTATCACTACAGTAGCTCTATCTAGGATATTGAGCACTTTTCTCCCGGACAACGCCGAGTACTTTGAAAATCGAGGAGGCTTCATTGACACCCATGAAATCCCTTAGGTATCCTCTCTCCTACTGATCTGCGAAATAGTCCAAAGGGGAACGAAGATGGCGTTAAAATATTTTCCAAAACCTATCACTACAGTAGCTCTATCTAGGACATTGAGCACTTTTCTCCCGGACAACGCCGAGTACTTTGATAATTAAGGAGGCCTCCTGGGGACTACTGAAATCACTTAGGTATCCTCTCTCCTTCTGATCTGCGAAATAGTCCAAAGGGGAACGAAGATGGCGTTAAAATATTTTCCAAACCTATCAGTACAGTAGCTCTATCTAGGATATTGAGCACTTTTCTCCCGGACAACGCCGAGTATTTCAAAATCAAAGAGGCCTCCTGAGCACTACTGAAATAACACTTATCGATTACCCAGTCCTTTTCAGCGTAGATCATGTTAAAATATTATCCAAAACTATCAATACAGTAGCTCTATCTAGGACATTGAGCACTTTTTTCCCGGACAACGCCGAGTACTTTGAAAAACAAAGAGGCCTCCTGGGGACTACTGAAATCAGTTAGGTATCCTCCCTCCTTTTCAGCTGCAAAATTGTCCAAAGGGGAACGAAGATGGCGTTAAAATATTTTCTAAACCTATCACTACAGTAGCTCTATCTAGGATATTGAGCACTTTTCTCCCGGACAACGCCGAGTACTTTGAAAATCGAGGAGGCTTCATGAGCACTCCTGAAATCCCTAAGGTATCAAAAAAGGAGGAGGTAATGCTCACACCGGCGAATACCGTAACCCCCCCCCCCCCAATTTGGCCTGAAAGGAGGAGGTAATTCCTATCATGATAACAGAACGGCCACAGGGAGGGAGGGGGGGGGAGGAATATTTG
>OY744521.1:123206797-123264297 GCA_963556195.1 Sepiola atlantica
TATTAAAGCACAATTATCTACAAGGGAAATAACTGAAACAAAATATGTTATTTTCTATGCACCAAGTGTTACCTTCAGGGTTAAACAACATACAATGTGAGAGGGTGAAAGTGATAAGTTTAGTTATTTTTACTAGATGACAGTGTTATTATAGTTTAGACATTAAAATCCAATAATAAGACAATGTTTACTTATTGCGGGGTAGTTTTTTCCCCATAATTTATCGTTATTAATCCATTGGGATTTTTTTCTCCTTTTTTTCCTTTTTCGGTGGTGGGGTGTTTTAATTTTTGGAATTTTTTTATTTTTTAATTTCTAGATTTTAATTTTCAATTCTCTGACACCGGAGATGAAGAGAAGGCGATCAGAGGTCAGTATTCCGAAGTACCACAAACATTTTTATTTGTTAAAATTTTGTCAAACATATTTTTTCTTGATGTTAACTATTTCCATTTTACTATTGATTTATCATGACGACGTCATCATTTTTTTATCTAAATGCGAAATTTTTTTTCATTCATCACACGTATATTACTATCAAACAGCTTACCGTTATTTAAATTAATAATACAACAGAGTATTTTCAAATATTGTATTTATAGTAGAAAACAAAGACCTAAATACAGCCATTTGGAAGCCTAATTTTCACAACTATTTTGAAACAGTTTATAATAAATTAATGTTTGGTGTAATTCATTCGTAATTTTATTGTCCTATTTTCCTATTCTTGTCGGCATTAACAGTAATTAATAGGTACGTGCAAAATCAAGGGCCGATTCCCAAAATGTAAACACATTTTGACCCTCTATAATTCAGGAAATCAACCAATTTTAATGAAATTTTCAGTATTTATTCATCAACGATCTCGGAATATAATGAAATCATTATTTTTTCTTAAAATCTTAGTGAAAATGTATTATTTGTTGAAAACAAAATGCACATTTACTAAAGTTATATTTTTAAGTATTAATTTAAAAAATGCATGAGTTTTTTTTAATGAAAATAAAGCACTGTAGATGTTAACAATAAAAAAATATTATTTTTAAATATTCATATATATTACGAATACGGCCCTTAAATTCCGTCTTAATAAAATCACTATAACTCGAAGACAAAATTAAGTTCTTTTATTAGCGATGTTATCATTCAATAAAGCATTGTGTAATCAATATTTTCACCAAAAAAATAATATAATATATTTATGTGAATTTAATAATTAATTTCTGAGAAAATTTTAAATGCGATATAATTATATTTCCCTTTCGCGCATAAACGTTTCATCATCAGCGTAAGAAATTGTTTTTATAATCTTGAAAATAAACAAAAAACTGATAAAAATGAGGATCACGATCATTACGGTAAAAATAATCTTAAAAATTGGATAATTTCTACTAACGATTGACTTGGATAGGTATGGTGGCCCTGTTCTGTTATAAACAGGTGGGATAATCCCTTCAACTACCACTCACCCCTCATACACCACCCTCAAAATTTTATTTTTAGAGATTCTACAATTTCGTTAATTTCACTTATCATCGTCAATTATTTGGAAAGATAAAATGTAAGTTCGTATTTGTTTTGTCATTTTTTCATTAATAAATATTATTTAAAAAGTGTAAAACAATTATTTATTAATAAATAAATAAATAGAATTCAAATATGAAATTTTCTTTCAAAATTGAATTCTATTTATTTATTAATAAATAATTGTTTTAACATTTTTTCAATGAATAAATTGTCAGTGTAGTCATTGACTTTAATTTACTTTTTCACGCTTAAAATTTTAAAAATACACTTTTAGCTTTATTTTAAAAAGAATTAATGTAATTTATCGTTACGACCCGTTAAGAATAAATGGAGTAACTAAAGTTTTTAGTTATCATGTAAAAAAAATTATAAAATTGGCGCAGTTCGTAACGTAAAAATAATTTTTAACATTTTTTAAAAAGTTTTATTTTAAATTCTATGGAAAAACAAATGAAACAGATGTCATCAATAATTTCACTGAATTCAAAACTAATACCAAATGAAATATGAATTATTTTTGTTAAAAATAAATAAAATCTTAATTGCGTACATTCACAAATATTTAAATTAAATAAGCATTTCTTTTTATTACAACAAAATAAGAGTACTTAAATTAATAAAATTTCTTTATAACCTTAAAAAGGATGAAGAAAGTAATGGATAATAATTTTTTAATTTCTATAAACTATTAAAAAACTATTTTTACATATAAAATTAAAAATTAAAAATTATTACATTTTTGTCTTTCATACATTCTGCATAGCGAAACGACTTTGTTTACCGATTGACTGCATGCCGGATTTTACTAAACTATAACATTTGGGGGGGGGGGTATAATTTAGCTAATTTTTAGTAAAACGTAAGTAATTTTTTGTTTTAATTCAGTATCTTATGACTTAAATTTAATAATTATCTTTGAAATAGTTCCAGAAAACTTATATTTATCTTTCAAGGGATTTTTACAAGTAATTTCTTCAAAGTTCAAAATTCACTGAATTTTTGTTTTTCTTTAGCCGTCGTGATAACATTTTTCATTATAATTTTTTTTCACACGTAAATATGCATTTTTTTCCTTTCAGAGATTAAGTTTAAGCTTTTATCATTCAAACACAATCAAAGTTTACACGATAACTATTATGATGTTTATTAGACCTCTTTTGGAAAAGGTCGGGTAACATATAATAGAAATATGTCGAGAGTCGTACACGGTCCAAACGGTGACTTGAATGACTTGCCTCTCCGTCTCATCGTGAGAGTTGCCTCCCTTTCGTCGCCCTTGGAGCATCTCATTCTCCAATCTCAGGAAGGGGTACCAGCTTACTCCACATCAATAACTAATTTTAAAATTAATGATAAGCGCTTTTTAATAATCATAGTCCGTACAAGACACGAACATTTTTCCACGTACCTAGTAATTAATTAAAATGAATTAATAAAAAAAAATTATGAATTACCAATACCTTTCTTAAAATATTATGTTCATTAATTTTCAAGGTAGTTAATTTAAATAAAAACTATTAGTTTTTTTTAATTGCAATACATTTATATTAAAAATATGTGATATAAGTTATACACTTGAAAAGAATACTTCCAGCTAGATTAATAGCCGCCAGGTGGCGGGTAGTTTTTTGCTCGTTTAATATAATACTTAAAATGTGAGCTGTTGGGTCACTCGGGTTAGACTGTTTGGACCAGGAAAAAAATATCCCCCTCCAAAGGTAATGCATGGGAGGGTGGCCTTCTAGGACCGAACCGAATTATACCAAATTCATTCAAAGGGGTCTAGCCTCTAGCGAACCAAATCCTAGAATCGGAATGTGCCAAGTATTCTTCTGTTGGTATGAAAGGAAGAACCGAAAATAAAACTTTATTTACATGCCTTCCATGACAGTAAGATGTGATCCAAGGTCGGTTTAATGTGTGTGTGGGGGGACCAGCACCCCCCCCCCCCCCGATTTAGAGTACACAAATAGCTGTAAACGGAACGTCGGTATTCCACAATAGGGGCACCTCATGCGATAAGAATTATAAATAAACACCCCTTCCCAAAGGAGGATGGTAATGCCTGGGAGGATAGCCTCCTGGGAGCAAATCGAACCATGTATTATTCCGACATAGAAGGATCTGCCAAGAGACAAGACTGTCTCTAGGTTGCCAGAATGATGCCAATAATTCTCTCGGATGGTATGAAATAAAAAGTGAGCTTGCAAAGCCAGTTAAATTTTTTTTTTTTAAATAAAAAGATAAAATCCCAAAATTAGTCTCTCTCTCTCTCTCTCTCTCTCTCTCTCTCTCTCTCTCTCTCTCTCTCTCTCTCTCTGCAGCTACGAGTTAAATAGTATTAATACTGTGGTGATATGGCCTATTGTTCATCATGGACTATTCCAATCTTCTGTTGTATAATTTGCTTTATTATCTTTGACTGTTAATAAACAGAGAGGGGGGGAGAGAGAATGGGAGGGGGTGACTAAAGCGAGAATAATAAATACTGTCTAAAATAAAGGCCGCTGGTCAAACTACATAAAGTCAGAGAGGGTGAAAGTGATAGATAGAAAGTGAGTAAAAGATGCAAATTTTTAGAACAATCAATTTTGAAGTTCTTCTGTTTTTCTTTTAAATAATTCAATTCCAAAAGTGACGAATATTTTAGCTTGTATTCTGTATGATTAAAATATATATTAGGGCAACAAACATTATACATTTGGTATGATAATAGCTAGACATCACTGAATTAAAACTTTTTAATATTTTATTTTAATTTTGTATGTTGTTGCATTAAAATAAACTTTTTGTGCGTAAATATATAGAAATATATTTCTCAGTTATTTGTTTATGTATTCGTTATTGATTATTCTGGTGGAATTTCAGTTTCATCTCTATAACTAATAGAGATTTGGTATCTGTCTGTTTAAAGCCGAAATTAGACTATTACTTCTATTAATGATGGAGATTTGGTATCTGTCTGAAGCCAAAACTATACTATTATTATTTTTCAATGCTTAATTCAAGGGGTAGTGTACTATGTGTTCTGTTATTATGAGACCATCCTCCCAGGCATTATCCCCTCTTTTAGGGGGCTAGTGTAATCTCTGTTCCCATGAGACCATCCTCTCAGGCATTAGCTCCTCCTCCTTTGGGAAGGAGAAGTTTAGTATCTGTTCATTCGTCATATATACTAGCAAAAAATATGCGACCAGAGGAAGGATATTTTTGTGAGTTTAGATAATAATTCCAGTTTTGGTAGTCTTTTAATTTTATTTTTTTTAATGGAAATCGCTCCAGACAAGGCATGAAGCCATTTGATGTAAGGGGCTAACAAGAACGAAAGATGATTATCGCAGAGACAGGAGATACCTATTGACCTTAGTCTAGAGAAGACTAAGGCTATAGGTAGGAGGAAGACAGTCTGCAGGAAGAAAGTTCTACAACCCCACAGTTCTTGGAAAAAAAGCTACGGGAATAAGAAGCTGTATTACAATGAAGTATCAAAACAGCGAATTGATAGAAACTACTAGACCAACGAGTCAAACGAACTGGAACAAAAGAAGCATAGGATAGATCAGGAAATTCTGAAGAAAACGTGCCATAATAGTATTTATAGAAAAGACTGAAACTAGCAACATCACGTCTGTGAGAGAGAGTGTGCAAGGAAAAAGAAAGGGTGGGATCAATCAAGTTACAGATACTTTTGGAAATTTATTTCTATTTGGGGCATGAAAGGGTGGGGAGGTCGACATATTGCCACTGTGCGAATGTATGTCAATGTTGTTTGTCTGGATGTCGTGATGTTACAGTAGCAGCAGCATCATCATCGATGTAATGAAGTCTAGAGGTGACGTCATACCGGTGTCTATCCGGTGTCTTTGGCGCATTTTTTTATTAGTTCCAGCTTGAAGACCCAACAGAGTGGTTCTGTTTTCAGCTGTCTCCGTCTATTTTTGAGAATAGACGTAAAATGTTTGGATGATTTCTCCTCGTTCTTGGAGCAAAAACGATTTATTATGAAATTCAGGGTATCAGAGTGACCCTAATTTTAAGGAATATAATTTCAAGACTTGGAGCCCCTTGGAAGAAACACCTTATGACGAAGAGGTGTTTGATATTTTTGAAGAATTTCATTTATGAAGTAATTTCGAGGACTGAGCCCCTTTGGAATGAAAATGTGAAGGATTGACGAAGAACATTTTTGGAGAATTTCATTTATGAAATAATTTCGAGGATTGAGCCCCTTGGAATGAAAAATGTTGAAAAAAGGACAAAGAGGGACTTTTAAAACGGACATTTCGATAGAAAAGAAAAAGAAAAAAACTGTGCCTGGGAAGATTCTGCAAACAACGGTTACGGTCATGTATATTTGAGTATTATTTTTTATTGTTTTGTGCCTTTTGAGACCTCTTTGTTAAATTTATAAGAAGACTTCTTTGGTCTTTATTGTATGTTTTTTATATGAAAGAAAGAAAAAAAAGGTAGAAGACTTCTTCAGTCTTTATTATATGAACAAAAAAAGGAAAAGAATTAATTTTGTATCCAGTTTCGTTGTGCCAACGAACTAACCACTTTGTGAATTTTCATGTCTTAAGTTTTTTTTAATTTTATCTTGGTTACTAGGGTTAATGTTATTAACCCAGCAGCCAGCCCCATTTTTATGTTAATAAATCTCTATTTTTAACTCTATCGAACCTCTTATTTTTTCTTTTCACCTTGTCGTGTTTTTTTATGCTGTGTTATCACCATTTTGTTACCAAGTAATTCGGATTTTGCTAACAACCTCAAAATTACGATAGTACGTTTCTGAACCTGGGACAGAGATTTAATAGCCCAAATAGTACAACATTTTCTTACTCTCTGAAATTGTTTTTTTTTATGAAAACTTTTATTTTGCAAAATAATTCACAACGTTTAGTGATTTTACTGGATGATGGTTTAAAAATTAAACTCTAATAAAAAGACAATTAGGTAAATTCAATCTTTAATCTCTTGGAGTTCACCTGAGAAAAAGAACATGAAATTATACGTTTTAGTGTGAATTCAACTAATTAGATTACAAAAGTTCTTACTAATAATTTTTTTTTAAATTATGACTTGTTTTTCTAGAGGGGGGGGGTCACTTTCTTATTTATCGATCTTCTATCATTATACTAAAACTGAGTTAATCAACGTTTGTTTCCCTAAGACTTTTTTTTATATATATTTTAATGACACAAAATACATGTTACTATATCCATTGGTTTTGGGGGATTGAGTTATGTTTTTAATTATTCTCATTGTCAGTAATTTACAATGTACTGAAAAACTTACCCATCTCTTACTAAGATTCTGTCTATTACTCTCACCTTCTCTCCATCTAATTTGACCCCTACTCTTATTTTATACGGTATCTACCTCCACCTCTGTCTCTCTCTAAGAGATAAATAAATAAAATATTGGAATAGTCCATGATGGACAAAAGAATCATATAACCACAAGCAGTAATACTATTTAACCCGTAGCTCTAGAGAGATAGAGGGTGGATATAATGAGCAGAAAGAGACTAATTTTGGATTTTGTCTTTATTTTTTTTATATTTAAATGCCTTTGCAAACTCACTTTTCCTGACTCGAACTAACTTTCATACCAAAATAAGACTAACAGAGTCTACGCTATTTTTTAGGATGCCTTGTTCTATGTCGGTCTGAAGTATGGCCCTGTGCAGTTCTAATAGGTCACCTTCCCAGGCTTTACCTTCTCGCCCTTTGAGAAGGGATTAGTTCATTGATAATCGCCTGAGGAGTCCCTACCAGGCAATGTCAGCGGGGCTGCCCAGGCAATTTTTGTTCAACCAGAGTGCTTTTCCTCTAGGGTGCTTGCTTTTCAAATCTCATTTTCCTGACCTTGTGTCTAATTTTCCCGCTATATAGAATTTCGAACAGTTTTAAGCAATTTTACTTTATTCTTAGTTAGTATCGTCGAACCGAGAAAAAAAAAGGATTAGTTGCAACCAGGACTTTGTAGTAGGATTAGTAGTAGGGTTAAGGTGTTTTTTTTAATAACTGAAAAACGCTACTCTTTTATCATAATTCAGGATATATGCAAAATAAAAATGAAAAACGAATGATTCACAAAATAATCCGAAAAAAACAGAAAATAAATTGGTTAATTATCGTTTTCCAACCAAAATGACGGATAATAAATCGTCTGCTATTTTTCTGATTTTTTTCCGACCTAAGTAAACCCAAATAAATTGTTTTGGACTAATTTCTCAACTGTATTTCCTTTAAAATAAATTAAGGTAAATTTGAAATTAGTTCAAAACAATATATTTGGGTTTACTTACTCATTTGTGAGGTCGGAAAAATGGCAGACGATTCATTGTCCGCCATTTTGACTGGCAAACGATGAATTTACCAACAAATTAATATTTGAAAAAAAAATTTTAATCCGCAAAAATCAGACAACAAATTAATAAAGTGGATTATTTATCCTCCTCACTGTTTGCAAAGTCAAACAAAACTAGTCTCTAAAATCTTTAAAGCTAACCGCTTCAATATAACCCAAAATGTTCCCTGTATACAACAAGAATTCCAAGTCGTTTGTAGTCGAAAGGAAGATAAATATGAAATTACTATTTCTGAATAGTAGAACAGAGTAATCTCCCTTCCTGATTTCAGCATATGGTGTGATTATTGTGTCCGCTGCCTCACGCTATAGTAAACATAAACGGCATTTTGCAAAATTAACGGGATTTTTTTTTTTACGGGCAGATGTTTCCACTTCTTTGTCATAAAACGTGCTTAAGATTGAATCGAAATCATAAGGTAAGTTTACTTTAAAGTTTATATCTTTTTATCTGAAGTAGATTTTGGTATTTCTTTTGCTGCACATACGTATTCTTCATCATCGGAATGACGTTCATTGATATAGAAATTCTAAACCACAGAGCTTGAAATTAAAAAGAGAAGAGAAAAAAGCAGGCACATGTGAACGTACAGGATGTCCCGTTTTAAAATGTAGGCTGACTGATTTTAGCCGTAAACACATTTGTAGTTGTAGATTGATAAGTAAATGATGTACAACTTGGGTCGGGGGGGTGGGTGCTAAGATATAACCCCTCCCATCCACAAAAAGTAAAATTTATAATTTTGGAATTTTTTTAATGTTTTTTTATTAATAAAGATGGTACTGTTATCTATCTTGAACCAGCTGTCGTGACGTTCGACTCGGAATCGTTCGGATGTCCTACGCAAACGGCCGAGTGTTGACGAGCCGATTGCGATTAGCCAATCAGCGAGCAGCCGATAACTTTGTTACAAAAGAATATGTCGTATTAACAGTAATTTTGGTAAGTTTTTTTTTTTTGGTTTCTTCAAAAAAATTCCTTGTAAATAAAAATACAGTATTCATTTTATAACAGTAACCTCGCTATGTTTTTTTCCTGCTGTTTCTTCCAAAAAATTCATGTAAATATGTTTAATTTTCTTTGTTTATTTTAAAACATTCCTTACTCTAACCCTAAACCCTAAACCCAAACCCTAACCCTAAACCCTAACCCTAAAAAAAACATTGAAAAAACAAGCAAAACATTATCATAGGAAGCAGCACCGTATCAAAAAATGTCGGCTGCTCGCTGCTTCAGCTCGGCAACTCTCGGCCGTTTGCGTAGAACAGCCGAACGCTTCCGAGTCGAACGTCACGACAGCTGGTTCAAGATAGATAAGAGCACCATAAAGATTAGGGTACTTGTAATGAATGGGTATCCAGAGGAGTTCAGGGCGATCTTCTAGTTTGACGTCGTAAATTATCGAGGAAATTGTTGAGCTCGTTAGGCCACGCCCACGCCATATTTGGAGTGCCCATATATGAATTGAATGCTTGTTTACGTTTTGATTTTTTTTTTTGGATTTTTGGACACAATATATTTTTAACATTATTGTTACACCATTATTTAATTATTTTTACACCATTATTTAACAAAATAAATAGATTTTTATACGATATTTTAAACATTTATTTACAATGTTACACGATATATTGTTGTGATATACAATGCAACATTTTCTGGAAACACTGTGAAAATGGTTCTATGATCCACACGGATGAGTGGAGATCATATAGCGGAATCCGAGATTAAAATATATTGTGTCCAAAAATCCAAAAAAAAAAAAATCAAAACGTAAACAAGCATTCAATTCATATATGGGCACTCCAAATATGGCGTGGGCGTGGCCTAACGAGCTCAACAATTTCCTCGATAATTTACGACGTCAAACTAGAAGATCGCCGAGTTCAGTATTTACGAAGTCAGTCCAAAGTATTGACGGATGCTATCGAATCAGTCCCGAATCTTGACGCAAAATGCTCGACGAACAGAGAACAAATTTTTTTTTTTTCAAAGAATTTATTCAACGAAAACTGATAGTTTGTTTGACCGGAAGGGGGCAATGTTTCTAAGTGTTTAATTAAGGTTAAGTTCAATTACCCTCTGCCCCTTGTGTTAAGAATTGGGTGCTGTTGCTTAATAAACATCTAGAGTTTGCATGCGTGACGTAATCGTGGCGTAAGCAGTTCCGACTACGAACGGAGAAAGCCGAATCTAAATAACAAATATAACACGTGCTTAATTATTCTTACCAGACGACTGTTCTTTTTTTTTTTTTTTAAATAAAATGATGCATTTCCAACTGTAATTCTTCTAATACTTTTCATTTTGAAATTGTTGATACCAGACGATATTTTTATTCAGCCCACCATTAACATCATGCCTATTTTTTTATATCCAATTTTTTTACAACTAACTGTTATAAAAGTTTGTTTTGCGTGTTTTTCTTTTCGGACCGGCTGCTTTATTTACTTTTTTCCGTAGATAGTTAAAAATACAAATTTAGCCTCACCTGTGCACTTATGAAAAAAAAAAACTACTGACTAAAATACGGTCATAGCAAATACAAAAACACAATTGAAATGACAGTTTGCGCAAAAAAACCAAAAAAAAAAAACCTTGCTTATGCAGTTTACGAACCGGGCTATTTTTTAGATATGGATTTTCAAGTTAAATTCAATTTCTACGGTTTCGTTAGCTGAGTGTACAGAATAGTTAATCAACCCCCACCTCCCCATGTTAAGAATGGGTTTCTAAATTATAACGTTATTATTTCAGCTCGGTTCGTATATAGAAAATGAGACGACGTCCATTTCTGATACATAAAACAACTTTATTGAGTCTTCCTCGTTAGTACGTGAACAAAAAAAGTAAAGGGGTTAGTATATCCATTGGTATGGACGAAGGCAAATGTAAAGGAAGTCCATTACTATAATTTCCCATTAGTAGGAAAGAGAGAATAGTTAATAATATTGAATGTGTGTACACCGGCTACGATGTCAGGGCGTGTCCATGTGTGATATAAGTATGTGTGTCTGTACACAGGTGTGAAAGTCAGTTCACATGTAAGCAGTTATGTTTGTGTGTTATATTAAGTCCACGTGTATAAGGCAGTAGCCCTTTTGGCTACTTGTCGAAGTCGAATCCAGGGCCAAAGGCCTGGGAAATGTCTGTTGCGTCTCCAGAGAGGGGACGTGTGCCTAGCAGTGCCAAAGAAGGAAATAAAGAGAGGAGGCGTCTCGTGCCGCAAAAGAAAAAGAGCGGATGGCGCTCAAGTGTTTATATAGTTAGGCGAATCTTGGATGGCTAGCGTAAGAGAAGGCCACTAATTATTCAAGCCAAGGAGGAAGTAGATTGCTTGAACCAACTAATGGGCAGCTAAGAAGTCATCGATATTTAAACAATTGGCGGCAGTGTACCGGCCCATAGAAAACTGCTACACGTAAACTATATAAGTACTCAAACGTTTATAAACAAGTTTGCGTTACATATATTGGAAAAATATACACAAACTAACTTTTTTTTTTTTTTTTTTTTACTTTTCTAAGTTTTGTATTGAGCTCAGCGGACGACGACGGACAGGCAGATAAGAGGAGGGGTTCGTCAAGGAATTGGAAGGAAGCTGCTGGTCAACCACCGGGTAGGCTTCTGCTATCTGCGCTAATATGGAGACGAATGGGTTGTTTCGAAACTTTTGTCTCCACATGAATTCACGCAGATAGCTGTCTAAGAGTTCCCTGCTGGTGCCACATTCTTTTTTGTTTCTTTGCTTGGCTTCCTTTCACATTCTTTCGACATGGTTGGTGGTCGCCCTCGTTAATGGGTTCACGAAAATTCGACTGTGGTTCACGATCAGGTGTTCATGCCCATCCTCCTCTCCTAACTTACTGTACGCCTTCCAACAGTCTGATATGACCGTGGTCCCAGGCAAGACGAATTTTTTTACTATTGGAAGGAGGGTTTCGACGTTCCTGTTGACCACCGTCACAAGGAAACAATCCTTCTCTGCGGGGTCGTATCCCCCGAAGACCCAGAGCGGCTCAACGACCCTACCGACGTTGTTTTTTCTGCAGTTAAACACAGACGAGTCTATCTCAACCATATGTCCTGGGCCCCCAATCCGACGCGGATATCATAAAAAATGATCTTCGCGAACCTCCCATAGAAAATTTTTCCAATTGGTCTGTGTGTCGGTTGATAGGACGCCGCATTCCTTCCGCAGATTCTTCGACGTTGCCATTTCCTGGGACCACAGGTATATCAGCTTTAAAATTTTTGCGATGTCCATTCTGGATTGAGAAAAAAATGTGCCACTTCTCACGGAATGTCAGGCGCGACAGTTCGCGAGAGTTAACTGTAGTACACAGCTCTTCGTAATTCATTGTTGTTGTTGTTTCGTTTTGTTTTTTGGCAATTCCGGGAAATAAATAAGATGCACTGGCTTCGAACAAATATTTGCATCTTCAATTGATTTAAATAATGCTTAGAAAAATTATCGTCTGCTTATTGACCACTGATTGGCTAATCGCTCGGCTAATCGCTCGGCTTCTCTTTCTCCCACCATTCGGCTCGTCATCTCTCGGGTGTTTACGTAGCATGCCCGAACGCTGTCGACACGAACTCATGGAGATTGGGTCAGGATCTGAGTAAGTACTGTCGAGTTTGACACGTTTTATTCACGAATCATTGGCGTTGGAAGACCATTTATTCACAGAGTATTAAAGCCTTTAAACTGGCGAAGGCTGTTTGTGTCTTTTGAGAATTGTAATTACTCCGTTATCTTCATTATTTGTTTAAACCTTAGAAGTACTTACTCTCCTCATATTTGTATAATATCATTCATCGTTGGTTGAAACGACAATTGTCTAACTGTTTGAAAAGCAGTTTATTTTGGCTTATAGTAGGCAGCTTGTATGCTGTTCCTATTTTATTTTGTTACAAGGTGTTTGTCCTTACAGGTTGAATTCCCGCAAGGGGAATATTTGCAAGTTTTTGACTCCCCTCGGGGACTCTTTTGTAAAATAAAATATTTTCCTTTTGATTTCAAACAAGACCACTTTTAATCTTATTTCTTTTCTCACCCTCCCTTTTATTTTATCTTTTTTGTTTTTTGCGGGTCATTTCTACCAAGTCGTATTTGTCTGAAAATTTGTGACATTTTGCAAATATATTACCCTTCACGCTGCATGAAACTGTGCGTGCGCCTCTTCCCCCACGTTTCATTCTATTGAGCCGTTACTCTAAGAAGGGTTAAACTTATCTTTATTTACTAACCCGCTACCTAAAACTTTCAATTACCTCCCCGCCCACTAAGTGTGTTTCTTAATAGTCCCCTCATAAAAGATTCTTTGAACTGCTACAATTTCCTTACACGGTCTTGGTTGAATTAGGAAGAGATTATTTTTATATTATATTTCCCTGGGCAGACGTCTCTATTTGTCTTTTTGTAAATTTTAAATTCTGTCTACTGTAAACCACACGATTTCTGTCGAGTTGTCTTCATCTTTTCTTTGCAAGTGCTTACAAAGGTATGATCATGACTGCTTTAGACTTATTAAAGTCAAGGGTTAATTTTGAATCTGAAGGAGCTATAATTGAAAATTGGCTGGTGTCGATAGATCTTTTAAGCGAACAGATTTGCGACAGTCATTTGGAGGAAGAGGTGGACGAGTCAGTGGTTGCTACTGATTACAGTATTGAGGTGAGGTTTGTCTCGGATGTTAGGATGGACCTCTTCAGTTTAGTTAGCCAGTTTGACAGTGTTTCTGTCAACGCCCCTGTGAGTTCTGGGAGGGCGCCTATTCCCTATGAGTTAGTGCCTCAGTTAAATTGCCCTAATTTTGATGCCAGCTCGTTGGAAACAGAAAAGATTGCATTCAAAAACTTTTATCGCAGTTAGAAAACTGTGTTACGAATGTCGTGTATAAGTCACTGCGACTTCAGATCTTGAAAAGTTACCTCTCTAGTTATGCCTTTTAAATCGTGAGACCCCTAACCATTTCTGAGGATAATTATCAGGTTGTGTTAGACGTCTTGGCTGAAGAGTTTTTAGATCAGGAGTGTATCATTAACATAATCTTTGGGCAGATCCTTAGTTCAAAACCCTCGTTAACTGAGGACTATTGTTGAGTCAAGCATTTTTTGACAAATGTGAAGGCGGATCTCCTTGAGCTAAAAAGTTATTTTAACATAGACTGTTTGGAGGGGGAAGCTCAGGCCACAAAGTGCTGAGTCATGGAATAGTCTCCAAACTGCCTGAAGTTTTAAAAATGGAGATGATCCGTACTGTTGGATTGAATTATCCTTTCTGGGACAAATTTTCTATGTCCTATAACAGCATTATACGGACCCTCCATAGAATAAAGCCATGTGCAGCTAGTGGCCTTAAGCCTGAAAGGCAGAAGAAGCCCAGCTATTCCTATGCTGGGAGAGCTGGGAACATGACCTACAAAATGGGTCCCTTTAGTGGAAAACCGACAACCTTGGAAAATGTCAGGGTCAACTCAAAGGTAATTTGGTTTAAATGCAATTTTTGCATGACTAACGAACATATTTTTTCTTTTCTTTGTAAAAAAAAATATGCTTTGTTAGAAGAGTGACTTGCACGGTGCAAATCGACTAATTTATTAATTTATGCACTTTATTTACTAGTCGTTTGCATCCTGCTTCCCGTTGTCTTGGCAAGACTGATAGTCTTAGCTACCAATGTTGGCAGTGCAACAGCAGAAGTCACTGTGATGCTCTTTACTTGGTGATTAAGAAAGCTGATGTAACATCTAATGTATGTTACCAAATTAGAGAACAGCATCAGGATCCATCATGAGCATCAGGATCATTAAAGGAGGTATTAGCAACACTTTAATTGCTTCTTAGACACCTGGAGTCAACGATCTTACCTGTCGAGTGAGTTGTTGGACTGGATAGGATATAAGGAAGGGCTAAGTGACTCTAGAATGCATGATGTTAATACCTTTCTTGATTCTGTCCGGAAGAGTATGCGAGAAGTTAATCTGTCTGTAGTATTAGCAGAGTGAACCCGTAAGATACTCTTCTTGATTCATGATGATATCGACATGAAATTCACTCTTCTTGGATTAATGCCGGCAGTCAAGAATTTCTTTGCAAAGGCATTAGATTTTTCGAGTGTCAGGAATGATACGATCCATGTTCACAGACTTTGGTGTGGATCTGTTGCAGTAGTTGGATTCTATGAACTTGATCAGGTTCATGAATGAATATGCATGAGAGTTCCATCAGAGCATTATTCCCTTTGGTAATGTTGAACATTTTCTGTTTCCAGAGAAGAGTTCTGCTGCTGGTTGCTGGTCGGAGGTAGACACTTATCAGAACATTATCTCCCAGTATTCTGCATGGCCTGTCATGCATGTGAATTATGTGATGAGTCCCAAGGCTGACTATCTCGATTCTTGTCAGATGTTTGAAGAGTCTAGTGTGGAGCAGAAGCTGGACATGATGTTCAGTTTGGAATTATTGGGCTTGAGGGATGAGAACCCTATAAGCAGCTATGATAAATCCAAGATTGACTCCTTTTGCGACGCCATAGTTTATAAGATCTACTCATACTATGTTGAGCTGTTTTGGGATGAGGACAATATCAGGTATTCCCTTCTAATCACAACGTGTCATTGGGGGTTCTTGACCGAGTAGTTACGAGTCTGATGAAGAAACAGCTCTATGAGGACTACTGTAAGGTTTTTCTCAAACAAGAAAGGAGGTTTTATTGAATGATGCTATATCGAGCTGGCACAGTATAAAACCCACATATGGATCCCGCACCAGCCTGTGTTTAAAAACGACTGCCAGAGTACTACTAAAATACAGCCTTTGTTTAATTGTTCCCTTAAAACAGGTGGTTGTCCTTTTCTAAATGAAGCAGCCTACCCGGGTATAAATCTGTTCAGTGACATGTTAGACCTGTTGCTTAAATTTAGGACTGAGAGGTATGTGCTGCTGGCTGACGTCAGGAAAGCCTTCCTCATGATTAGATTGAAAAAGAACTGTTTTTTCTTGAAGTTAGGCCAGGAGTCAGTTTGTTATCGGTATAACACACTTATCTTTGGATTTGTTGCCAGTCCTTTTATTTTGAATTGTGTAATAAACAAGTATCCAGAGAATGCTTGCATTGAGATACTCGGGAGCCATTTCTATGTGGACAATTTGATTAAGATCCATAATTGCCCTGACAAATTGCTGTCTTTGTACCAGGAAGCTGGTGAAATTATGTGAGAGGATAATTTCCTACTCAGATCCTGCAACTCTAATGAGGTGCAGTTAGGGTCTCAATCGGAAAGAGATGGAAGTTTGATGGTTCACAATTCTTCCTATGAGAAGATACTAGGTTATTTATACAATCCTAGTATGGATAAAATGCATGTTTCCTGAAGTTCCCTCCGTGCTGGCACGAGCACTAAGCGAAAGATACTCTCTCAAAACTCCAGCGTATTTGACCCCTTATCGCTTTGTCTCCCAGTTACTATCAAAGGGAAACTACTCTTGCAAGCGTTGTGGAAATTAAAGTTTGACAAAGATGCCTAGATTCCAGACGAGTATCAGCTGTCCTGGAATAGTTTGTTTGGAGACCTGATGTTACTAGACACTCTGGAATTTCCTAGACACGTGGTGGACAGTTCATCTCCTGCTCACCTGGTGGTGTTCTGTGATGCTTCTCAGAAGGCCTATGAGTTTGCTGCTTATTTTGTGCAGAGGTCCTCTGTAAATTTAATATTTGACAAATCAAAAGGTGGCTTCTTTGGCGAGTAGAACTTTGCCAACCTTAGAGTTGCTCTCCGTTTATTTGGCGCTAAAATGTCTCCCTAATTTACTGAAGGCTTACTCTGGTATGGTTTTCTCTGATATGTCTAGAGCTGTTGATGCTCAGATTATTTTGTCTTGGGTGTGGTCTGATACGTCAAAGACTAAAAATCAGTTTATAAAGAATAGGTTGAATGACATTAAGCAGAATGTGAGTGTGATAGGGGAAAATACCTTGTGGATATCAGATTTAAATATGTCCATACTTCAGAGAACCCTGCCGACTTGATCACTACAGGTATTTCTCTGGAGAAATTTAAGATTCAGCTTGGATTCTGGCTTTGTGGGCCGACTTGCTTGACTGGTGACCGTTTGTTAGTGAGCTGAATTGTTTGAGTGCCGACAATGCATGGTTGTTTTATCTAATGTCATCCAAAATGTGGGACCTGTTCCTAACGAAGCGGCATATTCGGTTTAAAGAGGTATTCTTCTCTTGCTAAGCTGATGAGGGTGGCTACCTATTTGTTTAAATTTGTGAATGGATCGAGGAATATCGACAGGGATCTTGCACTATGTGCTAAATTGCATTTATTGAGGCATGTGCAGTCGTTGTTTTTTGCGAGGAGAAGCAGTTTTTATTAAATCCTCAGGATGGTCGGGTACCTCACTTGGTTGCTAACTTAAACCTGTTTTTAGATTCTGATGGTTTGATCAAAACCCGAGGAAGGATCGGTAAAGCCTAATTTTATGATTATGAGGTTTTGTACCCGGTACTGTTGTCGAGAAATGCACACCTTACTCGACTTATGGTTTTAAATAGCTATCAGGAGTGTCAAGTTTCGTTTGTCTCGTTTCTGGATACCAGGCGGTTAAAACTGTGATTTCCTCATGTAGTTTGTGTAGGAAATACAACTCTATATCCTTTAGGTCACCTAAAGTAACTAACCTGCCTAAGCATAGAGTTAGTTTGATTCGTCCTTTCCTACACACAGGTGTAGACTTTACTGGGCACTTGCGAATACAGACAGACAAGGGAGATAAGAAGGTTTAGCCATTATTGTTCACTTGTTTGTTTTCGCCTCATGTACAGATCACGTATGGCTGTTAAAATGGTTATAATTATGAACTCACCAGAAAGTTCGATAAACGCTGTTCAGAGTCTTGTAGTTTACTGCTTATTTTTTATTAATCAAAACGTGTGGAAAAAAAAGATCTCCATCAGATTGAGAAGTTAAGGAGTAGAAGGAATCATGGTGTAGCGTTTCCACATGTACTTCTAAAATCTATGTTATTTTAGATTTAAAGGTACTTTTTAGGAATAGGTATCCAAGAAAGTTTCAGTACTTACGTCATCAATTCCGAGCTTCACCAAACACTTCCAAGACTGGCGAACGTTAACAAACTTTTCCAAACGAACTGAATGTACGATTAGTGATTATGTTTTGATTTTTAAGTTTTGCAAAAAGTAATTTAATGGAAGAAACTGTTGTGTTTATTTTGTATTTGTAAGTGTATTCTGTAATGTTTTTTTGTTGTTTTGTTTTTTTCCAATGTATTTAATGCAAACTTTTTTTTCCCCAGAAGTTGCATTTTTTTTTCGTTTTATACGCAAACTGTCATGTGAATTTTTGTTTTCAATCTTTGCTATGACCGTATTTTAGTCTGTATTTTTTCCCATAAGAGGGTAAATTTGTAATTTTACTAACCCGAACCCTAACCTTAACTCTGTATAGGTAAAGGAGTTATCTACGCCTGTGTTGAAATAGTAAACGGGAGTTATCTGCCCATGGTACAGGAAGTACCATGAGTTATCTACCCCTTATTACTATATTAGAAACTGTGGGGTAGCCATTTGCAATTCAGTAGTGAACAGCCGACGACTCCACCTAAAAACTAGGGCAGCAAAAGTGACACTACAATCTAGATTAGATCGGACAGTAGTGGCGGGAATAGTACTAATGTTACTATAATTAAGGAAAAGCTCGCGTTTGACTACCAAGGAGCACAAAGCTTCTTTAATTAGAGCTTGGTTAAAGACAAGCAACAAATATGACCCCTGAATTGCGTGCAGAGGAGCATCGACGCACTACCGATCGACATATCGTACATGTCATATTACCGGACGGACGACTTGTGACACCAAACGAAGGTATTTTGGAGTCGTTTCATTCTCACTTCCAGGATCTTTTCACCAGATAGCCCGGTCTGTCTTTAGCATATTTCAACTCCTATTTAGCTGACTTTTCTCGCCTCGAGGCGATCGAAGCAGCTAGGTGCAAAGGTTGCATAATCGAGGATGAAGTCATGGAAGGCCTAAAGTGGGTCGACCTGAATAGATCTCCTGGGATCGATGATTTGCCCTACGAGCTGTATTTGAGGTTGTCGCACATTTTTGTACCCTTGCTGACGGTTTTATTTAACGCTTGGTTTAGGAACGTGTTAATACCTCGGTACTTTACCAGGGGGATTGTTAAATTGTTACACAAGAGCAAAACTGGTGGGGATGGGTCAGATAATTTTCGGTCCTTAATTATGCTAGACACAGAGTTAAAGATTTTGGCCAAGATTTTAGCAAATCGCCTGCAGGGTGTTTTGGCTGGTCTGATTAGCCCCAAACAGACTTATTCTGTGAAGGGTAGGACTATTCAAGATAATTTGCACGCAATACGCTTAATAATTGAGAAAGTCGACACAGAAGTCGTGCTGATCAATTTAGATCAGTCCAAAGCATTCGATAGGGTGAACCATCGTAACTTGGAAGCTATTTTGTCATCGGCCGGTTTGGGCCCGCAGTTTCGCTCCTTGATTCGCCTCCTTTATGCAAACCTCAGTGCGCTGGTGGAAGTGAATGGTTTGCGGTCAGAGTCCTTCAAATTATCCAGATTTCTTCGTCAGGGTTGTCCGCTTTAACCGATGCTCTATGCGCTTGTGTTGGAACCCTCCATCACAGGCTCAGAGTGAACCCGGTCCTATGCGGGGTTACTTTGCCAGGTGCTTACGATGACGTAACAGTGCTTGTAATGAGCAGTGCAGAGATTAGTGTCGCTGACAGAGAAATCAGAATGTATGAAACGGTGACAGGGACCAAAATTAACTGCGATAAGTCTGTGGGCTTGCACATTAATGCCTGAAAGGGTTTATTCCTACAGGGGTCCTTCAGCAAGCTACTCAGCGTCTGGTTTGGTCCTGATCTCCAGCTGGGGAAAAATTGGTCGGAAATATTGAAAGCGGTTCGGTCTGCAGCTGGTCTATGGATCCATAGAAATCTTTCATTAAGGGGGAGACTGGAAGTATGTGTTTCACACCTCTACCCGATGATCATATATCGTTTAGTTTTTATGGCTTCATAGATCCCCTAAGTTTCGTCACCAGATCTGTTATCTACATCTTTCTGAGGGCGGTCTGGGTATGCCAAGCGTTGAGATTCGTGAACGTACACTTTGGTTATACTACCTGGATCGAATGTGTACACCAGTTGAAAGAAACGGTGGCTTCTGGAAGGAAGACACTAAGAAAGCCTTTCCGGCTTTAAAAAGTGTGCAATTGGATCAGAGGGAGGCACACAGGTTGCCCCAAAGCGAGTGCTCCTTTTATCACGAGTGTCGACAGGCTATAAAGTTCCTCTTATGGGGAAAAAAAGCCTCTCTGACACCCAGCTGTTGTCCTGAAAGGCATTATATCGTGTTATTGTGAGGAAATCTATTCGAGATAAGATTGAGGGACTCGGTTTGTCGAGGGGAGAGCTACGCTCAATCGAGCCTTGGGCACCTGGACTAAAGTGCTTCGATAATGACAAAGTATCTCTGGCCTGGCTGATTATTAGAAATGCACTCTGGGTCGGCAAGAAGCTTCATTCAGCTGGCCTTAGGAGATCTCCTATTTTTGTTTGTTGCGGTGACGAAGACGAGACTGTTAGTAACGCATTTCTTTATTGCCGCATCATTGTGCCGCTGGTTGCATATCCGCATATTGAACATAACGTCTTTCAACCTGGAAACTATTAATGTATGTAGCAATTGGGCTCCTATAAATAATAGGCAAAGACGTTTTGTGTTTTATCGCTTGCTAACATTGATGAGAAGTGTGATATGGCAGACACGTATTAAAGTAGTCTACGAAGGTGAGACCTTCGCTGCTCCCGACCTTATTCGAATTTTCAAATATCGTCTGAAGATTCGCATTAGGGCCAAGAAGACGAAACTCCCTTCGGCAGATTTTGGTGAAAGGTGGCTGACAATTGCACGATTGTGTCGAATGAGAGGTGCAAGACTTGAGTTGTACTTGAACGTGCCTTAGGCAAAGAATTTTGGCTTACTCCAACGAACATTGATTTTGTCCCGTTCTAGGCTAGTTTAGCAGATCTGTTTTAGTTATTATTCAGTTAATAACTTAGCTAGTGCATGAATGATTTCATTAGGCCCCCCCGTTTTATTTTTGTCCTTACCCCACCCTCCTGTTTTTTTTTTGTTGTTTTTTTTACCCAATTTAAGTTTTTTTTTTAATTCTCCAGCCCCTTCTCTGACTAGATGACAGATTGCCTGATTTGCCAGAGATGCAAGTCACCTTTCAAGATTTTCAAAAGAGGTGATTATAATAAAGCGTTTGGGCCTGCATCACGTTTCTGACTGGTAAATCTGTATATCTGCCACAGCTTTGAAATGAGGGATCCTTATCCATTGTATATAATTGTCACAGTTTTTTTTTTTTGTATATAAATTGTTTATTACCCAAATCCCCCATTGCATATTATATAATTATGAATTTTAAGTAGAATAATCATGGTACAATTTCTTTTGGTGTAAGGTATATGAATGTGGTATTTTGGTGAATGATGGTCACGAATGAAACTAGCTAAGTTAGATCAGTCAGTATATGTTAGTGAAGACCGATCTTTCCCCGCCCCTTGGCCTTGTGCCGCATTTTTATGATTATTATTGCGAAATAAATAATTTCAGTAGTGAACAGTGACAGACATTGGAAGGGACATTTTCTATACTTTGCGTAAACAAACAAATAAAACTGCCGGGCAGAATAAAAACATGCAAAACAAACGTTTGTAACACAGTTTGGTGTAAATAAATTGAATTAAAAGTCAAAATCAGTCAGAAATCCCCCAAAAGTTTCGGGAGAGGGTGCAAAGGGGAAATGAAATTGGGAGAGGTCATATTCACGAAATATTAGACGGCAAAGACGTAGAAGGAAGCAATGTAGCTGAAAGGGAAGATTGTTAAAGTCGGAAATTGATTATTTTATTTGATTAAGAAAAAGTAAGCGCCTTTTATATTTGTACTAGCAGAACTACCCGGCGTTGTCTGGAGCCATAAAAAAATAGAAGTTAAAAAGTGTGTGTAATATCCTTATATTAAAACTTCTATCTCTCTCCCTCACTCTCTATCTGTCTCTCAATCTTTCTCTCTTTCCCCCTCCTAGTTTTCTCCTCCCTCTCCCCAACACTCTTTTTCCTCCGTCCATCCCATTCTTCTTTCTTGTTTTAATGTGTTTAATAATAATAATAATAATTCATTAACCGGAGCTTTCAGTTTTAAATTTATTGCTTCCAGACAAAGCCGAGTAGAACAAATGGTTCCAGTCAATTCCTAATGCCCCTCATTTCACAATAGTATGAAGATAAATGATGGCGATAAAGACAATAGTTCGAAGAGATTTATTATATACCACTTACAATTTTTGATCCCGGACAACACGCAGTAGAAATGGTCCTGGTCAATTTCTTATTTCTTGTTTCTTGGCACCCCCTTCTCAAGATAAACGATGTAATTTCTGGAAGATTTTGAGGAATTACTCAGTATATTCTTCCAAATTATTATGTAATTAAATTGTTTCCTTTCCAAATTAGTTCATAATTACATTGAAATTATATTGAAAACTTCAGAAAAAACCTAGCCCCCCCCCCCCCTTAACAAAACCTGGCCCAGTTGACCTTCAAACAAAAATTATTATCCTTTAATTTTAGATATTATTCCACCGGGTAACGTAGAGCAAGAATATATCAACTTTGTTAGTGTGTGTTTTGTAGATTTTGAGTTTCAACTGGACAAACATACATACAGAAAACTGCCCTTTATATAATAGACTAGCAGGGATACTCAGCGTTGTATCTGTTCCGATGGATACTGCACCCCATAGACTGGTATTGTCTTTGCCTTCGGAGCTTGATTTACGCCGGTCTATGGGTCTGTCCTGTGCAGTTCTAGGAGGTCCACCCTCCCAGGCTTCGCCTCCCCTCTTTGAGGAGGAGTAAGTTTATTGCTTACTGCCTGAGGCGCCCCTACCGGGGAATGCCGACGGGGCTGCCCAGGCAATTTTTAATGGCCAGAGTGCTCACCTATCGGGCGCTGGCTTTTCAAACCCTACTTTCCTGACCCGACCTTGGGTCACATCTTACTTGTGGGAGTAAGATAAAACTGGCCTTGTGCCTAACTCCTGGAGAGGAGTAAATAAATACTCAGCGTTGCCTTGGGCCATAAAAATAGAAGTTAAATAGTGTGTGTAATATCTTTATATTAACACTTTTATTCTTTCCATGTCTCTGCAACCGTCTCTCTATCTTTCTCTCTTTCCCTTCCCTCATTTTCCTTCTCTCTCCCCAACCCTCCACCCAGCCCATTTCTCTCTCTTGTTTTAATTTGTTGAAAAAAAATGTAATTCTTTCACAATAATATGAAGATAAATAATGTTGATTAAGACAATAGTCAAACAGATTTAATGTACACCACTTACCAAAAGTAATACTGTAATCTTACAATATGGATCCAGGACAATGCCGAGTAGAACAAATTGTTATAGTCAATTTCTAATTTCTTACCTCCGTCCCCACCATTTAAAATTAATTTGAAGATAAATTATGTTGATAAAGGCAATAGTCCGAAGATATTTAATATATACAACTTACAAAAGGTAATACTGTAATCATTCAATTTGTTATCCCGGATAACGCAGAGTAAAGCAAATGGTCCGAGTCCATCCATAATTCCCTGATTTTTCCCCTTATTTTACAATAATATGAAGACAAATGAAGTCGATAGTGTAAATAGATTTAATATATATCACTTACAAAAGTAATACTGTAATTTTACAATTATTGATTCTGGACAACGCCGAGTAGAACAAATAATCCTGATCAATTCCTAATTACCTGTATCGCCTACATTTCATAATAATATGAAGATTAATAATGTTGATAAAGACAATAGTCCAAAGAGATTTAATATATAACATTTACCAAAAGTAACAATGTAATCTTACAATTATAGATCCTGTACAACAACGAGTTGAAAAAATGGTTCCAGTCAATTCCTTATTCCTCGTCTCCCCACCCTTATTTCACACTAATATAAAGATAAATGAAGTAGGTAAAGGTAATAGTCCAAAGAGATTTAATATATATCACTTACCAAAAGTAACAATGTAATCTTACAATTATGGATCCCGGACAACGCTGAGTCGAACTAATGGTCCCGGTAAATTCCTAATTCTCCCCCTCCCCCACATTTCTCAATAATATGAAGTTGATAAAGACAATAGTCCGAAGAGATTTAATATATCCATATAACACTTACAAAAAGTAATTGTGTAATTTTACAATGTTTGATCACGGATAATGCCGAGGAAAACAAATGGTCACGGTCGATTCCTAAAATCTTGTTATTCCCACCCCCATTTCATAATAATGTGAAAATAAATGATGTTGATAAAAACAATAGTCTGAAGAGATTTAATGTATACCACTTACCAAAAGTAATGCTCTAATCTTACAATTGTTGATCCCAGATAACGCCAAGTAGAACAAATGGTCCAGGTCAATTTCTAAATTCTTCCCCCCCCCTCTTGTATTCGACAATAATATGAAGATAAATGATGTTGATAAACACAATACCACTTACAATTTTGGATCCCGGACAACACTCAGTAGAACAAATGGTCCCGATCAATTCCTTATTTCTTGTTCCCCGCCCCCTGAAGATAAACGATGTAATTTCCGTAAGATTTCGAGGAATGACTCAGCATATTTTCCCAAATCATTACATAATTAAATTGTTTTCGTAGTGCAAGAATATCACAACTTTTTAGTGTTTTTTGTAGATTTTGAGTTTTAGCTGGACACACACACATCTTGATAACCAATGCCTTTAAAAAGATGGGTGGTCTCCGCAACGACAACAAGTGCAGATTCTGTCACACAGAAGTGAAGAGTGTGAGCCACCTGACATCCAGTTGTAAAGTTTTGCTTGGGGATGGCTACTATACAATGTGACACAATGGAGTGTGTAAATATCTTCATTGGACTATCAGTAAAAAGTTGAATATCAAGTGTAGCAGCAAGTCTTGGGAGCATATACCAGAAAGAGCAGTTGGAAATAAGTCATACGCCATCCACTATGACTATGCAATCCCTACAACTACATATCTAGAAAACGGAGCTGTTAAGCCTGACATAGTGATATGGGACAAAAGGGAGAAAATAGTAACCCTTGTTGAAGTCAGTGTCCCTAAGATGCTGAAAGAGAAAAGATAACAAAATACCAATGAAAAGAAACTGGAATCTCAGGAAAATCTCCATCATTCCAGTAATTATAGGAGCAACCGGACTCATGAAAAAGAATTTTAAAAACTACCTGGCAAATATACCCCGTGAACCAAGTGCAAGAGAGATGCAAACAGTTGCACTTAAATGGACGGTTTAAAATCTTAAACAGATCTCTTGGCTGGAGTGTCTGAAATAGCGGGTGAATGTCTGGCATCCGGTAGGATGCCTCATCCTCAGTAAAAACAAAAAGATAAGAAAATTTAAGAAAAAAACCCAGGCAACTGTATTTTATGTAATAGAAGAAGATATTTGGGTAAAATTCGGAACGTCAGAACTTGATTCGACTTTCTCCGTTTGCAGTCGGAAGCGTTTCCGTCACGCCTACAAATCTCTAGATACCTATTCCTAAAAAGCATCGATTTAAAAACAAAAACGAATTTTTATTTCTATAGATCTATTCTATAGAAAGCATTAAATTGCAAGATTATCGATTACTAATGGAGATTTGGTATCTGTCTGAAAACAAAACTATACTATTACTTCTATTAGTACTATGCTCAATTCGTGAGGGGGGGGGGGGTAGTGTACTATCTATTCTGCTATCATGACACAATCCTCCAAGGCATTACCTCCTTCTTTTGGGAGGTAGTGTAGTTTTTGTTGCTATCATGAGACCATCCTTCCTAACATTACTCCCTCCTTTGAGAGAGTAATGTATCTATTCTGTTGTCATGATACCATCCTCCCAGGTATTACCTCCTTCTTTTCAGAGATGGGGTGGGGTAGCGAACGTAAATAAGAAACTGTCACAATCGGCTGTACATAAGCAAACTCAACACTTACATTATATAGGCCTATACTAGCAAAAAAATATTTTCTAGTAAAAATGATTGGTGCTTTTTTAGGAAATTTGCAGTCGTGACATAAGCAGTTCCGACTACGAACAGAGAAAGCCGAATCAAGTCCCAAGGCTGCTACACAATACGAACCGAACTAAACCGAATTTTCAAACTAAAATTTAGGTTAGGGTTAGGTTAGAGTAAAAAAAATTTTAAAATATACAGTTTCGTTCGTATTGTATAGATTGGCAAGAACAAAGTTACCAAACATTCTCAGAAGTGCACGGTTAAACTCGGAATTGATAGCAAGTACTGCAGTTGTTTTGGATATCTATTCCTATAACGTAATCCAAAAAAAAATGCAAGCCTCTAAAATCTAAATTTTTGAGAATTTAACATTTTCTTTGACTTTTTAATTTCAATTCACATCTTTTTCAGAGATACAGATAAATAATTTTACATTGTCGTTCATTAATCCCAACACTAACCCTAAGTCCAGGGTGGCGGTCGAAAATGTCGGGATCGATATCCAAATCCTAAATTCGGTAAAGTTTGTGCGGCAGTCAAAATTGTTGCCGCATGAACTCGTATCCGAAATTTTGAAAAAGTTAAATAAAAAACAAATAATTATGTGTTTGTTTTTCGGGGCTGTAAAAGTACAAGAAAGTTTTCGAATGGAGATAATCATAGATTTTTTTTTCTTATCTTCTGAATTTGATATATTTTATTTAAAGTGCAGCACTAAACACAAATCTATACAATATTATTATCTTAGCTTGTTTAGTATGTTTACAGAGTTTGGGCCAAATTTTTTACATATTTTTTGCGTGAACTCTTCTTTATATAAGACTAGCAGAGCTACCCGGCGTTGCCCGGGGCAATAAAAAGCAGAAAGGAGGCCTTTCAGCATGGGTAAAAGTATGGTGTTTCCATTCATCTCTACATATTTGGTAAATCCGCTTTTTTCATTCATCTCTCCATATTTTAAAAATTTTGGTAAATTCGCCTTTTCCATTCATCTCTACATATTTTGTAAATCTGCTTTTTCCATTCATATATACCTCTTAACAAACTTTTACCATAAGATATGCAACGTACCAAATGTCATACTGTATTATTATTATTATTATTATTATTATTATTATTATTATTATTATTATTATTATTATCCCGGGCAATGCAATGTTTAAACAGGCCTGATCTATCTATTGTATTGAGCATGTTTGCCATAAGATACCAGGAGTAATACTGTATTATTATTATGGCTCCTGGACAACGCCAAATACTTTTTCTTGTATACAACATTATAAAAAAAGACTGTAACGGTCTTTATCCCAGGAAATGTGGTGTTTCAATACACCTGCTCTATCTATTGTATTGAGCACTTTTGCCTTATTGGTGTATTATTATGGCTCTCGAGCAACACCGAATCTTGTTTTTTTAAATGACTCTGAAGGTAAAGAGTGAAAAAATAAAATCAGGAGGCCTCCAGAGTGCTATTCAAATAAAATTAAGGAGGCCTCCAGTGTGGTGTACCTAGATAGAATCTTGTTTTTTAAGTGAGGAGTTGAAAAATAAAACTTAGGAGGCCTGCAAAGTGCTACTAAAATTATCCAAATAAAATCCATGAGGCTTCCAGAGAAATACTACAATCACCCTTTCCGATTGCCCCCCTCCTTTGAAAAGAAATCATGTTGATAATGGCAATTGTCCGAAGAGAAACGTAAGAAACAATAAATAAAATCCGAAGTTAGCATCTACTAATTTTGAAATTTATATGTGAAAAAAATGTTGAGTTATTTTCTGTCCTTTATTACTACATGATAACATTAAAAGTCGTGTTTACTTTTTGATAACATTAAATGATATAAATGGCTAGTTGACCTCCCAAAGAATAAATCTTTTTTTTTTAATTTTAGACATTATTTATGTGGGATTACGCTGATTAAAAAAATACCAACTTTGTGGGTGTTTGATTTGCATATTTTTAGTTTTAGTGGGACATACACAGACAACTTCCCTTTATATAATAGAGTCCAAAAAATAAATTGCCAATTCAGCTCATCTTATTATTACGAGAGACTTGCTATGTAAAAGAAAGGAGGTGGGAATGTAACTAACCCCAAGGCATACTTTCCCAGCAACTTATAAAGCAAACTAATGTAGAGTTGTTGAAAATTTAATTAATGTCTGATAAATTCCTTGATTTTTTTTTTGGGGGGGGGGGGGGGGTTAAAGGTAACATTCCAGAATAGTTAACAGCCGAGAACTCGTAAACAAAAAATAAAAACAACAAGCAATTTATAGGAAACGCAGTAGAATTAAATTCTCTACTGACCCGTATACTTTTAACGTGGGGAAACTGTTTGAAAGATTTTTTTTATTTCGATGTTGCTGTCTTTTATCGACACACGAAAACCAAAATGGCAGAGGTGATGCTTTAACTTCGGTTAACTTTATGTTGAAAAGATAGTCAAATAAAAAAAAATACTTTTATACAATTGACCCTAAGTCCGAGTGGCACCCCCTCCCTCCCAAAAAACTCATAAAACCAGACATAATCGCCGAAGGGTTAGGGTTAGGGTTAGATAATCTCGGCCGCCATGTTGTTTTTGCGGCTGTCTTATCGACAGACTAACATTAAAATAAAATTCTGAAATAAAAAAAAATGACAGCTTCTACACGTTAAAAGTATAGGGGTCGGTAGAGAGTATAATTCTTCTGCGTTTTGTATAAATTATTTTTGTTTTTATTTTTTTTTGTTAACTATTTTGTACATTACCCAATTTAAATTCTGTGGTAACATTTTTGAGCATGTCACCTAAAAAACATGCGCATTGATTTTGGTAATCCAAATTTTAATTAATAATTGTCAACGCTAAAATGGCAACATCTGTTTCTGTCATAGTTATGAAAGATTTGGGAAATTCAATTAAAAAATTACTACAAGTAAATCACAGGTGGCAGCATTTTTTTTTTTTTATTACAATCATGAAAAAAAATGATATTACCTAAGCAGTGTCAAATATTTTTGTTAAATATTAATCGTTTTTTTTTGGGGGGGGGGGTTGTAACTTTAGCCGTGATGCTTAAAGTTTTGTGGATATTGCTGGAACCCTGCACCCTGTACTAACTCTCCTAAAAGCTAGGAATAAGATTCCACTATTTTAGGCGATTCCATGTAAACAATCTGAAAAAGAAGCGATAAATAAAAATTTCAAACAAAAAGAAAAACATTAATTTAGAGTGGGGGATCACTTTTGCATATAAATTTAAGGTAAAATGATCACACACTTCCGGTCCACCAGGCAATAATGGTCACCTAATTCCGGAACAAATAAGGACTGGTCCTTGAAAACGCGATCTGTTCCGGAAGTGAGTGATCATTACCCCTGGTGGCCTAAAAGTGGGTAATCATTTTATGTTGAATTTATATGCAAAAGTGATCACCCACTCTAAAGTCTAAATTATTGTTTTTCTTTTCTTTTTACTGCCTACTTTTTAACCTGCTTGCAAATAATCGCCTAAAAACATGAGAATCTTATTTTTATTTATTTTGTTTATTTTTGGTTAATTAGCATAAGGTGAAAAGTTATGATTTTACCATTTTGCAGGTCAAGAGTGACACAATTTAAGTTATCATGTCGAGTAGATACCCATTGAAAATGACACAAATTCTTTATTTGTTTACCTAAAATAAACAATTAATGAGTACCACATCTCATATATAAAATTAACTCATAGTTTATAAGGTAGACCTAAATAGCATTTAAGCTGAAAAATCACTGTTTGAGTCTGTGTTGGCAATTTTTATTTGTTATTGTTGTACCATGTTCTTCGCAATAAAATAATAACTTTGCTAGAATTTGTTTAAAAAAAATATTTATTCTTGTCTAGAGGACTTGTAATATGGAGACATTTTTCAATAATCTCCTAAAAATAAAAATAAACTTACATCATTATTAAAAATCTTTCACCATAGCTCAATTTATTTCGTTGTATTTCTATTAGTAAGTGTTCACTATCATTTCATTATTATAAACATCAGATTTTTTCTTTCGTTAACTTTACTGTCCTAAACCATTGTTTTAGGTTAAAATCAAGTATTCATTCCTTTCAAATTACTACAGACATCTGATTCTTTTCCAGTAACTTAACTTCCTAAGTCCGATTTGTTAGATTAATATAAAAATAAAATGACAATAGTGCTAAGCTGGTAGTTATCTGTCTGTGTCGATGTCTTGATACATTAACATGATCAAACTTTGGACGAATGCAACACAACATTAGTTAAAGAATTAGAAAATACACCTTGTATTATTTTGACAGTTTACCGTTCTAAATCGCCTGTGATTTGATTAAAAAGAAAAGAAAAAAACAAGAAAGACAAATAATGTGAACACTTCATATTTTAAAATGTGCTTATAAAATTCAACTTACAATGCTGGGCTTTGGTTTTTGTCACAGCATTTAAAATGGATATGAATTTTAACCTCGGTCAGCCCATATTTTTTCCTCTGAGTTTCTCCAGTTTTTAACTAATTCAATTACAGTATTAAGCTACTTCTTCATTTTTGCTTCTTTTTTTCTATATTCTATGTAGATTGCACGAATTAAGACCTCGGGCAACATCGCGTAAACCTGAAAATCCCGTTTTTAGACTTTAGTTGGGTATGTTTATATGTTTATATATTTGTATATACAGGATTCACTCACCGATCATTATGAATTTCTTAACCGATCATTATAAATTTTGGAACACAGCTGCTATTTTAATTTAGTGTTATGCAAAGGAGGAGGGACCTTTGTGAAAATTTAGATACCTCCGATTTTTGTGAAATTTTAACAATAGGTATTAGACATACAAAAAATAAATATTCCCCAAATTTCAGTTTCTTTCAAGTATTTAAAAGAGTTTTAGGGGCATAATATGGGCACAACATCCTAATTCAAATATATCAGATTTGCATCGAATTTGATCCATAATCATTAGACACGAATAAAGCAAGATTCCCTGAATTTCAATTTCTTAAGACCTCTTAAGCTTAAGCTTTAAATTTTAAACATTTTCTAGAATCAAAATTATGTCATGGATTGTGATCAAAATTGGAATAGTGTTTCGAAGCATTATATCTTGATTTTAATCTTAATAAGATGGCATAAAAGTGGTGCAAAACAATTATGTTCGGGGTAATACATTTTACCCGTCTTGGGACGTGTATTCGTCTAGTTATTTATAAAGTTGAAAGTTAAAAATACTAAATTCGAAGGTACTTATCCGATTTAACTTTCTCATTTGTGTAACATGTCCTAAATATTTAAAATTAATAATAATCTTCCATTATTTTCACGTGCAATGCTAAACAAACATTTGTATTTCTCAAGCCAGAGATCCATATCAGCCCGAATGTTTCAGATTGCGATGTAAGAAACAGACCGGAATTAACCGAGCCGTCGGCGAACAGGCAATTAGTACCGACATTAAATGAAACAACTTACGGTTAGGATTAATTACTCACACTTACCCCGTCTGTGTTAAGGATGGGTTTAATAGTTTTCTTTAAATCATTCAGTAAATCAACTTGTTTTTTATTTTTCTTTATAAAGTTTTTGGTGATAATAGAGAAATTAGAGAGAGATGGGAAGAAAGAGATATTTAACAAGCCGCGTGTGCGTGGTCCCCCTCTGTATGTGACTCGATGTGGCAAGTGTAAAATGCAATAAATTTGTGCAATTTGGGGCATTTTTGACCCCCTGTGGGCGCCAACCAAAATTTTTCTGAGGTCAAGGATGCTCATTTTATATCCAGAACAATTGCCTCTACATTTTGGCCAAGTTTCAGAAAAATTGAATGGATGGATCAAACGTTATGGGAGAAAAGGGTCATTTTTTGCCATTTTGGGGGCTTTTGACCCCCTGGGGGCGCGAACCAGATTTTTTTCCAAGGTCAGCGGTACTTATTTCTATTAGGAATAATTGCCTCCACATTTTGGCCAAGTTTCAGAGAAATTGAATGGATGGATGAAAAGTTATGGGGCAAAAAATGTCATTTTTTGCCATTTCGGAGCCTTTTGACCCCCTGGGGGGCTAACCAGATTTTTTTTCAAAAATCGGAGAATGTCACTTTCTAACCTGACCAAAGTTACAACTTCATGCAAAATTTCAGAGAAATTCAATGGATGGTTGCGGAGAAAAATCCGTACGGACGGACATGCCTCAAAAGTCCCCCGATTTATAAAATATACAGAGTGTGTCCGTGTAATTTGAGGAAATACGTTATTTTTACTATAGCAGCATATTAGCATATTATTTGACTTCATATTTTCTATATTTCAGAATTATCAATCGCAGCCTATCATACTTTCACAACAAATGAAGAGGGGCACAGTTATCATGACTACAAAGGCTGAACATAGCAATTTAGAAATAGAACCATTTTTAAAACTTTTGTTTACAAAGTTCGCAAAGGCTTAAAATGGAAAGGTATGACCGGTATTAAAACGTCAGAGACATTTTAGAGACTGATAGCGTTAAAACACCTGAATTTATTCGACAACTAGTAGAGTGCAGCACATTGTTATTGTAATCCTAGAAGATCCATGAGGTTGCTTGCCAAAGAACACTATGTCAGAAAGAACAACCTGAAATGTTGTCCACAAAGAATTCCGATACAACTCTTATGTGATTAGTAAAGGTCATTTTATGCCAGAAAAGGTAAAGGAAAATCGCTTAGTCAGTGCTAGTAGACCCTTAAACAAATTTTTAAATCCAGCCGAGAAATATGTCATTTCATGATCACATGACCCTTAACATTTGGCCTCCTAATTCTCCAGATCTCAATCGTTTGGACTACTATGCATGGAGCATAGTTGAGAGAAACGTTAATGAACACCCCTAAAAATCTTCATAGTTAAAGTAATGTCCAATATAAACGAGGACCACCTGATCTTAGCATGTAAGCGATTCATACCTCATATAAAAGCCGGTATCAAATCTGAAGGATACTCTATTGAATAAAATTAGAAAACAATATATTTATTCTTTCCTCAAAAACGGTTTTCAGTAAAAAGACATTATCTATGTTTCTAAGAGTTATTTTTGTGTATGTGTAAATCTGTCCTCAAAATATAAAAATATAATCCTAAAAGTCTTTTGGTGTGTATGTTTGGTTGAAAGCAGCAGAGCCGTAACTTGGAATTTCCGAATATTGATGAAATCATTTTAGAATTTCTAAATATTTAATGACATATATAACGATTAAATACTGACCCAACGGGTCACTGGTGGTATAGTAATATAATAAAAGTCTAGGAGAAGAAAGGGGAACAGTGTATGTCTGCACTTGAAAGAGGTGTCTTTTTATGTTTTATCTTTCAACAATTTGTCCTAGTTAGTATGGTGAAGAGCAGGTAGATGTATGGCAGGGGGAGTTAAGCATAGCAATCCCTGCGCGGGGGAGGGGGGGAGGTATTTAATGCCAAAACACAATACCTATTGTAAACGATTTCCTATATATTTTTCTTCATATTTTCTTTTCTTATTGTTTTTTAGTTTCTTTATATATTATTTATTATTTTATTTTTTATTTCTATCCAACCCCTGTTAACTCTTGCTTTGTTTTGTTTGCTGTGTTTTTTTTTGTGTTTTTAAAGGTTCACTTCTAGCATAAAGACTAAACCGAAGACAAAGGTGTGACTAAAAAAAAAACATAAAATATATTTGAAAGCTGGACAACGGCAGGATCGGTACAGCTTGCATAGGATAAATTAACATAGCTCACCATTCATCCTTTTATGATGTCATCCGTTGTGCACGGTTATCCTCCCCTCTATCTGTTTTAATGGATAGTGTCATCCTTTTGTGATGTCATCCATTGTGTACGAAGACAAGTAAACAAACAAGATAAAAAGATCCACAAAGTTATAGTATTATATGTACTAAACAATTCTTCTAGTAGACGACCCGTGACACTTTGGGTCATAAGTCCTCTAGATAAAATGTCATAAAGAATTTCTTCTCCACCCCTACCCATTTTTCTTTTAGGTTTTATGAATGACATCATCATATGCACGAGAACAAATAAACAAACAAACAAGATTCACAGTTTTAGTAATATATATAGAAGATACATTAGTAGTATATAGATAGATATATAGTAGCAGCAAGAACCCATATTGCCTGGGAGTGAATAAGGAAACTTATGTCCTCCTACTTCAGCCCATAACATCATATTAACTTTTTTTATGCTTATTTTTTACATTTTATTATATTCAAATTTCGGGATTGAAGGATGCATTCATCATTGATTGGATGGAAGGGGGTGTAACTAAAGTGGCATTAATTTAAATAATCTTTGGTAAATTTAAAGTCTTTGACCCCTCTAAAGGCACACCCGGCGTTTCAAGAGAATCAGTGAGAACCCCTGTGGACACCTGCTCCAAGTGCTTAACACCTTATTAACATTTATATTCTTATTTTTTAATCTCTATAATTTCAAACTGCAAATAAAATAAAATAAAATGTATTTTTTATGCATGTGCAACAAGAATGCAGATCACCCAATGATATTACACCTCCTTTGATTAAAATGAAATATACATATCCAAGTACTGATGTAATTTTGCAATATAAATGGCCATGGAAATCTATATCCGAAATCTTATGAGAGGTTTGTAAATAAGCAGACAGGAACTACATGTCTGTATATATATATATATATATATATATATATATATATATATATATATATATATATAATTTAACTGAGTTTACCCAAACAAGGCAAGTTGCCACTGTAGACGTAATGGGCTACTGAGAATTAGGGTGAAATTTTAGGGGGTCATCCTAAATTGGGAGCTGTGCAGCTAGATGTTTGTTTACATTAGTTTTTAATTTCTGCATGTCGATACAGTCGGGGAAATAGGGAGCAGGGAGGGAGTTCCAAAGGCCGTCAGCTCGAGGAAAGAAGCTATTAGAGTAGAATGCTCTCTGGCATTAGCTGATTGTCAGGTTGGTCTAGTCTATTAACGCCGAGGTGGCACTTGAGCAACAAGTTCATCGGAGCACATTTCATTGAAGTACTTGTAAAACAAGCACATAGATGCATCATTATGGCGATGGGGCTGGAGCTTGGTGGATAGTGAGGGACCTATTAGATTAGAGACTCTTTTTTGGACCTTGTAAAAGAGACTATTGGATGGTGCACCAGTCCAGATATGACAACAATACTCAATGCATTGGCAGATGGAGGCTTTCTAGAGATATAGGATACTGTCAAGTGTGAGAAGTTTTCTCGCATGGTAGAGGTAGCCGACCTTCTTTGCAGCAGTCTTGGCAATGTTTTTATGTATTTGTTTTAATTCATGTTACCTGTGAATGTTAGACCGAGGAGTTTGAACGTTGAACTCTCAGATAGGGTGTTATTTGCTATGGCAATCGGTGATTGAAGAGGTTTCTTGTAGTTGTTGAAGGAATAGAGCTTTGTCTTAGCAGCAGTAAATGTTACCATCCATTTATGACCCCGTTCCACTAAAGAATGGGAATCACTTTCTAAGGATTCAGCCATTGTCTTGGATATGTATGTGTGCGTTTCACCCACATGATGAGAGTAGAGTGTGGTGTCGTCAGCAAATATACCCATCTCAATGTCATCGGGGAGGTCATTTATGAAAATCAGGATCCCTGCATTTATGTCATGTTGTTGGATGAACGGCCATCGAGGACAACTTGGATCTTTCTGTTGGATTGGAAGAATCTAATTATATTAAATATTCGTCCAGTAATACCATATGAATTAATGCCAGATCTTGTCAAAGGTTTTGGATATATAAAGCGCTACCGCCGTAGTTTCATCTGCCTTGTCCAGTGTATGGTATATGCATTCGAAGATGACCGTTAGGATATCCGCAGTAGACCTTGCCTGCCTAATTCCATACTGATGGTCAGAAAGAAGTTTAGTATTAACAAGGTGTTGACAATTGCTAGATTAATTAAGGAGTCAAAGATTTTACAAAGAACAGGAGTAGGCTGATGGGGCAATAATTCTGAGGGTCAGTTCTATCTCCAGAATTCTTGAAGACTGGTACCACAGAGGCAATTTTCCAGCTATTGGGGAAGCAAGATTCAGCAAGCTATTTGTTGTAGAGTTTGGAGAGGACAGGTGCCAGTTCAGCAGAGCATTTCTTTATTACTATTAGTGGTATAAGATCAGGCCCACATGCTTTAGAAGTGTCAAAGTTATATATATATATATATATACAGGGTGGGCAAAAATAAGGGTCCTATTTTTAAAAATTCATAACTTTTTTATTTATTGATTTTTTTTTTTTTTTTTTTTTTTTTTAGAATAAGTAAAGGACCCCTTCCGAAGCAAGCATGAGCCGTATTAGCCCTAAGGAACGTACCCTCATTTAGAAAACATTATTTTTGCTTAAAAAACTCAAAACAGTGTAAAAAACAATACTTTAGTTTTTGTAAGTTTTAAGAAGTGTTTTTCGGCTAAAATTTGTTTTGTTTATTTCAAAAAATCTCGGAAGGGTCAGTCTACACACACATAAAGTTTGGTGAGTTTAACTTTTATTTTGTGGAAGTTATTCAAATTCAAGTTATTCAAATTTAAAGATAGGACCCTTATTTTGGCCCACCCTGTATATATATATATATATATATATATATAGTTAAATCATAGCGAAAATAAGCAAATATATCGTTAGATACTTAACAAAATTTATTATAGTGTCTTTTAAATCTAAACTTTTCAAAGAAAAAATATTCTTATTATCAGAAGACGAAGCCAGTTTTGTAAAGATAAACCTGTACCCTGGTCGCTCGCAGCGTCAGTGACGTCACCAATTTGGCCGTTCCTGAGTTTGGTTGGTCACCTGGTACTGCTCGGGAAAAGTTGTTGCTCCGATGAAGGCCGTAGATGTTGAAAGGCTTAGTCCAGCGATTACCACACTCTCACGCTGTGTTTGATAAATCAGTGCATAATTATCCGGATTGGGTCAACAAAGCGAAGGGTCATTTTAATCATAACAGTTAAAAGAAAAAAAGAAAATCTTCAACAACTCGTTCTGTTGGGTTTGTTTTAGAAGAAGAATTATTTGGTAAAGAAAATACAAGTTACAAGGCAAAGTAGCTCTATACTTTCTAACTCCTAACTCTGTGTTTTTGGAATACTTCTGGGCGATTTTTAGTTTTTTGGCAAGGTTACCCAAGTTTGAAGAAGGGGGTCCATCTCAGAGCAACATGGATTCGGTGGGCGAGCAAAATGGAGTCTCCAAAGGTTGTTGCGCCTTGTATTGAAATCAGATGGCCATGGCCTCACCCCTCCCCTAATAGAGTTTAGTCAGTGAACAAAAGAAAAAAATGTTTCCTCATTATCGTTCTCTCTTCCATATTTGGGATTTTCAATCCGCCCTTCCATCCCTCACCACTCCTTGGTGAAAGGAGGGGGGGACCCCCCCCCCTCCTCGACTCATTCACAGAAAACAGAGAAAATGTAATTTCACTAACTTACGTCCACCGAGACCAACCTGTTGGGAAATACTTGGGTGGCCGTTATCGGTCCAGATCACACCTGTCCTGTGTACAAGCCATGACTTGGTGCGAAAAAATGACATTCTTTCCAACCAAGTCAGACACGGCGGCGCCTGTCTCCACAATCCTTGTGTTTTGGCTGATAATATATATATATATATATATATATATATATATATATTGCATCTACACATATATTTCATCCTGACTTTTTCACTCATCGTTTGGGACTTTCCTTTACTTTATTTGGATATTTGGACACTTGGAGATCTGTTTTACTATTCACGGATGATTACTTTGGACAAGAATAAATACTCAAATCTCCTCAATTCTCACAATATATCTATTGACTAGTGGACGCCTGACAAAAGTATAACATTTTATTTTTGTTGTATAATATTTTTTACTGTATTTCCTTTTCTATAAATACTATTATGGCATGTGTTCTTCGGAATTGTCTGATTTATCCTCTGCTTCTTTTGTTCCAGCTCGTTTGACTCGTTGGTCTAGTGGTCTCCATCAATTCGCTGTTTTGATACCTCATTGTAATACAGCTTTCTATTCCAGTAGCTTCTTTCCAAGAACTGCAGGCTTGTGGAACTCTCTTCCTTATGACTGTTTTCCTCTTACCTATAGATTTTGTCTTTTCATGACTAAGGCCAATAGGCATCTCCTGTCTTTACGATAATCATATTTCGTTCTTGTTAGCTCCTTACATCAAGCGGCTTTATACTTTGTCTGGAGCGATTTCCATTAGAAAAAAAAAAAACATCCACAGAACCAACCCCTTATCTTAAGTTCCTGACATAGCTGCATAAACATCAAAGTTCCATGGATATTCGACACAGTCCGGCATGGAGTGATTGATGGAGCATCTAATCAGAATGTATGCGATCTTCGTTGCATCAGACAATATTTAGTGCCGAGTCACCCAGGATACAACACACAATGACTCCCTGGGCCACGATAGTATCACAAAAAGAAGTGTTTTAGGAATATTAGTTTTTGGAAAACTATCCTCTAAATAGTTGTTATCGGGTAAAAGGGAGTTAAAGTCAATGGTTTTAAGTTGTCTTGGTAAAATCATCTTAGATCCCCAATAAGTGTTTTATGCATATTAGGTTTTTTTTTAACCAACCCCTAAATATATATATATATATATATATATATATATATCTCAAAAACCGACCCTCTGCTTAACCTCCTTTACGAATTTTCCAGATATAGCTGTTTTTCTTTTCATTTTTTAAACATAGTTCACCCCAAACAAGGCAGGCCGCCACTGCAGACGTAATGGGCTACTGAGAATTAGGGTGTAAGTTTTAGGGGTCATCCTAAGTTAGGAACTGTGCAGCGAGATGTCTGTTTACATTAGTTTTAAATTTCTGCATGTCGATACAGTCGGGGAAACGGAGCACGGAGAGAGTTCCAGGGGGTGGCGCACAAGGAAATAAGCTATTGGAATAGAAGGCTCTCCGACATCTGAGGACCTCCACAGTGAATGGATTATATTTTCGTTGGGTTTTTTGTCTGTTTTTTGTTTTTTTCTGGAAAGGCATGAGATATCTTGAGAAAATACTTATGTTTCAAAATGAACTGTTACAATGATGTAGTTTTCCTATATTGTTGCATTATTTTAACACACACATGCACGAGATGTCTCGAGAATTTTCTAGCTCTGTTTGAGAAGGATTATACATCTTTTTCCTTTAGTCAGTTTCAGCTGAGTGCTTTCATTTCGATATAAAAATAAGTCGGTTGAAAATGAGACATTTTCTCAGAAATAATTAACCTAGAAGAAAAAGGGGAAGCTGAGAATTTGGTTGTTGTTTTTTTCTTATCACAATATCCAATTTCCGGTTAGTAAAGAATAAGTAGGACGTATTTTTAAAAATTAGTTTTAGTAAATGAGGTTACTTATATGGAGATAGCACTTTGTGTTTATGGCAACTTAACCAGTCAACTTAACAATGACATTTAAGACAATTATTTTATTGCATTTTAATGTATTTCAGCAGTTTTAACCCATTTTTAACATTTAATGCATCTTTTTAGATGTATCATCACATCTCTATAAAATATTTTATCAATCTGTCACACGTCAGTTTGAAATAGCATTTTCATTGCAGAACATGCAGATTAAATGGACGCATCTTTTGTAGGTGCGTCCATGCATCACTATAAGAGGCTCTGTTTGTCAGTCAGTCTGTCAGACTTAAGCCTGAAATAGCATTTTCCTTTCTTTCACGCTTATGTCTGAAAACGTGTTATCATCTGTCTGTCATGCTTAAGTTTGAATTTGTTTTTCGCTCATCTGTCACGCTAAGGCTTCAAATAGCATAGCGTTAGTCTATCACGCTTATGTTTGAAATAACATTTTCCTTTCTCCGTTATGCTAAAGTTCGAAATAACATTCTCCTTTCTTTGTCGTGCTAAAGTTCGAAATAACATTCTCCTTTCTTTGTCGTGCTAAAGTTCGAAATAACATTCTCCTTTCTCCATCATGCTAAAGTTTGAAATAACATTTTCCTTTCTCCGTTATGGTAAAGTTCGAAATAACATTTTCCTTTCTCCGTTATGCTAAAGTTCGAAATAACATTTTCATTTCTGAACACTCAGATTGAATGGACACATCTTATTTTAGATTTGTTCAAACATCTCTATGAGAGTAAGAGTCTCTGTTCGTCAGCTGATTCTTCACACTTAAATTTGAAATAGCATTTTCATTCATCTGTTGTGCTTAGCTTGTGGGTCGCCACTCTAGTAGTAGCAAACCTGGATGTTGTTGAACACACAGTTGATGTTCACCTTTTATTACTGTTTGTTTTCTGATTAAACTGCTCATTACAGCATCAAATTAAAACACAATAAAGAAAGAGATTAGCTTAGGCGACATATAGAACACCTCAGCATATTAGCTGTTTCAGAGGACATTCTGGCCTTATAATTAATTGCTACCATTTATATCTCAGAATAGCTCCTTTAACTAGCTTGTTTGATTTAAGATGTAATCAGCAATCAGAGCTGAGAAAAAGCATCAGATCTGCCTACGTTCCTTACTCCTGAAGAACTCTGTGACCGTTTCTTCAGATATTGGCCTTGTATTGAATGCCCTGTCCTCGAACTATATTAAATTTCGAGCATGATTTATTTTTCTGTCTGGCAACAGGACGTGTATTGTAGTTTGGGCAAGCTTTAACAGCCCATAAGTCTGACCTTGACTAGCACCGTTTTCTTGTTCTGTCACTAACTTCATCGGTCGCTTCTACTGATGTTTCTGATTACTATGTCCAGTTGCGACTAGGTGCATCTGCCCATGTTGACGTCCTAGTTACTTCCAGGATACCGCCCAGAAATATATCCATGGCATAATAGTATAACAATTGGTGACATACGACTTAGGATTAGACCCCAAGCCATCATCATATCACACCCTATCAATACCAGAGTGCCCCAAAACACCTGCCTTAACAAGCTGAAACGCTCATAGTTACCTGTAAAAAAAAAACTGCATTCCAAAATTGTGCCTGAAGAGTAATAGCCACAAATTTTGAATGCAGCTTTGTCGGGACTGTGGGCATTTTGGGGTGCTCTGAACTTGATAAGGTTAATCATTTTCTGTTTTGAATCTTTGTAATTTTTATTTACCATTCAACATTTCTTTCTCTCTCTCTCTCACTTCCTCTTTCTCTCTCTCTCATACACAGGGTCCCACGCATGATACTAAACTGCCTTGGACACACTTGAAGGTGTTCGATCCCACTCTACAACTTCAAAATCCATCTTTCTTTTTGTTTACTCTGTTTCTCAACCTTATCAAATTACTCATATTCTCTCTCTCACACTCACTTCCTCTCTCTCACACTCACTTCCTCTCTCTTTCTCTCTCTCAGATATGAGACGAAACTTCATCCAGTGATGAAACCTCAATTTTGGAGCTTTGGAGAATGTGGTATCATTCCCCTTTCTTAGATCCACTCTCAGAGTGGTAGTAGTTGGCAGGACACCATCTATAGGTTAAATATTATCTATCGTATGGAACAATTTATACTTTTACAAAACAAATTAATCTACAAACAATTCATATACAATTACACGATGAATACATATTTGAAGATATTAAGAACTTTAAGCATGAAATCCCTTACCACAATGACTGAATTCAGCATTAAACAAGACCATAAGTCGTTTGTGAGACTGCATACCTCCACCTGACAATGTAAGGATGAGTCAAAGTCTTATCTGGGCCTTACTTCTCCATATTGTATGAAGTATTCCCAAAGTTATGCCATGGAAATGTTCTAAACTCAAAAACTATTTATCTGATCAGGCTAAAATTTTACATGGTAGTTACTATTATCAAAGAGCATCAGATCCATCCATAAAATTTGAAGAATTCAGAAGTTGAAATTCCATAAAAATTTCGAGTTTGACCAAACTTTTCAAGATCAATATCAACGATCAATATCAAAGGCATATACGCTTGTGGGACGTCATTGGCAACAATATGGGTCAAGTAGTGAATCTTCACAATGAACAGCACCAAAGTTATCGCCAAAAGTGTGGCATTTTCCGTGATCTTTACCTTTGATCTAGATATATCAAAATTAAATTAGTTCTAAGTTCGACCATGATCAATATTTTGACCAAGGTTGGTGACAATTGGTCAAGCGATGTGGACGCTAGGCAGTACACAAACAAAGATAGTGACAAACTTTAGCGAAAACATAACCTCCGCCTTGTCAGAGATAATAACTGCTATGCCATGAAACAAAAACAACCGATCGCATAGGTATTCACGCTTTCTGTCTGGCCTTTGTTAAACAAGCCTGTCTTTGAGTTCTTTTTTGGATTAGTTGACAAATGTCATAAATTAGAAAATAAGACACCATTTTTATGTCTGAAGTAGTTGATTGCATTTTTTAAAAAAAGACATAAATGATGAAAGTTTATTATTTTATTACAATCCTATTTCTTTACAGTTTGACCGCGTGTGCAGTGAAAGTTTCTTTTTTACCTCACACTTATATCATGGATATACTTTTAAACAAAGCTGAGTTGCCATCTCAAAAAGAAAAAAACCCTGAAATATTCGGATCCATGCAAAAGTTTCCAACTTTTTTTTTTACTACTTGGTCACTACTTATCAAGGCCAAGAACCACTCTCGAGGATAAGGGTTAATGAGATGGAATGATTATGAAAGAAAGATGAAGAACACTATGGGAGTACTAAATTTGATCAAATGAATGAACTAAGTTTCATTCCATATGAGATGGTTTATGACAAGTATTTGTTACCATTGGATTTGAAGACGACTGTGTTGTACTCTGCGGGGAAGGCCTTGCATCTGACGCTAGGCATATGGAGGAAAAAAGGAAAGTCTTTCTGTTATAGTAGATAGACGAGTTTTTTTATCACCAGTGTTTTTTGCCAAAAATAAAACTAATTTAATAACAAAGTGACATTGAAATAAATGTGTTAAAAAAGAATATGAGCCACTTCAGAATGTTCTTTTTTCCTTTTAACGACAATATGGATATGATACAAAATATATATATTTTTTTAAACTGTTGCATGACTGTCCTTTTTTTTATTTTATTTTTTTAAATTGAATGTTTGTGAAGTTTAATTTATTTCCTTATGATATTATTTGGTCATTACATTAATTGAACAAAAATATTAAAAATTATAACATAATTAAAAAAAAAGTTAATTCCAACAGTTACATTTAAACATAAATTGTCACAGACAGACGATAACTTATTTGACAATTTTATTATATAGACGAAAGAAAAGTAGAAGAAAATAATCTTGTAAAAACATCAGTTGAGAAAATAAAATGAGAGAAAGTAATATTATTTACAATACAACTGATAATCGCAGGGGATCATCAGTGTTGTATTCCCACTTAACGTTAGGTATATAAACCGTTATACACCCATTCCTTTTGTTGTACACCAAATTGGTCGCACGTGGCTGGTCTGCCCCTCTGTAGTCGTTGCTGTCACCATCATTATCGCTGTAAGCCCGGCTGTTGACAAACTATGCGGACGCCTGTTGTTTTTTTTTAACAGTTTTATTTTAACAGACAAGATAGAAAAACTGAATACGTGTGTAGTCAGTAGTAGGTAGTGAGAGAGAGAGACAGAACGAAAAAAATTACTTAGAGAGATTTACTTGGGGCATTCTGGGCCATTGCGGCCCCATCCTCCCTGCCTTGCTTGATGGCAGCAGCGGTCGTTCCTTACCTCTGTGTCAGCTGAGAGTCTGAAACGAAAAAAGAGAAGTAGACCCGGAACGGAAGTGACGTAACTTCCGACTCCCGTTTTCTACCCCCCCCCACCCCGCCTTTTTGGGCGTCTCGTCGATCTGGCACCTTTCAATATCTAACATATGTTTTTGTTGCAGAATGATTCGTTTGAAGTAGCAAAAAATAAAAATAAGACCAAATTCTTGTTAGTTGGAGAAAAACATAAGTTTTATTTGTTTTAAAAGACTTTGTTAAATAGTAAACAAAAAACATTGTTGAAAATTAACAAATACAGTTTTGATTTACTATTCTTCAAGCAACCAACATGACTCACAGTGCACCAATGAAGACCTATCTGGTGTGATGGAAGATAGAACAAGATGGCATGAGAGAGTAAAAAAAAATTTGTGACTTCTTCTTTATGATGATGAAGATGAAGAAGAAAAATTATACGCTTACTTGTATTTGCGAAAAATGCACTTAGCATGGAAATCAGTGAAGCAAGTGAAATTTGCCAAACTATAATAATTTCTAGCATTTTTCGTAAATTTCTGGCGTCTATTTTGTGTTTAATTTTGAGTAATGATTCTTCATCATTATCCTGCGAGTGTCCAAGACTCAAGGGTGGACAACACCAGACAACATCTCTCGCCTGCTCTCTGGTTCAAAGAGTTGACATCAGTCAGGTTGCATGCAGTCATATTGCTTCTTATGCACTCAAACCAGATCTTCCTGGGTCTACCACGCTCCCTAGTGTCTGGCATATCCAGTCGTGTTTGGGTTGATGCCAGCAGTAGCATGCTGTACATAGTTGAACTACCTGAGACGCCGGGTACGTAAGGCATCCATAATCTTACCAATACCAAGTTTCTGAAGACGCGTGATCGATGGAATTATTATTTCCAGTTTGCGGCAACACATCAACCTGATCATTACATGGAATCTCTTACAGATCAGAAGTGTTTAAGGCTCATGTCTCACTGCCGTGCAGGATGGCAGAGAAAACACAGGTTGAAAAAATTTTACTTCTATTAATGTGTTTTAACATTAATAGAAGTAAAAAAATTTCAACCTGTGTTTTCTCTGCCATCTTTTGCTATGACACTGTTATGGAGATACATTTCTATAACAGCATCATAGCACAAAACGGTTTTAAAAAGATTTTTTAAATATATATTTATTACTTACCCATAATTATTTTATATTTTATGTTACATGAAAACCCAGTACATTAGGTCGGTGGATTTTCTAAAAACACTACATTTACCCGGCAGAGACGTTGTCCTAAGGATGAATTGGTTAAGCTGGTACGGTCATGTAGAGCAGGGTTTTTTCAAACTGTGGTTCATGGAGCACAGGGGGTCGACAAGGACAAGATAGGGGGTCCATAGATTAATTCATCACATGAAATTCAAAGTATACATTTTCAATGTCTGGATATTTGTTTACTTATTAATGTTCCTAAATGACAAAAATTTGCATTATCGCCCATTACATGTCAACGGTTGTAAAGTACTATTACTGTTTTCATTTATATGAAAAATTAATGTTTTAATAATTTTTTTATTTTATTTTGTTACATTTTACATCAACAATTACTTAATTTTATTTGAACACTTACGTCTAAAGTAAGCTTAAAACCAGTTTTTTGCGTTAATGCAAAATTATGTTATTTTTAGCAAAAATGTATGTATAAATTTCATAAGGGTTTATAATTGAGTTCTTAGGGTAAAACCTGAAATCTAAAGTGGTCCGCAAGTCAAAAAATTTGAAAACCTCTGATGTAGTGCATTCACATTCCTGGATAAACCATTGAAGAAGCATGGATGTCTTGAATCGCAGGAAGGTTGACCAGCCAACGAAATCTTGGAAGCAAGTGATTAAACAAGACAGTACAGAATGGAATTTGAGGACAGTTGACCCACTGAACTGTGAGGACTGGAGAGTGACCTTGTGAAATATCAAAAAAGGCATGATCCCTGGACGAGGGAAAAGTGACATTAAATAAATTGAAGAACTTACAAACGTTCTTAAAAAATCAGAAGTAAATTGAATTTTTTTTTGGGGGGGGGGGGGTAGGATCCATCCACATGGATTTATTTTATATCTAGCTAGCTCTAAATTTTCTTGTGATTAGTACATTAGACACATATTCATTTGTTCTTTTAAAGCATTCTTTAAATCAGAAACCATACATACAACGCAAATCTTTTAGGGGGGTCAAACGTGAAGATTAGGTGACACTTAAGGTTTTTCGAAAAGGCAATTTGCAGTAGCTCAAAACTTGTAAATATTTTTGAAGATTATGACATGCTGAATGTATTAGAGTTAAAATCAATTTAGTATTACATATTAATAGAAAAAACACAAACACAAAAACAAAAAAACAGCTTATTTCGATGATTTCAGCATGATTGATGAAAAATGTGTAATGGAAACAAGGTGTAATGAAAAGTAAACTCTTTTAGTGAATTATAAAAATAATTTAATTTATTTAAAACTTTCAAATGTTTTCATTGTTTATTTTTAAATAATTTATTTAAATTTATTTAAAACTTTCAAATGTTTAAAAAAAAAAACTTGTGTTGCAATAACACAAGAATTATCTTTTGAAACAAATATTTTTATAAATATTTTAATTTAAATGATTTTTATATAAATCACTAAAAGACTACTTCTTTTCATCGCACCTAATTCTGATTCCGATTTTTACTGACTAACGTCGATCCAATCAAACATGTCGTCATCTTGGAAATAAGCCGATAGTACTAGCATATTTACTGATTTAAAAAGTGTTTTTCTTCAGATTTTATGGGTAATACTAAATTGATTTTAAGTCCAATACCTTCAGCATGTCATAATCTTTAAAAACTATATACAATCTTTATCACCTATACACAATTTTAGAACGCCTTTCTGAAAAAAACTTAAGTGTCACCTAATCTTCACCTTTGCTTTTTTTATTATTTTGATCTTAAATTTTGAGGGAATTCTTCCAATCATTATTGCATACAGGAGTTGTTTCATATTATTATTATTTTTGTTATTTTTTAAATTTTTATTTGTTTTACTCAGAGATGTATTTGCTCATCGATTGAATTTGAAATGTTATCATATTCTAAAAATAATTATTTTTCCTTTCTTTTTTAGATTTTTTCTGGTTATTCAAAAGTGATAAGTGATGTCATCCGATTCGCCCCAAATATGCAACTCTTCTAATGATTTCAACGAGATCAAAATCAGTCGCTCCATTTACTGTACGCATGATTTTGTAAGCAGATGCCAGGTCAATATAAGCGAAGAATCTACATGCAATCAGTTTGGGAATGCCATCAAAAAATCTTTCACAAAATGTTCTATTCATAAAGTGATCAGCTTTTTCTCATTCATAAACTTAATAAAAACCTATAAAATAAAGAAATATCTTTTGACTGACATTATTGCCGGCATGACGGTTGCCTTTATGCAATTACCTCAAGGTCAGTCGGAATTTATTTGAGTTTTTCAAGTCATAAAATTGTAAATGCTTTTCTTTATGTCTCTGTTAGATACAGCTTGTTTAAAACCAGTTTATCACATCCTCTGAACTCGTCCCTGTTTGTTGGATTCTCTTGACGAGTCCTATGTTTATTATTTGCCTTTTGTGGGGTCCTGGGTTAAAAATATTGCCTGGGTACTTTTCTCATGTAAGCTGATACATTCATTTATTCCAAATATATTTCATTCACTTATACTTATGGATCGTCATTTCCTTGATCTTACATTATGGGTTTCTTCACTAAGATCTCTACAACAACTGAAATCCAACTTCAAATCTTTCCCATATCACATGATTAAACAACCCAACGAGCTATCTATTCAATTCAATACGAAGACGTTCAACTACAGGAGGGCTGATTGGGATGGGCTTCGCAGCTTCCTATGTGACGTTCCATGGCGTTCTATCTTTGGTATATCTCCGAACGATGCTGCTAGGGAGGTTACTGATTGGCTTCTTGTTGGAATTGACACCTTCATTCTTCATCGTAAGTTTCAGACCAAACCTCATTATCCTTCATGGTTTGCATCTGTTTGTGCCTCTGCCATTGCACATCGTAGCCATTACTTTAATCAGTATCGTCAGGATGGTTCTGAGAATTCTAGACAATTTTACAGAAGAGCTCGCAATGCCTGCAAGAGAGCAATCTCTGAGGCTAAGTATAGCTACTCTATCTCATCTCAAAGGGTTGGCTCTCATGATTTTTGGAGAATCTACAATAATATTAATAGTGGTATTATTATTATTTCCAAATGTTATTTCATCTTCTAAGGATAAGGCTGATCTCTTTGCTCATCTTTTTGCTGACAATTCTTCTCTTGATGATTCTGGTGCTGTTCTTCCTGGTTTTTTTTTTTAAAACTGATCAGTCTCTTGATTCTGTTATTATCAATCCGAAGATGGTTGCTATGGTTCTTTCTGATCTTGACCAGTCTAAAACTTCCGGTCCTGATTCAATTCTTGCTGTTGTTCTCAAGCCTTGTGCACCTGAACTTTCTTCTATCTTCTCTAAATTATTCAATCTCTATTTGTCTAAGTCCTGTTTCCCTTGTTGGAAGGAGTCCTATGTTGTCCCTATCTTTAAAAATGCTGATAATTTTTAAATTTTGGGAATCTTTCTTAATTGGTCTCTAATATTTTTGGTTATATTCCATTCAAATAGGAGATATTTTAATTTTGAGGGGGTCACTTTTATAACCCCCCCCCCTCCTTCAAAAACCATTAAAACGGATGCAAACTATGACTGAAACATCCCGAGTAACCTGCTTATTACAAATATCTCATTGGTTTTGCTATGTTGAAAACTGATGTCTGGACACACGTGCGTGCACAGAGACCAAATATTGGTTACTAACTTTCAACTTTTATCATTAAATTAACTTGGAAAAGCAGTTATCGTTTTGTTTATATTAAAAACAATACTAATATTGATGCTTGCGTTCACTTGAATATATACTTGATTACCTCCCTTAGTATTACATACAAAGGACTAGCTATTTATACATTTAAACAAAGGCACAATACATATTATTATATTAGATAAAGGATGTGCACTTATTTGACCAGCAATTATATAACTCTGATTGTTTTTGTTTTGTTTTTTAAGGCATGGGGTATGCAATATTGTCTGGCCTTCCTGCTGTTATTGGAATTTATATGGGATTTTTCCCCATCATATTTTACTGTATTCTGGGAACATCGAGGCATATTTCTATGGGTAAGTAAAAATTTACCTAAAAAGACTGTTCACTGATAAAAAAAAAATTTTTGTTCAAAAGATCCTTAAGAGTGTCTAGTTTGAACTGACTTAATTCGTTAAAAAAAATGCTTAAATGTATTGTAACCAGGGCTGTGAAGTCGATCACCCAAACGCCTAACTGAAATTTTAAACGGTCCGATTGCTACCTAAGAAATCTTTTTCCACTAGTAATAATTAATATATACTAATAACTCGACCGACTGGCGTTGTCCGAGTGTCATTACATTTAAATATACATTGTTTATTTGTAGAAGAGTTAGTAAGTAATTTAAAAATACGAAATAGTGAACAGACTAATAAGAAATTGCTTAACCAGCGATCGACAATTTGCATTTTTGGTATTTAAGGCTGTTTGTAGTATATCACTAAAATAACATCGGAAGTAGATATTAGAAATCAAATTATTTAAATTAATATTATGATATTCAACTTATTTTAAGAAATAAATAGCGTAATATTTATTTTAAACACATATAATTGTTTAGCTGAAATAGATCGAATAATGTTGGATCTTTTAATTAATGATGTAAGCTTAGTTTTTGTCCATCTTTCTCTCAAGATAACTATTTTGAAAGAAATTGAAGCAAAGTACGTTTTCTATTTCAAAGATAGTGCAACAATAATAAATCAAATTTGGTTAGTCAGAATAAAATATCGCATGCTGATAAATAGCCACAACAAAAAAATATGTTAACATTTTTATATCATCACTTTTTCTTTCCTTTTTTTTATAGTCAGAGTTGAACAATCTTAACCAACTCCAGCTCCTAAACTAATGAATTTGATTTGACTCCACGAGACTAATTTTAATAATTCTTATGGAAAAAATGCTTCTATTTTTAAATCATAAAAAGTTATATATTTTTTGAAATTCTAATATGATATATTTTTGTGTATTATGACTTCTTTAAATGTTAATTGCAACCCGAGAAATGAATACTGCCTTTGGAGATATAACTATCAATGATTATAGAACAATAACGACATTTCTTTTATGTTTCGAAATTTTTTAAGTGAAGATTTGTAATTTGGATTTTTCAGACTACTAGTCTCGGTTGTCATTTTCACGTTTCGGCCGATGTAACCTCTGACCTTCTTTAAGTGCATCTTTTAAAACTTGGGAACCTTCGAGTCGAATTTCGGAATCTTTATGTCAATCTCAGGAACTCGTACGAGGGGAAATTGTCCTCATTCCATCTGCGCTCACTTGGTAGAAGAGTTAATATTTTGTTAGTATCACTTGTAGTAAGGACTGAACCTTCAATTTCCATAAACTGTCATTTAGAACTGATTGTTAGATAACGCTGTTACCTGTTATGCAGTGTGTCCGTGTGGACAAAACTAGTATGAATTTTGAGAAGCTTTAAACCTCATCTTATCTAGATGTGTAGTATTACTATTTATTGATATATATATATATATATATAATATATATATATATATATATATATATATATATATATATATATATATATATGAGCAGGATTAGCCGGAATTGGGTGTTGCTGGAATTTTTCGTATGTATTTGACGTTTTGTGTCTAATGATTCGAAATCTCTGAACGTTTATTTGCTTTTTTCTGACTCGATTGCTTTTGGATTTGTCTTTTTATTTTACTTTCTGAAGAAAGGGAAGTTTGATACAACAGCTTGGATTACCTACGTTTGCCTCCGATTCCTCTAGAAACATGTGTAAAAGTTATTTTGTTCCGAAATTGTGATTGATTCAAAGCATGATATAACCCTGAATTTAATACTTTATTAATAGCTCTATTTGGATATTTTAAATATCACGTATTGAGTTTCATTTTTGCTTTTGGAAACTTTTGAAATCTATCTGAACTATATAAATTTGCTTATATAATATATATATATATATATATATATATATATATATATATAAACTATTGATAATATTGCAATTTGTTACTGGTGTTCTAATCTACTATTTATAATTATTGGTTGCCATTAATTCTATATTAGGTCTACATATGAGGCCATTGTCGCCCAACATATGCGTTGCTTTTTAGAGACGTCTTACTCTCCACCGTTCTTCTCTGTCTATAATTGGTTTCCCTTTTCCATCCATATGTGGTTAGCCATACCCGACCTTTCAATTTATCTATTTATTATGGCTTACCGATGTTCTTCTAGACTTACTTTTAATGAGTAGCATGTCTCACCTTTGTATATTTTCCCACATTTGCAGAGAATGAAATGGACAACGTTCTTGAGCATGATGTGGAAAGTTGAGTTTCTCCTGAATAAAGTCTCGATGTCATGTGGATTACATATCCTCTAAATCTTTTCATACAAACCCTTCACATATGGTAGACAGACTGTGGTGAGTTTCATACAAGAACTGTCCGTGTAGACATGTGACGAAACAGATAACATTATTGGTCAACAATCAGTTCTGAGTGACAGTCTTTCTTCTGGAGGTTAAATGTATAATAATTACTACAGCCAATAATAACTCTGAGAATAACAAAACATTAACACTTCTACGTTGATGGAATGAGAACAATCCGCCCCCATGGATTCAGTAAAGGGTTCAATTTATTTAATTTCGTTTGTGTTTCCGAGTTCGACATAAAAAATCTCAAATTCGAAGAGACGGTTCCAGAGTTCGAAAACATGCATCTGAAGATGGTCGCGGGTTACATTGACTGAAACGTTGTGAATATAAACACCCAGGATGAGAATAGGAGTCTGAATAAAGAATAATAAAACATTTTTTTATTTTTTTCTTCTGAGAGATTTGTGTCATAGACCTTCATCAGAGAAGAATATGTATAAAAAAATACAATAATAACATTCAAAAGAAACAAAATAATATGTCGAAATCATTTCATCATTTCAAAACTTATGGTAAACGTAAAGAACGTTATTTAAAAGTTCTTAATTCTAAATATGGTATGTCTGTGTTGCTATTTCGAATAAATGTCAAATATATTTATTTAAATATTTCTTCTTCACGCAATTCCAGCACAATTCAGCAATTTATATATCAAGATTACACAATCAAATTACAACGTTTCAATTATATTAATGCATTTAGATGCTTGCTAAAAAGAAATGGGTACTAAAAAATAACCTTTCTTTCTCCCCCCCTATCCTTCCATCTTTCTCCCCCCCTATCCTTCCATCTTTCTCCCTCCCCATCCTTCCATCTTTCTCCCTCCCCATCCTTCCATCTTTCTCCCTTCCCATCCTTCCATCTTTCTCCCTTCCCATCCTTCCATCTTTCTCCCTTCCCATCCTTCCATCTTTCTCCCTTCCCATCCTTCCATCTTTCTCCCTCCCCATCCTTCCATCTTTCTCCCTCCCCATCCTTCCATCTTTCTCCCTCCCCATCCTTCCATCTTTCTCCCTCCCCATCCTTCCCTCTATCTTGCAATCCCCCTTCTCTTCCCTCTTTCTTGCAATCCCCTTCCTCTTCCCTCTTTCTTGCAATCCCCCTCCTCTTCCCTCTTTCTTGCAATCCTCCTCTTTTTCCCTCTTCCCTTCTCCTTCTTTCTTCTCCCTCTTTCTTCTCCTCCCTCTCACTCCTCCCCCTCTCAATCTCCCCCCTCTCTCTTCCCCTCTTCTCTCTCTTTCCTTCCCTCTTCTCTCTCTTCTCCTCTCTCTCTCTTCCTTGCGTGTTTCTCATTCACCCTTTTCCTCCTCCTCTCTTCACCTTCCCATATCATTTTTAAATATTCTTTTTAATGTTAGCGACATCAGACAGATTATGTTTTTTTCCGTTCTTGTTGTAATAATATCCTGAGGAAATTACACAATGCTTTCAATATCAATCTGTATAATTTACTGTTAAACATAATATATTCTCTCTGAAATAATAAATGTCTGTCATGGTCAATACTATTAAGAAGAAATTACTCTTTCTTCTTCTGTAAATATATAATCGTCGTTGTCAACTAAATATTCTTTAAGTAAATAAAACGAATGTCTCCTCTTTATTTATCTATTTAAAATTCAATTCTTTTTAAAATAATAAATATTATCTTTTTTCTTATCGTAAAAATAATTGTCAGCTAGATATTCTTCAAATCAATAAAACGTATGCCATTTTTTAAATGTATTTATTTAAAACTGTACTGTTTTAGTCGACGGAACAACATTATTTGATTTTAGAAAAGTCGGAATTGTTTACCTTAGATAAATCAGAGTAATCACTAATCATCATCTTTTTAGAACAGTGTGGACGGTGATAACGTACATACGAATATGAAATTGCCCAAGTGTATTATTATATAGATTAAAAAAATACACAACACATGATATTAAAGATGATCTGCTGATTGCGATAAAATGAAAGTTTAGTTGGGTTTTTTTTTTAATGAATAACAATAATAGTTTTATATAAGAAATTTGAAACTACTATTAAATATCTCTTTTTCTTTTTATGCGTGTAGGTGCTATTGTGGTAGTTTCTTTGATGTTTGGTACTTTGATTGACGAACGTTTCCCCGATTCCGATGAGGTTCTAATAACACCAGGCAAACAACTGAATGAAAGTAGTTATTCCAATCCAAATGATATTTCTGAAGATGAGTTAACTAATGAAAAAATCAAGTTTGCGATGGCATTAACGCTTGTATCTGGTATGACACAGGTAAGTTCGATTGTTAAGTGAGCATTGCTTTTAAAAGTGTATCTTTCTTTAAGCAACGGTAAATGTTAAGATTTGATGTCTAAACTCGCAGCCACCTCCGACATTGTCCTGGAATGTCAGCCCTAAATTGCATATTACCATTTTGTCTTTACTAAATGGCTTCCCACTTCTCAAGGCCGAAAGCCACCCGAGTGGGTTGATAGAAATGAGAGGATTGAGAATGATTGATGAAATGTACCACGTTCAAATACTTGTGGAGATCTGTTGACATTGGATTTGAAGACGACCCTGTTGTAATCTTCAGGGAAGCAGTTATGTGGTATTGTGTTCCACTTGCAAAAAAGCTCCGTTTATTGAAATTCCACCTGATGCCAGGCACACAGAGGAAGTAAAGGAAGTTTGTTTTCGTTGTGGTAGAACACGAGTTCTTGTTGTGTATGTCTTACATGGAGGAACCAGAGATTGGAACTCAGTCGAGCACGTTCCACGGAAATAACGACAGAGTTAAAAGAAACTAACAATCTCCTGTGAGAAAGGGGCTGTAAAGAAACAGAAGAGATCAACTCTCACTAGATTTCGGAGTCGATTTTAAACTCTGTCTATGCAACGATGTGTGCTCTGAGCAGCGCTTCCCCAAATATGGCACTAGTAGTCCATTTTAGAACGTATCTCTTATAGAGGAGTGCTTCAGGTGTCAAGTACTTCTTTGAGTGGTAGCATGGTCCAACTATTTTGCCAGCCACCTTAGCAATAGAGTAAATGTAAGTCTTTCCTAATTTCTATAATTTTCAAGTTATAAAATTTAAAAAAAAAGCAAAAATGTCGCTTTTGTTATTTATGCATGTCCGGCGCGAACTTGGACCTCATGATATTATTGTAAAATTCTCAAATACAAAATTGATACCACCATTGAATTCCACGTAAAACTTTACTAAAAAAAACTTGTGTCTTATCTTGGTATAGGGTTTTGTTTTCAATTACATCTCAGGACAAACAGAGCCCGACAAACAACAAATATCTATTATTATACTACAGCTGAATTTATCAATGTTTGTTTCCTTAGGACTTTTTCCTGAATATATGCTAAAATATTCCTCAGTTTTTGAATTTAGTTATGTTCAAAAAGAACTTCCATTTGTTTTAATTAGCCGTAATTTGCAATTAACTAATCAAAGGACCAATCTCTTACTAACTTTCTATGTATTACTTTCACCCTCTCTCACTGTATCGTCTCTGTGTTTATTAACAGTTGAAGGTACTAAAGAAAGGAAAGAATAAAAAGATTGGAATAGTTCATTATAAACAAAAGGAAATATCACCACAGACAATAATACTATTTAACCCGTAGTCGGAGAGAGAAAAAAAGAGATATATAGGCCCACAGGATTTGGAGGTGTCAAGGTTTTTATGATGTCTCTCACTTGAGACAGGGTGATGACCAAGTTCTCAAGTGTAGCTTCATTCCGCAATGGGAATTTAGGGAGGGGGTGGTTTGCCGAGTCAAGAGTGGAGTTTAAGGCGAAACGCTGGGCAAGTAGTTCAGCCTTATCAGTTGCCGTGCATACAACATCGTTGTGATTAGATAGCGAGGGAATTGTTGATTGTCCATCGTTCATCACACTATTATAAATTTTCCAGAAATCACGAGTACCTAGTTTCTGTGACTGTATGCGTTTTTTGGTTATCTCTGCATACCTTCTCTTTGCTTCATCGATCACTACTTTACAATTATTTCTTGCCTCTACAAATTTTTTTCTGTTCGCAGTTGACTTATGGCAGCTGAATTTTCGGAATGCCTTCTGCCTCTCAGCAATAGCAGCTGCACATTCTGAGGTGAACCATTGAGGAGAGTGGGGTTTGCAGAAGAATTTTCGTGTGGGGACATAAGCATCAATGCCTGCTTTGACCCATTCGGTTAGCTCATTTGCACACTGATCAGCAGGAAGTAAGATTACACCCCATGGGGTGTCACTGATGTGATCCCTGAGGGATTAAAAATCAGCCTGTTCATAGTTTCTCGTCGTTTTAAGCAACGGCTCTTCGACTTTTGGACGAGTTTTTAAGGTGATAAGTATCATTACCACAACGTGATCAGAGTTTCCGAGTTGGCTATGGGCATTTGCCACACAAGCCTCAGGTAGTGAGGTCAAAAACAGGTCGAGAAGTGAGGCTTGCTGGTTCGCGCGATCCGGAAGGTGGGTCGGAAAAGTGACAGTCTGTGAGACGTCGTGAGCTGAGGAGAAATTAAAAGTAGAGTTCCCAGCTGCATTAGTAATGCTGGAGAATCCCAACCAGTCACAGTGGTGTGCATTAAAATTCCCAAATACATGTATTTGAGCATTTGAGTCAAGTGAGAGTGCTCTATCTATGCTTTCAAAGACAGAGTCAAGTAGTGAACAGTCCTGGGTCGAAGGAGAATGATATAAGAAATATAAGTAACTAACTCTGTGATGTAAGGTCAATCTAAAGCACATGTAGGCTTGGTCATCTGATTCTAACCTATGTTCTCCAGTCAAGGGGAGGGTGTTCCGAACATAAACTCCTAGCCCATGCATATGTTTGTCAGAGTCCTTATGGTAGAGTGGAAGGTAATCAGTCATGTCAAAGTGGTGAGAAAGAATTGAGGATTGAAGGTTCGTTTCACTTAGAGCTAAGATATCCGGGGAGTTTGTCAGGAGAAAAGTTTCTACGTCGTTAATATTGGTTCTAAGTCCCCGGATATTTGTGAATGCGAGCCTCAAGGGCGGGGGCGGAGGCGAAGATGTTTTTTGTTGGGTGTCTGGTTTAGGTTTTTCTTTTTTTTCATTTTGTAAATTCATGTTTGTTTTGAGTTAGAGTGGGGAGGGCAAAATGGATGCTTGTTAGGTGCCAATAAGCTCACACAACCAGTCCATTAGTCGTGACTTTGTCCATGGGGGTTGTGGCCTTGGGAAAGCCCACCGGGGATAACTATAGGGTCCCTTTCCATGCGCGACATGGCACATACAGTTACCCACGATATTATGCAACTGTTGACAGCGCTACCTAAGAGTTTGGGCTCCTATACTGTCAGACGGAAACAGCAGCCAGACAAGCTGTCTAACCTGTACCCTCAACCTGTCGGAACAAGAGCGACCCAGACTAGCCATGTAAGACTTAGTGACAAAAAACTTTCGCCAAGTTGCCTGGATAGAGAGAAAGAGAGACGGCGTTCATTGCCCTAGTCAGGAAATAAGGCCAAGTACCAGGCTTCTTTAGAGGATTCCCAGTACTTGTACCTCTACGCCTGGCTAATAGACAAAGAAGGAGTGCGAAGGCCGGGCGATAGGCAGAGCCCATCTACTCCTTAAGCAATTATAGGTTTGCAAACCGGATACTTTGTTTGAGAGTCCAGCTCTAGGAAGGTTGTCGATCAAGACTAAGGAGGCCTCCCTCCCCAACAGTTTGCTGCCAAGACTTATATGGTTGGTAGCAAGGTTTTATTGTCAGAGTTTTCCTTCTCTTAGATGGATGACCTGGCAAGGTCTACAAGTCCAACACTCCGAGAGAAGATAGCCTGTGCCCGTCTACTAGTTGGGTATTTCCGAGCCCCCGCAGGTAAAAAAAATTTCCGATCACATATGCACACATCTATAAATATATATATATATGTAGATAGAATAAGTCTAGTAACCGGTTTCTAAATATAATGAAGGTCTAAAGATAAGTTTCCCTCACACTATTATCAGCAAAATTTGTTGTAGAGACATTTCACAGGCCATTATGGTGTGTGGGAGGG
>OY744521.1:123269297-123309297 GCA_963556195.1 Sepiola atlantica
ATGCATTTTCAATTGAATGGTGAAGAATATTATAAGAGGATTGAAATTGATTAATGAAATGAACAAAGTTTGATTACTTATGGGAACGTTTTATGGCAAGTATTTGTTGATATTGGATTTTAAGATGATTATGTTGCAGTTTGCGGGAAATCAGTCCCGTGGTAATGTGTTTCACCTTTGGAAAGAAACTGTTCATGGAAGTTCCGCCAGACGTTAGTCACATGGAGACAAGTTTTGCTGCAAATGTCTTACAAGGAGGAACCAGAGATTGGAGCTCAGTTGAGCACTTATAATTGACATTTAACTAATCTTGTTTGTATTATTCCCTATTTACAAATTATAGTAAAGGACTTTGTCATAAGTGAGTGCGTAACTTATTGAGGGGGGAATTTTGGTTTATCCCCCACGGGTCTAAATTGTCTCCAAATTGTACATTTTTGTCAAATATCTACAATTTTCATTAACTTTTGCTCAAAATCCACTAAATGTTTTGATTGATACTTATTTACGTGAAATGAGTACTGGCGACCTCCGGAAAACTCTGGGGTTCACCATATTTACTTGACTCCTTAGAGTTAGACACAAGGTCGGTTTTTAACGTGAGGAAAATACAGCTCCTAAAAAGAACTCTGGATTGGCACAAAATGAAAAATTGCTTCAGTCTAGAAGGATTTCTCCTTCACTGCCCGAGAACAGAAAAGATAAAGTGCAGTATCAAAACAGATACTACACTTTGCTCCTAGCAAAAGTTGTAATTAATGGTTGTTTTATATTATTCAAGTTAGAGGAGAACACTTATGCTTTACTTATTGTTTATCAATCTGTTAAAATCTATTAAAAAATGAAAAGTTGCTGTTGTTTTGGGTTTTTTTTTTCAAATAAATAATTTAACTTTTTTTTTCTATCTTTTTTAATACTGAATAGTCACCTATTATCAAGTCACACGAGGATAAGGGGTAATGACTTGTTTATTGACATTAGATTTGAAGAGGGCCATGTTGTAGTCATCAGGGAAGCAATCTTGTGGCAACATGTTCCAAAAGTGGGAAGTTCTTGGAAAGAAACTCTGTTTATGGACATTTTGTTTGGTGTAAGGCACACAGAAGACGAGTTCTTGCTGTGTATGTCTTACAGGGAGGAACTACAGATTGAAACTCAGTCTAGCACCTTCCATGAAAATAACGATAAAGTAGAGAAAGACTAGCAACGTCTTTTCTGTGAGGAAAAGGTGGTAAAGAATAGAAGGGTTCATCCCCAACTAGATTTCAAAGCTCATTTTGAACTCTTGCCAATGCAAGAAAGAGAGCTCTGAGTGGCACCTCCTCAGATGTGACAGCAGTACTCCATCTTAGGATGTATCTAACTCTTATACTGGTAAACGATTGCATCGAGAGTCAGATACTTTCTGGGGCGGTAGAATTATCCAATCATTTTCCCAGCAAATTTAGCAACAGATTAGATATAAGACGTCCGTTTTAGATCTTGCATGAAAGTCAGCCCTAGGAGCTTATCAAACAAGGTGTTTCCTCAAAGAGAGTGATTCATTTCAATCGGGTCAAAGTTGAGTAGCTTCACATTACATTGATATTTTTAAGTTTTTTTTTTTAAATGTTTGCTGTAAAAAAATATTATTTTAAAAAGTTAAATATCAATATTTTTAAAAAGATTCAACTTTTTAAAAAAATAATAAAAAGTTAACAAGAAACAAGTTAATTAAATTTCATTTTACTGTAGATAAATCAATTTTTAAAAAATTACTTTGAAAAAAAACAAACTACGAAATGCAAGAAAGCTCAACTTAAATTTAGAAAAATTATAAATAAAACATTTTAATAGTAGAGTGTAACAAAAAGAGTTCAACATATTTAAAAAGTTAGAACATTAAGGTAAGCAAAAAAAACAGTAAAAAAATATTCATGTTAAAATATGACTTCATTTGTTTTATGAGACAATTCGAGAAAAATGTTTTTCAAAGAATGAGTACAAAACAATCAATGAGTTAAATTTTGAACTAAAAAGCAATTTATGTTTCGTAATTTTTGTGATGAGGGGTTATAATTTGGATTATTTGGACTACTATGGATTAAATAAAGGGCTGTACAAGTTCTTATCTGAGGCATCATGATTACCAAGTTCGATAAAGGTTAGAGGTTACATCAGCTGAAACATTGTGAATAAAACAAGCAAGAATTAAAAAAAAAACAGTTTATTTTTATTTAAACATCAAATCATATAGGAAAGAGCAAACATCACCAAATTCTATTTTCTTTTATTCTTTTAACGGAAATTCTCTTTTTTTTCTATTTTAGATCATCGTTACAACTACTGCATCTTATTTTTTAGAATTAGGAAATAATCATGGTTTTAAGGTAGTTGGCAAGATACCCGTTGGGTAAGTAATGTCTTTTTCTTTTCCAACTGTTCAGGAAACAACAATAATCTGGTAACAGTTATTGAGGAGACGACAATGACCTGTTAACGGGGGTTGGGGAAATGATAATAACCTGTTAAGGGGGGGGGGAGAAACTACAACATGCAAATAATTCAACACAAATGATTTTCCCATCTTTTCTATTCATTATTATTATTATTATTATTATTATTATTATTATTATTATTATTATTATTATTCTTCCTTGGATATCTCCCCTTTACCTATCTTCTCAATTGAACTGTTAAGAAAAATTTTTTAAAAATCAAGCTCTTAGTACAGTATCGATATCCAGATCAAATTCTGTTAAATATTTAATTTGATAACTCCCAAAAGTGTCCCCTCAATTTCTCCCTCCTACCACTTTCTCTGAATTCATCCAACCTCATCTTAAACTGATCCACGCTATTGCTGTTCTTAATCCGACCTGGCAACTTATTCCAAAAACATATTACTCTGTGAGCAAAAAAACATAACTGGTTAACAGATCTAGTTTTTGAAAACTGCCTTGACAATAACCTTCCAGATCTAGGAGAAATACTATAAAAAAATGCCCACTGATTTGAGACGAAATATAATCGGGAAAATTTATTAATTCCAGAGATTACAAACTTTTATTTTTACAGTATTCAACATGATTCGCTTGTTACAATCTGGATGACATCTTGTTGTCTCAAGTAACATCATACAAAACAGTTTCCCCATTTCTTTATAGTCTTTTGCAACAACAACACTGAAACTAAGTCGAACAGTGAGTTTGCAGCTTCAAAAGGAAAATGTTGCACACACTTATTTTTAACTCTTTTATTTTGTTATCCAGTCACGGACAACACTGGTTAGCTCTGTTAGTTCATGATAAGTATTGTTTTGCCATTAAATAACCCTTCCAAAAGGTTGATATGCCGTAAAACGACCAAACTCTCCAATAACAAATATGAAGTAAGGCTTGCAGTCAATAAGCATTAGGTGGTGTTGCTTTTTGTAGTAGATGATGTCCATAACCACCGAAAATGTGTTACCACCACTGATTGGCAGCTGATGAGGACATTGTATTACATATGCTATCACACGTTGCATGAAAAACGAGTGTATATATATATATATATATATATATATATATATATAGTAAGTTATGAAAATATATTTATGCCAATTAAGCTACACAAAGGCTTATGCATTTTATCTCCAGAGTGAATCGTCAGGCTAAAATGCATTTTAGCCTGACGATTCCCTATATGGGGATGAAACACAGAAGCCTCTTTGTACCTTCATTGCCATAAATATATTTTCATAACTTACTACCTAGCTCTACTCACGTATTGAGCACTGTTGAAGTGATTACTGAAAATCGATACATAATATATTATATCTCCTTATAACATTTTATGTGGATACATTAAATAATAATTATATATATATATATATATATATATTGGATGAAAAAATTTATTTGTAAGAATTTAAAGAAATCCATAACTCCTTTTTTGTTTTTGTCCCCCTTTCTTCAAAACTATTTGCGATCATTATCAGTTATATTTTGTTATTCAGCTTTCCAAAACCGTCTGTACCTGACATCTCATATGCTAAAGACTATATAACAAAGAGTATTGTTATTGGTATTGTGGCATTCGCACAGTCAATATCAATTGCTGTCCTAGTTGCACGCAAGGAAGGATACAAAATTGATGCAAACAAGGTAAACTTTCTTCTTTTTTTGTTGTTCTGTTACTCATTTCTTCACCTTTTATATATCTATCTATATAAAAGTGTTGGGACCAGAGTTATCTCTTTTGGAGTTACTTGGTTTCAGCGCTAGATAGCATTACGATCACATGATTTTATATTTGTTATTTTGATTTAAAATCTAATGTAGTATATAGACAATAATAAGAATGAAAAAAATTGATATAATTTCGGTGATTTAACAAAAATTCTCCCTATTAAGAAAATTCCCCAGTGAATGTGAGGGACATGGGAGTAGATATTTGTATGAGAGTGAAAATGGTTACAACTTTCTTTATGAAAGACTTAGTTGGGAGAAACAGCTTACCTGGAGAAAATGTACAAAATTTTGAAAGAAAACGGAATGAACTCATATTTTCTGGAAACACACATGAGGAATTGGCCTAGGTGGCTAGCAGAACAGATTAGCGTATGAAGCCTTTGGTTCTAAACCTATTATAGCCAATGAGATAGGAGAAAATCGACTTTACTTTATTATATAGTTTATATAAATGGCAGTAAAATGTGTGTGTGTGGTTAAAAGTCAGAGTATAATAAGACATAGCCATAAAGCTGATATATTGCCTCGGACAGAATATGGACACATTTCTTTTGTAATATTCATTGTTTTGGGGATCACCAGGAAGAAAATTAGTCTGGTAGGAGTTGACATTTAAAGCAATTGTTCCCCCATCGACCTTTGGTGTGAAACTCAAACTAAAATATGCTTTCTTAACCTTAGGGCTAGGATCAAAGTGTAGTATCTGTTCTGTCCTCAGTCATAAGAGAAATCCTTTTTGAGATAGATAAGAAATAGTTGTGGTAGGAGTGATGTGGGTAGAAGTGACGCTAGTGTCAGACATGGACGAGGGCAATAGTAGGTCGAGTATGAAAAGAGAAGAGAAGGTGGGAGGGAAGAAAAAGAGACCATGTGGTGTCGTTTTAACTCATCCATTATCATATTTTATTAATTTTTGTTCGATGAGAATTTGTCATGCTGTGATGTCGGAAATATTGTCAATTGGCCTTAGAGATGTGTTTGTGTTATTATTTCAACTCGTGGGTGTGTATATATTTTCGTTCTATATGTTTATATGTTAGATTGTTATAAGAAAGAGTTAATGGTGTATACTTGTGTTGTGCATGGTGTGTGTGTATGGTTTTGCCACTGTGCTTATTTGGATTAGTGTGTATATGTGCAGCTGTTATCCATAGATGCACATTATCTTATATTTACACCTATACGGTACATATACACATATCTTTTGCATACAGTTGTTCGCACATACACATATATATACACATATACACATATGTGCAACACATGTACTTCGTATAACGTATGTTTGTATGTGTTGTCCTATGATTTGTTTAGTGATAGTGTGAATTTGTTTATGAAGTTTTTCTCTTGTATCAGGAGGTGGGAGTAATCTTCTATTTGATATATCGGCATGATTTTGAATTTACTTTTGCTGCATTTGTGGATATGTTGAGAAACAAAGAATTTTCTGTTTTCTGTTAGTTTGATGTTACTTTTGTGTAAGGAGAATCTGTTATTGAGTGCTTGGGTTGCACCGATATAGGATTTATTGGATATTGTGCATTTGAGTACAGAGATGACATTTTCGGAAGTGCAGCTTAAGTTTTTCTTTATTGTGAATGTTGTTATGGGGTTTTCAAACATATAGGAGTTTCCCCCTATAATTATATCACAATTTTATTGTATTTAGTGACCCCTTGTGTTGTTTTTGATTGAGCTTGGATGAGCTTAAGGTGTTTATTAGGTTTTTCGGTTGGCGTTTGCTTTTAATAATTTTGGTTGTTTTAAGTATGTCTTTTAATTTATCGTTTTGGTTGAGTAGTACAAGGTTTCTTGTTATTTCCGTAAATAGTTTTTGTTTTATGCTGAGACATATGCTATGATTTTTTTATTGTTTCATTTCTTTCGGATCTAGTGGTATCTTCCATTAGTTCTAACCCTTTGTTTATTAGTTGTAAAAAAAAGTTTTTATTATAAATTACAGTTAATTAGAACAATTAAAACAGTTTTTTAAAAACATAACTCAATCCCAGGACTAAAGTATATTTTAGCATTTATTTTGTGTTACATTATATAGGAAAAGTCTTAAGGAATCAAACGCCGTTTAACTCACATGTAGTATAATAATAAATGATTGATTTTTTTTTCTTTTCAGGAATTGTTAGCATTTGGAACTGCGAATATTTTTGGTCCTTTTTTTGGTTGTTACACAACGGCAGCGGCCGTTTCCAGAACCAGCGTCCAACTTGGAAGTGGTGGAAAGACTCAGGTTCATTCATTAATGCATTTTTATTATTTTATTATTTGACTACTTTATTTTTGTAAGCTACCAGAATATGCAGTGATCCATTTTTTTTTTTTTAATTACAAATATCTCTATTTATATAAAGTTAGGGTATGTGTATATGTTTATATATTTGTATGTACAGAATACATTCCTAAAATAATTAACCGATCATTATGAATTTTGGAACACAGTTTCAAGGCATAAAGGGTCGTAATGTTGGATATATTTTGTTTACTTTAGTTTTGTGTAAAGGGGATAAAAAGGAGATGGAAGCCGGTCATGAAAATACAGGTACCTCAGATTTTTGTGAAATTTTAACATTAGGTATTAGACATCAATTAATAAATATTCTACAAATTTCAGTTTCTTTAGAATATTTTAAATAGTTTTTAGGGGAGGGCATAATATGGGCACGACATCCCATTTGAACATTCAAATATTTCATAAGTGCATTGAATTTGATCCATATTCATTAGACTCTAATTAAGCAACATTCTATGAATTTCAGTGTCTTCTTAAGACAGCTTAAGCTAGAGTTTTAAATTTTAGACATTTTCTAGAATCCAAACCATGTAATGAACTTTGATCAAAATTGCATTAAAGATTCTAGACATAAAGTTTACTAGCATCATATCTTGATTTTACTCTTTGTAAAGCGACATAAAAGTGGTGCAAAACTGTTCTGTTTGCGGAATTAATTTTATCCGTTCTTGGATGGGTATTCTTCTAGTTATATCATTAAAACGATAATTGGTTAACATAATGATTAACGTAAAACTGATGAAATACTGTTGGAAAAAAATGAATTTCAGTTAAATTGTAGAGGTTATTAAAGAATCGGGGTGGAAGGCAAAACACCAATGAAAACTAATAACGAAATGAAAATGACTGAAAGCAAAATATTTTACAAAGGTAAGAATTTTTGCTCAGAATAATTCGTTTTAAAAAGCAAAACAAAAGCTGAACCAAAAATTGGACATTATAAAACCTAAAAGCACAAGAATAAAAGAAGGTAATTGAGTGTTATGGGCTGGGCACAAAAGGTCATTCAGTTTCGGGCATTACCGGTCTTCCTCCTAGTCAAGATGACGAGATATGTTTGTCTCTTCATCTTTTCATCCATATGATCACTACTTAACCTGATGTAACAGGTGACAATGAAGGGTGAATGGGACGAGAAGTGGTGAGAGGAGGGGAATGAGGGTAGTAGGATGTAGTAAACACAAGTCTCATAATCTGAAGGCTACCAGTTCAATCCCTGTACAGAGCAGTACGTTTTTATTTTTCTTCAATCACTGTTGTAAAAGCGTATTTATAATTAGGGTAACAACATAGTGAATCCCATTTAGTTATTGCAACACTGAAAATTCCTCAGTTTTAAATTGTTTTAACAGAAATATTTTCAAAATAAGCTGATCATTATAATAGATGTATGTAAATCATTTCTTTTCCTCTATTGAAATAAGTAGGGGTAAATCGGTACCCTAAGACAACAGATTAAGGAGAGATCAGATTACAGTCTGATTGTTTCAAGGGAGACAAGCGTTTAGACATAGAAATTGAAATGTAAGGGTGACAAAACTAATAAAAAAGGAGTAAAAGATTACAGTTACAGGGAAACATCAGGATTAAGTATATTAAAACCGTTACAGGGAGATTGAAAAATTAGGATTAACTACTTTACTAGAAAGAAGAGTGAGAAATGATTTAATTGAAGCTTTTAAAATAATTAATGGCATTTCTAACTATGGTGGACATTTATTTTTTCATATTTTTCCTCAATCTGGAAAGGAGATTTCAAAAACTAGTTCTATTGACGAATTGACCTTTTTCTTTTTTCTAATAGAGTAATAATTTTCTAACAAGTTGCAAGTCAGGTTAAACACAGCAATAGCAAAAAAAATAAAGATGGAATTCGATGAATTTAAAAATAATGATAAAAAAGGGAATTAAAAGGTATTTTCGGCTCATATGGAACTCATGATTTACATAGATAGCTATAGAGATCCGCATGCAAAGAAAGCTTTTTTTCACTTGCCTCTCCACGGGGGCAAAATTAGACACAATGTCGTGTTTTAATACGAGGGTAAAATATAAATCATATGAGTCTAAAAGGATCTCTCCTTCACCGACCAAGGACAGAAAATGATGCTACACTTTGAATTATTTATTTGCAAATAAAAGTTAAAAAATATAGTTCATTTACAAATTAGACACATACTACGCTTTGATCCCAGCTTGAGATCCGAGGATATGTGTATTATGTCAATTTTATGATAAATGTTTTGTGTCTTTTAGGAATCACTGAGTGGAAATAACCAGAAATGATTATTCTCTTAATTCCTTGTTTTTCAGGTTGCAAGTCTTACCGGGGCTTTATTTGTTTTATTAATCATACTTGTTGCTGGATCCTTGTTTCATGATCTACCAAATGTGAGTATTATTATGTATGTTAAAACTAACAAAAAATATGCATATATGTAAAAAAAAGAAAGAAAAAAAAAGCATGTTAATGTAGAAAATATAAACTAAATATGATAAACTTGTGTGTAATTGGAAGTAAGAATGAAAAATAGTTTACCTAGTATTATGATAAACAATTAATTTTAAGAAATCGTTTAATGGTAGAAATAAATAGGGGAGTTTATTTTTTATTAAGGGCTCACACTTCTCTTTCTATGAGTAATGGAAGTATCTGCACTCTAACAGTTTTCTTGACTGGAATAAGTATTTTCAGAAAAAAATGTACAAATAAAATATATTCGTGTTAATAATATAGTGGAACTAAAAATATATTCACTATCGGATTGCTATTTGAGTTTAACTTCGAAAATCCGATAAGTTAACTTTATATGTTAAATGTAGTAAATCGAAGAGAAAAGTGTGTGCATGTAGAAAATCAATGTCTCCCATTTCATCAGTAGTTTTTATCTTCTAACATCTATGCGTCCATTCTATCTGACATAATCATAATTACTCATGTCTTCTGTTTTATTGACTCATCACTAGGTATATAAAAGACATGGAACACATAATGGCAATTTACTCTATCGCAACTGAAACTATGATAAGCGATATTACATGGACTCCCTATGTCCTAACACTTAAATACATTTATTTGCTGTCGGTAATTGGCTCATTAAAATATGATATCAACAACCAGTGAAAATAATAACAAGACGTTACAATTTGGGTTATTTGGATTATTCAGACTACTGTTCTCATCTTTGGTCTCATTTTCACAAGGCTTCAGTTGATGAAACCTCTGACCTTCTTCAGGTGCGTCTTGTCGGACTTGGGAATCTGCATAGAATTTCGAACGGAACCCTTTATTTAATGTATGGGGATAGCTTGCTCTCAGAAGACTGTCATTTATAACTGATTATTACTTAGCACTTATATCCGTTGCGCCATGGATCCTTGTGGATAATTCCGAAACAGAAAGAAGTTAAAAGTTAAACAAATTATCATAAGAGAAAAGTGAAAGTGAAAGGAATAAAAAGAGATGGACGTGCGATATGTGTTACATATATCAACAAGTGTTCATTTCACAAATAGTCTTGTGGTAATGTTTTCCACTGATGGAAAGTTCTTGGAAAGAAACTCTGTTCATGTAAATTCTGTTTTAATTTTTAAAATCACAAAAATTGTTTTTTTGTTATCGATATTATACTATAATTAGCTGGTTTTGCTGGTTTGCTATAGCTTTGCAAAGTTCACTACTTGAAATACTTGAAACATTAATTTAAAATAATAAACGGTACTGTTTTAGATATTGACCCTAATTTCCGTGACTGTCCGGCAGCAGCGAGCCGACAGCTAACGGAAGCGTCCGAGACCTGCCGAGTCGGCAGACGACAACAATGTAAGACGATGAATATACGTAAAGAAAAAGAAATGCATATATTTTTATACAAAAAATGAAATAAATGAACAAACCCATAGCTGAAATGAATAAACTTTTTTTAAATTAATATTTAACCATTTTATGTAAGAACTTTTTTATAAACGCTAACATTTTATACCATTTTTTTTGTAACTGAAATAAACTGTTTTTAATAAACTTTAGAACGCGAAAATAATAACTTTTTTTAAACCATTTTTTTTTTTGCAATTACGCAGTTTTTTTTTTTAAACATTTGTTTTGTAACTGAAATGAACTGTTTTTATAAACTGTAGAACGCGAAAATAACTTTTTTAAACCATTTTTTTTTTTTTTTTTTGCAATTACGCATTGTTTTTTTGTTTTTTTCCATTATTTTAGCTGGAGGGGTAAGGGCTTGTTTTTCGTTTTTGGAGGGGGGCTTAGCGAAATACAGGAAGAAGAGGAGGACCGCGAAAAAAACGTCCCCGATCGCAACGAAATCCAAGCCCGGCATTCCTGGGTGGGGCATCTCCAGGCATATTTTTCAGTAACTGTCTTTCGCGGTACTAGCCGGCAAAGTCGGCCGCCGCCGCATCGCATACATCGCATATCTTTTGCCAGTAGAGCTTTCTGCTGGCAAAAGTTAATGCACTGCTCCGGAGAGGCAATTGAACTACACAACACTTCAAAATTCATTGTCAACAAGTGCCAAGCGTCGGACGCCAGCCTCGTTTTCGATTTCGACAGGTCTCGGACGTTATAATTTGCTTTGTTTTGTCTTAGAACATGTTTGTAAGACTTGTTTATTTTCATGTATTTCCAGTTTTACAGTGAAAAGATATTATCGTTCAGGGTTTGCCACGTGCGTGCAAATAAATACATATTCATCAGTATAATTTGTGTCTGAGATGTTGCTCCAGTTTGCTTGCTGTTACATTTAGATATAGTTTTAATATGGTCATATTATTTTTGTCTCATTTCAGTGTGTTCTCTCTTCTATTATCATGGTTTCTTTGCGTTCAATGCTGAAGGAAGTCTTGAAATTACCAAGTTTGTGGAAAATATACAAATATGATTGTGTAAGTACTCAATGATTTTGTAGTGATAAACAAACAAAAAACATGTTTTTCCTTACAAAGTAATGAAAAAAAGCACTTTATAATATTTTTAAGAGTCCAATTTTTAGAGTGGGAACTCAAGTAGGTATAGACTGCTAAAATCTCGGTGCTTTTTGATAAAAAGAAACGGTTATTTTTTTGTGCTTTTTAATTTAAAATTTTACTTATTTTCCTTCTTCATCATCCGGTTTTCGTATTAAGGGTGATGCGAGTGTCCTGAACTCCAGCATGGGGAAACACCAAGCAATGGCTAATACCAGTTCTTCATGCAGATCCATCTAATCATGGATCTATTATTGCACTGCAGTCAGAAAACTGGGCTTGGGCTAAGTATTTGCTGCCATACATATAACATGACACTCCTGACATAGCTGCTATACAACTTACCTAGACTTAGAGGGGGGGGGGCAGCTCTTAATGTGTATATATATATATATATATATATATATATATATATATATATATATATATATAATCAGCTTGGTTAAAAAATGTCCGATTTCAAAAGCAAATGTTTATTCTTGCACTTATTCATCAAGTTTGCTTCAGATGATCCAACATCATGAAATACTGCTACCAAGTCCCTTAGACATTTCTTTGAAGTTTTGACATGGATTTTGTTCAACAATCGCTTTCAAACGTTCATTGTCAATAGTGTTACATACACCTCTCCTAATGTCTTACATGTTAAGATACATATTTTTTTTATAAACATACCTTGTTATTAAATGCAGGTCACAATCATAACAGCACAGGCCAATCCCACCTTGCCCACTCCTTCCGTGTTGAGGCACCTGAAATTAATGTTTCACAACAACACAATGAAACGAAGAAATCCTCCTATTTGAAGAAAGGATCCTTTATTGAGATGTTGATGTTGCCTTCTCTTCTGCTAGCAGTGGAGGAGGGCATTCTGGCTATGCATATTTGGGGCCCTTAGCCCCTTAATTTATCCTCAATTCTTAAATCATTCTCTACATGTAGTGTTCGCCTCCTGTGCTTCCCACCAACTACCCTACCTCTCTCACTCCCTCCCTTTTGAACCATGTGACGTCACGTCCATTTGAGGTGACATTTGAGTGCATACTCGCTGACCCATTAACCCCGATATCCAGTGTACGTGTGAATGCCACCCTGGGAACCCAAATTTTCATCTTCTAGGTTCTTATTACCATTCCGATTCTCTGTTGATATTGGTGGTTGTTCGGAAAACATAACAACTGAATCTTAACTCCTGCCAGAAATTTATATGAATTCCTTCTTTTCATTTTCGTTATCAAGGACTGATATGCTTCAAAATTGTATTCTGAAAGAAATTATTGTAAATTTATTAAAGCATACACATCAATTATTAGGCATGTAAAATTTTGTATGAAACATTGCAAAATTTAGCAATCTAAATCCACTCATAATATAAGATGCATTTTCTTTGTGTGTGTGTCTATGTCTGTCTTAACTTCTTTTAGAAATGGAAAATATTGCATTAATATTACATAATAAATTCCCAACAAATAAAGCAGATGTCCTGCCTGGAAATCGAAACCGAAACCGAAACCTTGAGATCTTCAGTCTATTTTGATTTTCTTATAGAGCTTAAAACATTACCTTAACAAAATAATTATAGCTTTGACGTGACGCATAGATTTATGATTTACATCATGTTTTAAAACATGAATTCAAACATAAGCGATAATAAAAATAAATAAATGTATTGTTAAACATCATCAATAGCGTTGGAAATTCTTTTAATAGTCCAAAACAATTTATTGTGTTGTAACTATGTATTGGCGTTAAAAACTATTTAATATATAATATACTAGAATTTGGGCCCTATATATATATATATATATATATATATATATATATATATATATATATATATATATTCCATGAAAAATGCCAGTATACTGAAATCATATGCCCTTAATAGGGTTAAGATGAAAATTCATATACACTAAATGTACAAAATCAAGGAAATTCCCAAATGTTTAAACTTTTATTGTCATTAAGAGTATGACTACATATCAACCAAACCATTTCATTATCACATCACAACAGTATAAATCTCTATGCATGAGTGGATGAAGTGTGTGAGGTGCGCTGAAGAAAAATTCCTACCAGTAAAATACATAGCCCTGTTGTGCTCGCATACCCTTAATGACAATAAAAGTGTAAAAATTTGGAAATTTCTTTGCTTTTGTACATTTAGTGTATATGAATTTTCATCTTAACCCTATTAAGGGCATATGATTTCAGTATACTGGCATTTTTCATGGAATGTTACTACTTTTGTAAAGGCTATGCCTCAATACAATGCCTTCTCATAACTGATATAGTTGGTAGTTTGACTAATCAAGGTATATGGTAAACTGAAATTGAAATGCTATCAACTAGACCCTAGAACCTCTATTTCTGCCAAAAATCAGCTAAATCCATCAAATAGTTGATGAGATACAGGGTGGCACATACGTACATACATACACACAGATAACATGATTTCATGATTGAACTTTCTGGATCTCTGGATTACCTTGACTAATGATGCTGAAATTCTACACACTTATAGAACCTATCAAATAAAAATTTTGTGCAAAGTTTTAACTAATTTGGTTTATTGGCTTTTGACTTATGATTGATCAAAGAAATGAGATTTCCCGCATAGGCCATTCGTGTAGTCTATTAAGGGATAGAGCGCTCTCGCGCCTCCCTTGATATATATATATATATATATATTTTTAAATGTTTGTATTACAGAAGATCAGAACAACATTGGTACCGTCGGTTTCAAATCTAAACAAAGGGGACCTCTAGAGGTCTCTTTATCGAAACTCTCTTCAGCCTCTGTTTATGTCTCTCTCCCTGGAAGATGGCTGTCCACGCATTATGTTAATTGTCTCACAATATTTTGATTTTCTGCTTAAATTTTATTTTCATCATTTTTACCAATTGGGTATTTCTATCTGCAAATTATGCTGGTATTTTACTAATGGGCGAGCAAAAACAGTTTTTTTTCTTTTGTTCTTTGAAAAAAATATGTCTGTACTATACTAATGTCATGTTGATCTCAGATCCCGGAGAAATGAATTTTAAAAATAAATGTTTAAAATCTAGATTTAAAATTAAAACAAGATTCAAAAATAAGATTTAAAAACATAAAGAAATCAACCGCCGAACGGGAAGAAAAGGGGAAATATAGAAATGGGGACCAACCAAACAATATTTTAAAACAAATTCAATTAGTTTTAATGATGGAGACAACTACTTAATCATGATAAAAATCAAAGTTCGTCCAGCATTAGAAAAATTATATATTTTTCCTATTTTTATATATTATTTTACTAAGAAAATAAGAAAAATATAAAAAATCATTATAATAAATTATATTAAGTATTAATGACAAAATAAAGTAAAAGTAAATTATTTTAAAATTTTAATTGTTATATTATTATATAACAATTAAAATTTTAAAATAATTTAAATATGAGTCAAAATATATTGATTTATGAATAAATTAATAAATAATAATTAATAAATATGATTGCTATAAATCTCATTATTTTGTACAATGAAGGCTCCGCCCTAAATTTTTTTATTCTTTTGTACAATAGAGGCGCGACCACAAACTTTTGTATAATAGAGGCGCCATAAACTTTTGATTCTTTTGTACATCAGAGACGCGACCATAAACTTTGATTCTTTTTTTGCAATAGAGACGTGGCCACAAACTTTTGATTCTTTTGTACAATAGAGGCGCTTGCCCTGTTGGCAGTTTCTTCCAAGGGGCAGTTACTTTTGGGCATGCAAGAGCAGCCTGTGTTTTCTTTTGTCTTTGGTTCTGTAGAAATAATCTTCTTTACAGATAGGGTGCTGAAGTGTGTTTCTATAACACAATTTGTGTAATTTATGTTGTGCTGAGAGAGGGTGTTATCTAGTAGTTAAGGAAAATATGTCCTACTCTTGTCTTGCTTGGTGTTAAGGGAGAAGGGGGTGAGAATCAAATGATGTTCCATTTTCTCGTTTTCTAATGTGTTTGTTTTGAGGTGCATGGTTATTTGTGGGTTGGGATGAGGTTTTGTCTGTAAATCCGCTATTACGGAGTGCTTCGCTGTAATATGGTGCTGCTTGTTCAAAAATTTCAGGATTGGATGAAAGATCTGAGATCCTTCTACTGATGTTAATAATCAGATTTTTGAAAACTGTTGGGGAGTGGCAAGATCCTTTGTTTATCTATTTTAGGGTTTCATTTGGTTTGTGGAAAGATTTATGTTACTTACTAGGTCTAGGGTGGTGTCTAGGATTGATTGCTCAGCTTGGTATTTATAGTGATTTTAAACCCTAGTTCTTGAAATGTTTTTGTTAATTCTTTTCTAGGCCTATCTAAAGTGTTTCTGTTGCAGTCTCGTGAAAGGCACATGCTGTCATCCCTGACCGAAAAAATGGTCGGGAATTTGATTTTGAGTGTCTCCAGTAGAAACAGGCTGATTAAATCACAGATGTCTACACTGTCGTACGCCTCCAAAGCTACATCAAATGGGTGGGTCTTCGGGATTTGATCTTTTTACTCAGGGTTTGTTATTCGAAGAATTGAAGAGTTTGTCTCGCGTGCATAATTGTCATTCTATCTAGTTCACTAATCTCTCCCCCCCCCTCTCTCTCTCTCTCTCTCTCTCTCTCTCTCTCTCTATATATATATATATATATATATATATATATATATATATATATATATAAAAGGTAGAAGAAATAAGAATGATAAATATGTACAAATGTCCAGATTCATTTCAAACTTAGATTGTTCAATGCAAGGTATATTCTTTAATAAACTAATGTTTATTGTTCTTTCCTTAAGCCAAGGCTTTTCAAAGATCGAAATCTTATCAGAGGATATATACAGATAGATAAGTTGGCTGTGGAAAAGCCAAAGTTCAAACATTTGAAAAAATATTATTAAAAAGGGAGTGAAAAAGAGTTCGTGTGAAAAATATATTGGATTTATCCAGATGGTAATTGTCCGTTACTAAAGTGTCCAATGAAAAGGATATTTTGAAGAAGGAGCAAACAATTTTTTTTTCGTAGAGGCAGTGTGGAAAAGTGTTCAAAATGAAGTAACTCCAATGGTGAGAAGTCAAATTTAAATCGTTGATGGAGCGCCCTTAAACGGAATTGATATGAGAAATCTGGCCATTCTAAAATCTTCCTGGGCCAACAGTAGAAAAATAAATGACTTTAGTGGTGAAATATTCAAGCGATTCTGATAAAAGATCCCTAAGTTAAAAAGCGAGGCTAAATTAGGAGGTGGGCAGGAGAGAAGGAAGAGTGAAGCATGAGGAGGGAGAGTAGTAGGGTTTGTTGAAAGAGCCGTGGTTGCTGTTGGAAGGAAAGGAGGGAGGGAGGAGGTAAGTTTCAAGTGATAGAGGTGTGGTGGGTATAATACAAACTAATTTCGAAAGTTAATAGGATTACAGTTGCGGAGATTGGAATTCCAATGAATGGAGATCTGAAGTTCAAAAGTTGAATAAGTAAGGGTCGGGCAGAGACTAGCGTTAACTAATTAAATATTCTAAAAGTTTAAAAGGGCTATCTAGTTTGTTAAATGTATAATTAAAAATAAGTAATTAATTGATTAAATTAATTAATTATATTTGATTCTATATATATGTATATGTATATATATATATATATAATAATAAATTATTTTTAATATTTTTTTTACCTACGTACGATGTCGTTTTTTAGCTTATAGCTCTCATCAGCTCAGGGCAGTAACAATCTCAGACGGTCATAGGGAGCGTGAACCCGGTTCACAGATACAACTTGAATCCGTAACTGTTCACCTAGTCCGATTAGGCCACGAGAGATTGGCACGTAATAACGTAGAAATTAAGTGATATTTATACTGAAAGCGGCGAGTATAGACACTTAAACATTTGAATAGCACTCAACGACAGAGTCGGAGCATCGCACTTAAGCTTTTTAGGTGAATGTTTATTTTTAATCTTTCCGACAGGGCTCAACTTTCAATTTTACATGGAAGGGGCTTATAATAATATTAAATTATTTTAAATATTTTTTTAACCTACAGACGACGTTGTTTCGAGCTTATGGCTTTCAGCAGCACAGGGAAGTAACAATCTATACTAGACAAACTGTCTAGGCACTGAGGGGATGGTCAACTTTTAAAAAAACAGAAAATCGGCCTGTATTTTCTGAACAACTTAATATAATTTCTTGAGAATGGCTAATGAAATAGCCGAAAACACTTGGACAAATTGAAGTAAAAACATAGAAATATCAATTGGAAATATCCCTTGTTCCATTCGCGAGAAAAAAATCAGTACTTGTGAAAACACATAAAAAGCTAATGAAAAAATACTAACGATTTCTTAGACAGTCTTATATTTTATATTTATTTTATTGTTTAAATGTTAAGGATGGACTTGAATTAACTGAAGAATGGTTAGTAAGGGAGACAATCTATCTGTGTCTGAAACATTATACAAATACACACACACACACACAAGAGCCGCTGGAAGGAGCTGGGGCTCGCTTTGCTGGAAGGAGCTGAAACAGAAACTGCTGGAAGCTGAAGTAAGAGTCCTGGAAGGAGCTGGAGGTGCTGGTACAGGAGTGAGCTGGAGCAGGTGCTGGGATCGGAGCATGAGCAGGAGACTGGAGAGGTAGGCTGGAGTCATGGATGGAGCAAACAGCAAAGTGTGTATCGCATTATGAGTAGTTTGAGTGTGGTAGAAAAGTTGCTTGCTCTAAGAAGGACAGTTTGATTGCTGCTGCTGCTGGATTATCGTCGTCATAGTGAAAGTTTGATTGTTGCATCTTTTGCTTGAGTTGGTAGGCCTTGAAGGGTGATGTTGATGCTCCATAGAGACGTGTCCTGGGAACTGGATCTTCTGGGAATAGGAGCTAGGCATCGACGGGCACTGAAACAGGGAGGTGGACATCATCCGGCTCCCTGTTCCAGTACCTGCTGACATCTGCCTCCCTGTTCCGGTGCCTGACGACGTCCAGTTTCCTGTCCCAGTATACTGTTGATGTCCGGTTCCCTGTTTCAGTGCCCGTCGACATCTAGCTCTTGTTACCAGAAGATCCAGTCACCATGACATTCCTCTATGGACCGGACCGACTTGAGGTGCTTCACTATACCTCAGGGATGTTTAGATTAAACTCTGTGAGACATCCTCTCTTCTGTTTCAGTGATGCCACCCCAGCCCTGCCAGTTTTCCATCAACGTCACTCAATGACCTTTACTTTAGTGCAAAGATTTGTACCTATGATGCAATAAACACAACCTTTATTTTAAAACTGTTCATCCATGTTTGTCCTCTCTTCTTTGTCATTGACGTTACCTTTTTGCCTGTGTCTCCTTTCTCAGTTATAAGGCCGATCACACATCAACGATCGGTCTTGCAACAAGCTATGAATGTAATATAATTAAACAGAACTCAAATGAGGACCTCTTCAAGACTTGAAATCTTTGCAATTAAAGGGGAATAATCAACTTCAGAAAAAAATGACTGTAAGAAAGGGTTGAAAATTGTTGGCTTGTCAGACTAAGAAGCCTTATCAAATAAATTCACTTAATTTAATTAAATTAGCAAATGTATAATTAAATGGTCCATTAAAATAAACCGAATTATACAAATTTATAAGATAATATTTTTCCAATAAATATAAGATTAGGAGAGTAGAAAGTGGACCTTGGATTTACTTTCGGCAGCCTTGTAACTCTCGCTTCCTTTATCTTTTCCTTTAGTCCTCATATTCTATGACCGATGCTTCTGACAAAGGGGGAAGAATTGCTGTTTTCTGGGTCGGAATCTATCTATCTAACATCTTGGCTAGTTTTTGACCTTGAAATAGTTTTTTTTCTTTAGCTCCTTACATCAAGTGGCTTCATGCCTTGTCTGGAACGACTTCCATAAAAAAATAGATACAGTTAGGTTAGGGTTAGAATTGCAAAAGGGGTTTGATATTTAAAATGATGTCATAATTTTGTCTGTTGAGGCTAAAATCGTCACATTTTTTTACTCTGTCAAGGAAGAAAATATTTCATCAATGGGCCTTCGTATTTTTAGAGTTTTTTACTAATTTACACAATATTTATACACTTGTATTTCTTTTAGTGAATCACTTTTTTGTTAATGAACTTTAACCTCGAACTTGAATCCCCCAGATTTCCAAACCGGAAATTTTCACTATTCGGACTTTTGAGGACATTCTGCTATTCACCCTGCATTTGCTTAACATTTATGATTTCCTGGATATGCTTATTTGGACATCTTACATATTTTCATCGAAGATGATTGTCTTTTCTCAAAATAATTTTGTATATTTTCATATTTTCAAATCTGTGCTAAACAGTAATATAATTTTACTGATTTATCCCTATGATCTCCGCTGATAATAAAAGCATACATTTTTGAAAATCCAAGGGTTAAGGAAAGAAGTTTATTTATATATTCTTTGTTTGGACTATTTGATGATTTATTAAATATTGTACTTTTTTCAATTTTTATTCTCATCATTCATTTCCTTATATCACTGCTCTCTCTTGTAGATTGAGCATTGACTTTTCAATATTGGATATAATTTAAAGATAAAATGTTATCTTTATTATCTCTCCATTTATATATACATGTATATTATAATATATTACTATAAGTAATTTATTGGTGTTTCTCCTTCTGAGGAAAAGATTTATTTTTTTGAAAATCCATGGGTTAAAAGATTTTTTTATAAATTACTCTTTGTTGAAATATTTGATTATAATAAACTTGTAAAGTATGTAACTTTACTTTTGTTTTATTATTTCAGTATTACCTATATATATATATATATATATATATATATATATTGTTTCATTTTAATTAAGTCAAAGTTTTCAGAAATCACAGAACCCCTTCCTGGGGCTTACACTTGATCTCTCTTTGTAGATACATAGATATCCGAGTGTTCAACTAAAGTTCTCCTTTACCTCTTAAACTTTGAGTTAGTAAAGAAGTGAAGAACATTAATTTTCCTCTCCACAATTGACCAGTAAACTATGTTATAGTATATCTTTCTTGTGGTCTTACCAGATTCCAGTACAAGTATTCATCTAGTCTGGTGGAGGATTTAGCTTAGTGCTGTTACTTGAAGTAATATTACTTGGAGAAGGTGCACCATTCCTCGTATGTGTGGGGTAGCCATAACAAATGGATCTTATTTGGGCTTCGGCTACTATGTTATTTTGAATATTTAGTCAGGGTTTACTTGTAGGGGAAAATAGCCTCATGCCAGGTTGTCCTGACAAACCCCTGTATCGAGAGACCTTAGAAACTCGAGAACAGTGTCTATGAGACATTCAATTTATATATATATATATATATATATAGCTAAATCTATTGAATCTAGCTTTGGATGGGGGAATTCCGATTTCGATCTTTTTGACAATTTTAACCCTTCCAGTTTCAATGTAAACATGCATGCAAACTGCCAGGGTTACCAAAATATTCTGGGTTTAATGGACTGTTTCATTCACTGACGTAGGAGGTTTATTTATGTGTCACATGATTCAATTAGTATTCATTTCATGGAAGGGAGTTAAAAAACAAAACTGATTTCATGAAAAATACATGAGTGTAGCATACTGGTAAATAAATTTGGCGCCAAAATGGTTAAATTCACTGTACAGACAAAAGATAACTTTAATTTAAACTGTTTTGGCAGTTTAAAAAAAACAATCAATTCTTTTTTTTTTTTTTTAATCTTTAGATTCTCTGGATTGCGACATTTATTTCTGTTGTTATGACAACATTAGAACTCGGTCTACTGATTGGCATTGTCATTGGAATCATCACAATTCTAATACAAACTCAAAAGTAAGTAAAATCTTTGATTCTCTCGTCACCAATAAAATTATGGATTTAATTGCGTCCCACTGCGGAAAAAATGTGGCACAAGGCCGAAAGGTGGAGAAAAACAACTCCAGGAGGTTACTCTAATCCGGTACAAAAATAGCCGAAAACGAGTAAGAGTGCCTCAATCAGCAATGAACCCCCCCCCCTCTCTTTCAAAGAAGAGGTAATGCCTGGGAAGGTGCACCTCCTAGGATCGAGCTGAATTATACCTCATTCCAAGAAAGAAGCTGGATAGAATGATGCCAAGGTGGTATGAAAACAGCCGGCGAATCAGTCATTCTAAATGCTGTTAAACCAATAAAAGTTTGTTAAAACTTGTAACTTTGTCATCTTTTTTTGTTTTTTATAAAATTCACGATGTCCTTAGTATAAGGTCATCAAACTATATTCGCTAGTAAGGCCAACATTTATGAGCTTTCTGGAGTGTAAAGTCATCTCTTAGCTACCAATTATTCCAAGTTCAGTCTGACATAGAGTGGTAGTACCTGCCAGAGTCCCATCCATGCATTAAATAGAATCTACCCTGGTGTGAACTTGTGTGTGTGTGTTTACTGCACAGGCTATGACCGTCCACTCATTGTCTTTGTCAATCATGTGGTTTCAGTCACTGCTGTAACAACAGGATTTTCTTTCCAAACAAAATCACAACTCAGTTTAAAACAAATAACGATATTTTATTTTGAGAAATCAAAATGATACTTGGTTTCTCTACCAAACGACAGACCTGTTATTGGAATAACAGAACAAAACGACAGCCCATCTATCTCTCAGACTGACAAAAACCAAAATCTTCCTTTTTCTGTTTTGTTCAGAAAATATATCTTATATAGGCATCAAAATGGCAGTCCTGTTTGGACCAAAAGGAGACCACTTAGGAATGATCGGCTGTTTAATCACTAGACATAAAAACTGACTGACCTAGAGATCTATCAATTGAAAGGGACATAACATCTGTGTGATCTCAAGTGGTTCACTTTCTCGGTATGGAACCTCAGCGATTACTTTTTTCAAAGTGACATTCCATTTTATGGACTGTCAAATCTAAAGCAAGATATTTTTCCTATCACAGGTGTGTCATTTGTAACACGCATGCATTGCAATGCATGTTCAGATCGGGTATGACATGAAACTGCATTTGATAGTATACAAATACATTACGTCATGAATAACAAGTTAAAGCAAACGTCATGAATAAATATTCAGAGAAATTAAGAACATAAAACTTTTACCAAAATGACTGGATTCAGCATTAAATAACAGAAAAGATTGATATGCCGTAAAAACAAAACAAACAAATTTCACCATAATAAAAAGTACAAGTGTTTTTAATAACTCAATTCATTCAAATACGACAGTGAGCCTGGTCAGTAACAAATGAGTGAGTATTTGGGAATACCAGGCACTGTATACATAAAACATGACAAAGTACAGCACCATCTGTGGAACTCAGAATTTGTCAACGTTTCACCTACGCCCACTGGCATAGGATGACTAAAGTCAAAGTCAGTTCATTGATATGTACCTACCGCAAACATCAGAGAATTGTAGGCTTTTTTTTAAGCTTTTTCCATGTCAGCCGAATATATCCTTGGCATCATTTTGGCAAACAGGAACTACCTCGCTGGTGATCACACTCTTATTTTGTCAGAGTGAGGTATGGTTTGGCTCGGTCCTAGTAGGTACACCCTTCCAGGAATTATGTCCTCTTTTGAGAGGGGGTGTATTGTCGATTGCCTGAGGCACCTCTACTGAAAAATACAGATAGGTCCATTATCGGCTATTTCATGGGAGCTGGTGCCTTGTACTATGTTTTGCTGCAGTAGGATGCAATTAAATCATGAAATTGCAACTTGTAAAATGAGCTGTTCTGTGTTTAATATTTGCATTAATATTCTCTTCAGGAGTTGCACTTAGTAATCGTGAACGTTAGCTGGCATTATGGCAGTGTAAGGTTTAGAATTGATTTAAGCCAAATCCAAAGCTCTCACTTGGTCGAATATGATGGTCAAATTCAAGATTTTATTTGCCAATGAATGCTGGTTATCAATGATGATTGCAGGCCACTAATAAACATGCCACTATGTGGGTGTTACAATTTTTACTCAATATCTTCAAATTTTCTAAATCTATTCTTCCAGAGACTTGATGCTCCTAAAAACAAGTATCAAGCTGATGACACACAAAAAAAAGTTATATCTTTGTGTCATCGGCAAATATGCATGACTCACTCTTGATTTCATCTGGCAAGTCGTTAATGAAGATGACAAACAACAACGGTCCGAGGACACTGCCCTGTGGTATGCCACTTGTGACATCAGCCCACCTGGAGACATGCCCGTTCACTGACACTCATTGGACACGGTTCTGTAGGAAGGCTTCGATCCAATCCCTTGCTTGCCTTTTGATGCCATAGCTTTTCAGTTTACTAAGTAGCCTTTGATGGGGAACGGTATCAAAAGCTTTTTGGAAATCTAGGTAGATGGCATCAACCGGGTTACCACTGTCCAGCACATCCGTCCACTCGTCGAGACATGTTATGAGTTGTGTCATGCATGATCTGCTTGGAATAAATCCATGTTGCTTTCCACAGAATAGTCTGTTATCTACCATGTGCTTCATAATCTGTTCTCTAATGATGGCTTCCAGTACTTTGCACAAGATGGATGTTAAGCTGATTGGGCGATAATTTCTCGGTAGGCTCCGACCTCCTTTCTTAAAGATGGTGTCACTTGTCCCTGTTTCCACTGGCTGGGTAGCATGCAAGACTCTATCGATTTGGTGTATATGAGCTTAAGAGGCTTGATGATGTAAGCTGAGATCTCCATCAAGACTCTCGGATGATGTCCATCAGGTCCTGAGGATTTGTTAATCTTAATTTTCTTCAGCTGTTTCTCAATAGCATCCTCTGTAACGCTGATATTTGACAGTTCTACATTTCCACATCTATGATCCAGCTTAGGTATGTTGTCTATATTTTCACGAGTAAAGACACTACAAAAAAAGTCGTTGAGAATTTCAGCTTTTGCGTCACTTTCTGAATGCAATACACCATCATTATCTCTAAGACCACTGACTCCACTCTTCACAGTTGTCTTAGATTTGGTGTATTTCCAAAATGATTTAGGGTTCACTTTCACATTGTATGCAAAAGATTCTTCAAACGTCTTCCTAAATTTTCTCGTATAACTCCTTAAGCCGTTCCTAACTTCGCAATACTGGTCATAGTCATGTAAGTCCTGAGACTCTGTATACCTCTTCCAAGCTCTCTGTTTTACTTTGACTTGCTTCATTGCTGGTCTGTCCATACAAATCTGGCGTTTCTTACTTCTACATCGTCCAATGTTGTGAGTTGGAATATGTTTTTGCATTGCTTCACTCAGAATGTCATTGAATCTATCTCATGCATCGTGAATGTCTTTTTCACTTAGTTCTTGATCCCAGTCAACATTTGAGATTGAATCTCGCATTTTACTATAATTTCCCTTGTTAAATTTGAATTTTTTGGTGTTGCACGGATTACATTATCCTCATTGGTCAACACTAGATCCAGAACGGACGGTCTCTGTGTGCCACGATATCTGGTAGGCTTGTCTACATTTTGCACTAAGAAGCAGTCTTTTAAGCAATCCAGAAACTGATCACACTCTGAGCCCACTTTGTCTGTCGCTGTGTATATGTCCCAATTTGCACTCGGATAGTTAAAGTCATCAACTATCACTAGGTTCTTTATATTCTTGTCAGATACTGCTCTAAGTAATGTCTCTAATTTTCGATTATTTATACTGTCACTTGTCGGGCTTCGGTAAACACATCCAAACACAATCTTATTGTTTTTTCCCAGTTTCACGATTATCCATATCGATTCTTTGAAATCATTAAATGCCTCAATGTCAACGTTGAAATCCTCCACGTCGTACAACTGTGAAACGTATATACATATACCCCTTCCATCATTTTCCAGATTATTCACATGTGGATGATAACCCTCAAACACAACTTCTGTTTCACTTAGTTGAATTATGCAATTTTTTGGCTTAACTTCAGTAAGCGCTATAATGTCAGGTTTCACATCTCCGATACACTGTTCCAAGTCTGTTATTTTTGTCGTAATCACATCAATGTTTATTGAAAGAATCTTGAGATCACTGTTATTCAAACTATGTACATGGGGAATATTCTGATGCTTTCTATTTCTTGAGTGGGTGTGCAGTCCCTCCTTTGAAATGCACCGCCTTGTCTCGCGCATGAACGATTTTCCCTCTGCTAATAAAAATATCTTTTTCCCCATTCGTTTTTCTTTCATTCAATTTTTTTCTCAGCAGGTACTGTTCCCCTCTTTGCATTCTAGTCAGATCTGATCCAATGAACACGTTTTCGAACTCTCCAATGTCTTTCAGTTTCTTGCTACTCTTCGGGATTTTTTTCTTCGTTTCAATACCGTTCACACTCACTTTGAGAATACGAGGTCCCTTTTTGTCTTCTCTATTTCTGTTTATTATTCTTACACAGTGTGTAATTACTTCTTCCTCTACAATTTCAATCGCAGCCATTACTTTCTCAAATGATGCCTTGTCATCTTTTATCTTGTCTTTTATATCTTCCTTTCTTAATGTAGGAAATTATGTAAGCGGATAAAAATGAATGATAATTTTCGTAAACACGCATCAGTTAGGGGCATGAAGCTTGATCATGTTGGAATTTTATGTCGTGCCTATGTTTTGTTTTCGATTATGTAGAGGGGAAAAATCGTCTGTATTTTATATAATAGATAGAAGAAAGAAGATAGAAGACAGAATATATAAAAAATAAATATATGTACTTCCATCCCGTAATGCAAAAGTTAGCAAGTAAAACATGCGCCTGTTTAGCCCTCAGACGAAACCGTTTAAAGTGGTTAGCGGAAGCGAGAAAGCAAATAGCAAGTCAGACAACAATCTAAGAAGTATCCTGCAAGCTGAAATGAATTTGGAAATAAATCTTTTGCTCTAGAGCAAATAGTCAACGATAGGTGGGTTTTGTTCTTTAGGTCATCAGAAATGATGATAATAATTTTGTACTTATGCAGTTAACGAACTGCGTTTTCATCGGCATATTCCGTCAGGTACCGTAAACCGCAGGAAGATGCCAAAACGCTTAGCCGACAAAAACTGCAGTAGTCGACAGTTGGAAGAGCTTTGCAGCAGCTAATAATTAGAAAACGCACTAAAAATAATGCAGAGATCTAATCGACAACTACCTGTGTGAAGTTATGTGGAGACAGAAATTCAGAAACAACCTCTTTGTTTTAGAGCACATTGCTAAAGTGTACCCTGTCGATCAGCTTCCTTCAACACTATCTAACCCTTCTACTTCTCCATCGTCTGTCACAGAAAATTTGCTAAAAGAAACAGTACCGAACCTAACCCTAAAAGAAACAGTACCGAACCTAACCCTAACCTAGTCGGTAGGGTAGAAAAAGAATTGCCAATTAAAAAAAAATTGTTTACTAAAAAAGAATTATTAAAAATAAATGTTTGCTATCAGTTGTTGCATCATATTTTCTTCAACAAGCAAAAAGAAATATTTATTCATGAAACTTACCACGTACAATGAGTCTTTTGTTCCTTGATTTGGATTTTATTTCCTACATTTTGAAAGTTTCTTACAAATTTACATATTTTTTTGTCATTTTTAATTGAATTTTTTTCGTTAAAATTAACATACGATGCCTGTTTCTAGCATTTTAACATTGGGGAGCGTTTTCGACACAAAAAAAACGAAGTTTTCGTTTGGCATCTTCCGGTGGTTTACGTAACCTGTCGGATTGTGCAGATGAAAACGTGGTTCGTAAACTGCATAAGTACCAATAATTTATATATTACAAATTAAATCACTGACGTAATTCTGTGATTTTATATGAATGTTTTAATAATATATTGAGATAAATAGTGAGTGCGAACACTGGCGAAGTATAATTGTTTTCCCCGTTATTTTTTATGGAGGTTGTACACTAGTTATTATTATAAATGTTCAGGTGAATCTGTTCATCCATTTTGTGAAATGTTTCAATTTTGTTTTCTGCAGAGTTGAAGCTGTCTCTCTTGGTTTGATAGAAAATAGTGAAATATTTTTGAACATAAATAAGTACAAAGACGTAAGTATTATTTTTTTAAAATTGTTATTTTGTTCCCTATTCCTTGAAAATGCATTATTGGTGCCCCGATTTTATAAATCGGGGGACTTATGTTTTGAGGCATGTCCGTCCGTCCGGATTTTTCTCCGCAACCATCCATTGAATTTCTCTGAAATTTTGCATGAAGTTGTAACTTTGGTCAGGTTAGAAAGTGACATTCTCCGATTTTTGAAAAAGGCCCCAAAATGGCAAAAAATGACCCTTTTCTCCTATAACGTTTGATCCATCCATTCAATTTTTCTGAAACTTGGCCAAAATGTAGAGGCAATTGTTCTGGATATAAAATGAGCATCCTTGACCTCAGAAAAATTCTGGTTCGCGCCCCCATGGGGTCAAAAATGCCTCAAATTGCCCAAATTTATTGCATTTTACACTTGCTACATCGAGTCACATACAGAGGGGGACAACGCATGCGCGGCTTGTTAATTTTGAATTTTGGCTACTTCCCTGCCAACTTATCTATCTATGTAACTCTAATGATAAGATTCCAATCTTTGAAAAGCCTGGCTTAAGGAAAGAAAAAATAAACATGCTTTTATTGAATACATCTTGCATTGAACAATTGAAGATGAAATAGATTTGTCATTTTTACATTTTCTATTTCTCTTTTTTTCATTTATCTATACAATTTTGACCCCCTGGGGGCGCGAACCAGATTTTTTCCAAGGTCAGCGATACTTATTTTCTATTAGGAACAATTGCCTCCACATCTTGGTCAAGTTTCAGAGAAATTGAATGGATGGATGAAAAGTTATGGGGCCATTTTGAGGCCTTTTGACCCCCTGGGGGGAGCTAACCAGATTTTTTTTCAAAAATCGGAGAATGTCACTTTCTAACCTGACCAAAGTTACAACTTCATGCAAAATTTCAGAGAAATTCAATGGATGGTTGCGGAGAAAAATCCGGACAGACGGACACACGGACGAACAGACGGACGAACGGAAATGCCTCAAAATATAGGTCTCCCGATTTTATAAATCTGGGGAACAAAAAAATATGAGAAGATAATAGAAAGTGTATGTAAGTGTGTTAGGAGGTTGTCAATATGTAAAATATGTCCAGTTAGAAAAAAGTTCAGTGACAAAATCATTTTGTCACTGAAATGTCCAGTGTGGAAAAGGTTAAGAATGGAAAGACAAAAAATTCACGTGATGTGACGAGATGGTGATTAACACAGGATTTTGACATTAGTAAAATTTTATGCCGAATGACTAAGTGGTTACGGTGCTGACTACAAATATTTTTAGGAAAGCAATCGTACGTTCAACATTTTTTTTTTTAATGTTTTTTTGTTCTTTCGGTCTGTTTCAAAGCAACAAAAAAACAGCAACGATTTTAAATAATGTTGGTTTCTTTTGTCTGTTTTAAAAAACAGCTATGAAAACTTTCTTTTTCTTTATTTTTATTTCACATTATGTCGGTTAAGTTCTCCTGCTTGAAAACAACAGGGAAAAAGGGAACTGTGTACTGTTTTTTAACGACTTCATATGTTTTTGCTTTCAATTATTTGTGTTTGTTTGCCTTACAGATAGATAAATAATCTATATATTAATACGATAGCGTGTGTGTTCGTGTGTCACGCTTCCGGCAAAAGCTCTGCGCATGCGTGCCGCATAAATTTTGAACAACATTCCACTAGCCTGCGTTTAATATCCCTCTGGCGCAATGGTTAGCGAGGTAATATTTTTTACTTCGGCCCGACTGGTTTATAGTTCGATCTCAACCAACCTCTAAGATTTTTATTCTACATTTCGAGGGGAAGGGGAAGAAATAATATATTTTTTATTACCTGGTTAAAAACTACTGTTTTGTGTTGCTTAAAACTTAAAACTATTTTTTGTTTTTATGTTGGCGTTTTTAATGGCATTGTCTATTTAATTACGTTGACTGCTTAAAACGTAGGATATCGGCCAGTATTATTTTGTTGTTTTTTTTTTTTTGAACGGATGGCATATCAACCTTTTTTAGTAGATATGCGCAGTGTCCATCGTACACGAGTTACTATTTCAAACAATTATTTCACTTTTATCTAGAAGGGGGTGGCTCATAATAAAGCGAGCGTAACTTACTAACAAATAGAGGGTGCTTTGTTACATTAGGACCCGTATTGAAAACATCATTTCGTGTAATTTACACGGGTTCCGCTAGTTCATATTATTTTGATTGTGAAACAAATATTACACTATAAATACATAAATACTTTCGAGCAACGCCGGGTCGGGACAGCTAGTAATATATAAATTCAACTAAATAAGAAGTTTACTACCCAAACTTCTGCTTATTTATTTGAATTTATAACGAGTTGATATACGAATGAATAATTTTATTTTTATATATATTTTTATATTTATTGTATTTATTTATTTCTGTTCATTCGTTTTATTTTTTATTATATATATATATATATATATATATATATATATATATATGGGGAGGGCGAAAGGAAAAATAAATTAAACACTGAGATTTACCGGTTTCGGTGGAATCAACGAACGTCTTCACTTTTCCTGAAGATGTTCGTTAATCCAAACGAAACCGGTAAATTTCTCGTTTTTTTAATGATTTGTTCCTAAGTTAAATTTGTTTTTTTTTTGTATACATCTTGTCTCCACGGCATTTCATTTTATGATATATCATGTATTTTATCCTCATATATATATATATATATATATATATATATATATATATATATATATATATTCAAAAAAGTTTTTAGTCATTTATACATGAAGAAAAAACACAATATATATGTATTCAACGTTAATAATATAATACAAGCCAAAAAAATCATATAGGCCATCCACAGAAACAGACGCGACTGCTAACAGTACAGAAGCATTCCCCTCTTCTGTATTCCTAGGCACAGCAGTACGATCCTAATACTAATATATGGCCTCCAAGGTGTTTGAATCCTTGGGATACTAACAAAATCCGCATATTGCAGACTCAGAACTTGTGTAGGACGATTATATATGTTCAAATAAACGAGGAGAATTTATTGTGCGTTTGATACATTTTTAGCAAATAAAAAAATAAGATGTGATGATATTTCATTATATACTTTTCAAACAATTTTAAGTTATTCTGAAGTCGATTATCCTGGTCAGATGAATTTGTATTAAAATGTAACGCAGTTCTGAAACATTAAGATTTCAATGATTGGATAAACCATGAAACGGTAGTAAACCATTAAACATGGTGGCATACTTCTTTATTACTTCCGTTTACTGCTTAATTCAGTAGCATGCATTTCTTTTAAGGTCTTTAATTTTTATCTGTATATTTATCTATATATTAATTTTTATCTGTATATTTCTAATGTAAATTGGTAAGTAGTACTTACACCTACACTTCTTATGGATGTCTGCCACATCACCCGGTGTTGTTGTTCATACCAGTCGAAAGCACGTCCTCGACAATCAGTTCAACATTGGCTTTGTTGCTGTCGGGCTGAGGTATGATTCTGTTCAGTCCTAGGAGGTCCACCTACCTAGGCTTTGCCTACTCTTTGAGAAAGGGGTGAGAAAGGGGTAGTTTAGTGCTAGTCGTCTGAGGCGCCCCTACCGGAGAACGCCGTCAGGACTGCTCAAACATTTTTTTGTAGGCCAGAGTGTGCTTATCCTAGTGTGTTGGCTTTTCAAAACCACACCTGACCTTGTGTCTAACCTGGAGACAAGGTAAACAAACACAAAATTGTTGTAAGACCTCCTAATACAAAATTAATACCAACATTAGATCCACAAAAAAAAATTACTTGGAAAAAGATTTTGATCTTGGCACAGAGCTTTGTTTTCAATTGCAACCCTGAACAAAGGGGGATAGACACCACACATATAGTATAGATTTCTTTCATTCTCTTTCCGTTTTTCCTTTTTTACTTTCTTTTTTATATGCAGTAAAGATCTAAACATTGACATCGACTTTATGAGATTATCTATTATATTTTAATATTTTGATTTTAGATTTCCACAACTCCAGGAATTTGTGTAATATCTTTCTGTTCGCCACTCTATTATGCAAATGTTGAGGTCTTTAAAAAAGAACTTCAGAAGAAGTGTGACTATTCAGTAAAGAAAAAGAAAAAGGAAAATGTACCAAAAATGGACATTTCAGATGTAAGTATTATTATTATTATTATTATTATTATTATTATTATTATTATTATTATTATTTCTATGTTATTGCTCTTTGGACATCTCCCTTTTTTACTCGTATTCTTATTTATGCATGCAGTCTCTGTAAGCTTGAAACAGGCTTAAACTCATTCAAATGCGGGACAGGTAACAAGTGGTGACACAAAAGGTGCACCAGCCTACCAGTACTATGCAGATAACTTCATGTGCAGCGCCATCGAAATCCGACTCTCATGGAAAGAGAAATTGTTGCAGGTGTCGAAAGAGTCAATAAATTTACCTACCTTGGCAACACAATTGATTCCAGTGGACGAACTGACACGACTATAACACAACATATATCTGCCATGTGGAGAGTCTTCAAGTAGTTGTGAACAATTTTACAAAACACAGAGATCCCATTGTATGCAAGAGCAGCAGCATACAACAAACATGTCTGACCTGTACCCTTTTATGACTGTAAGACATGGGCGGCGACAAAATGTCGAAAAGATATGATCCTGGCTGCAGTGCATCAGATGGAGAAAATTGCCGATCTTACTTTAAAGGCTTCCATAAAAAGTTTCACTGTCCAATGACGTCTCAACTGATATGGCCGCATGACCTACTGCCAGTCATCCAAAACGCACCAAAGTGTGCCCCCACATCGATGTCAATGGCCTAAGGTCACACAAGACACAGAAGATCTTCTTGCAAACAGCACAATCAAAATGGCAGCAGACAGAATACGTTAGAAGTCATTCAAAAAATGGTTAACCTCGGTATGAAACACGAAGAAGAAAAGTTAAAATAATGATAAAAAATTTCAACTCAGTCCTTTAAAAATTGTTTTAAAATCATTTTCTTTAATGTTGGCATCTAATTTACATATGTGAGTTTGTACACTCCACAAACACATGTAAATTAGTTGGCAAAATAATAAGTCTCTTCTATATGAGAATAATAAAAAATGATAATACTTTTATATAATAAGAAGAAAAAGAAGAAGAAGAAATAAAAACACTTATTATTTTTAGTTCAGCAAGAAATATGTCTTAACAGATATGTCACAGTTTATGAATTTTTAAATGAAATGAAAGTGGAATAAATAGTGGTAGTTGTTGTGACCCAACGGTCACGGTATGTTTAGTATATTTAGGGGTAGACTTTTTTGTCAGCCAGCCTAGTAACCCCTTCCCTCCCTATTGTGCTCTTGAATGACTTATTTTTTGGAGTCCAGGAGATTGAATGCTGGTGGTTGGGTCTCTTTCAGGCTTGGTTTGTCTTGAAGTGATTCTACCTTTCTCTTCCTTTTTATTATTATGCCTTCTACAAATCCACACAACAAACACCTTACTATTTCCTATAGTAACATCAGAGGTCTCAGATCAAACTTTCCTGATGTTCAGAATTTTCTCTTGGGCAAATCTCCTCACATCCTTGCTCTTTGTGAGACTAATCTGGATGCTTCTATTGATAGCAACGATCCACATGTGGATGGTTATTTGCCTCTTGTCAACTTAGACTCTTCCACACGTTTGCATGGTCTTGCTCTTTTTCTTCGCAAGAATCTCCCCATTGCACGTGTCCCCAGTCTTGAATCTCATGGGTGTCCTTTTATCTGTCTGAGGTTGTCTTTGCTGCCCTCCACTTTCTATTTGTTCTTTTTGTACTGTTCCCCTTCTGATAATGACTGCTTGATTGTTGATGCTATATCCTGCAGTATTTATGATGCATTGCGAATTCATCCTTCATGCTCCATCTTTGTTTTTGGTGACTTCAATGGCCATCATTCTGACTGGCTCCCTCACTCTAACCGCACAGATCTAGCTGGTGAAATCTGTCTTAGCTTTTCTCATGACTTGTCTCAAATTCTCACCTTCCTCAGACGTTTTCCTGATAATGATAGTCATCAACCATCCTTACTTGATCTTTTCTCACTTCTGTTCCTGACTCATGTTCTATTTTCTTTTCTCCTCAATTTGCTGTTTTGATGCATCATTGTAATACAGCTTCTTATTCCCGTATCTTCTTTCCAAGAACCGCAGGCTTGTGGAACTTTTTTCCTGCTGACTGCTTTCTTCTTACCTATAGCTTTGATCTTTTAAAGACTAAGGCCAATAGGCATCTCCTGTCTTTGCGATAATCATATTTTGTTCCTGTTAGCTCTTTACATCAAATGGTTTCATACCTTGTCTGGAGCGATTTCCATTAAAAAAAATTTTTTTAAATAAAGTTATAATACAATATTATTATACAGATCAAATTCTATAAATATTCTTTTTTACTATTATTTCTTAATTCATCTAATTTCATCTTAAAATTATCTATGCTATCGCTCTTCTTAATCTGCTTCGGCAACATGGTCTAAAAATATATTTAATTAAAGAGTTAATAGGCCTCCTTTTTATTGGCTACTACAATAAACTTCTAGGATTATCTCCAGAACTCTGGTGGCTCAGATGAGGTATTGTCCTATTCCTAAATAAAGGGATCAGTTTAAAATTCCAAGGTGTGAACATAATGAAAATGGCAGTATCGAAGATGTGGAAAACTATCGGAAACATGTAAATAATATATTTCCTTCCACAGTGTTTATAAAAAAGCCAGGTAATCCAACTTCATAGAATATGATCTTACCAGTGTAGTGATGGCCTCATATATTTTGTGAGCTCTAAGGAAGTTTAATCAAAAGTAATAACAAATTATATTTTTACAGTTTCAATAATTAAGTATTACTGTGTGCACAAATACATTAATGCAAACTTTTTATGCATTTTTAAATCATTTTAAAATTGAAATGATCGATTCAGTTACCATCGATGCATTAACTGTTTATTCAGTTCTTTCCCACCGGAACAAAGAAAAGTGTGGGAAAAGGCAGAAATTGTGGGAAAAGGCAGAAATTGTGGGTAAAGGCAGAAATTGTGGGAAAAGGCAGAAATTGTGGGAAAAGGCAGAAATTGTGGGAAAAGGCAGAAATTGTGGGAAAAGGCAGAAATTGTGGGAAAAGGCAGCGCCCGTGAAGGTGCATTCTAGCTCTGCAAAAATAACCATAAACAGACCCATTGGTATTCCTCGGTAGGAACGCCTCAGATGATCAAAAATAAACCAACCTCTCTTCAAAGAGAAAAGGTAATGCCTGGGAGGGTGAACCTTCTAGGACTGAGCCGGACCATACCTCACTCCAAGAAGGCTTGGAGCCGCCACGGCAGTCACTGGTCTGTCGGATGAAATGTCCAGAATGGATCTTCGGCGAGTATAGCAGTCATTATTATTTGTTGTGTCACTTCGACAGTCACATCTCTTTGTACTATTATTTTTAGGATATTAATATTTTTTGTATTATTTGCATTATTTAAACTATTCTTCTCATGTTGGTTGTTATATTCACAATATTTTACAGATGTAACCTCCAACCTTCTTTTATTTGTAAGAAATTAAGTTATTATTCCTTTGTGCAATCACGTACCTTACTTCTAAAATTTACTTATGCTAGTCTACTAATATAATATTCATTGCGTGTCTGTTTCTAAACATTATGTTATTTTGTACGTATGGTTATTAGAGAGTGAATAATTACAAAAACCGAGTGTTGGTGAAACAAAGAAGCAAGGCGATTTCAGTTAAAAAGATTGAATATATTAAAATTATATACAATAACGTACAGTGTCCTTTTAATTAGATACCGGTTGTCTAGTCAGGATGAGATCACCTGCTTGTGGAGGAGAATGAGGTCAAGAAGGATCGTTGCTGGTTAGTTGAGTGAAGTAGGTAGGTGGGTGTTGTCGACAATGTGTGATGTCTTGCAACTCTTTCTAGTCAAGACTGGACAGAAACTAAATTTTTATTAGAAAAAATCAGATCATCTGCACAATTTTTTTCTTTTTTTTGTCAACCCTTTTTTTAGTTGAGGACATTTGTCATTGGTTCTTTAATCCAATTATTTATTAACTATTTATTTGTGGGCTGGAAGAGATACATGGATCCCTGCACAGAGAGACGTTTTCTCATTTTTCTTTCTGTCCTCAATGGGTCCATATCCGGTAAAGTAATGCTGATGTGTATTGATTTACTCCTCTCCAGGAGATAGGCACAAGGCCAGTTTTTATCTTACTCCCACAAGTAAGATGTGACCCAAGGTCGGGTCGGGAAAGTGGGGTTTAAAAATGGCCTGGGCAGCCCCGTCAGCATTCCCCGGTAGGGGCGCCTCAGGCAGTAAGCAATAAACTTACTCCTCCCCAAAGAGGGGAGGCGAAGCCTGGGAAGGTGGACCTCCTAGAACTTCACAGGACAGACCCATAGACCGGCGTAAATCAAGCCCCGAAGGTCAAGACAATACCAGTCTATGGGGTGCAGTATCCATCGGAACAGATACTACACTTTGATCTTAGCCAAAAGGCCAAGAACAGAAAGAGATCTAATTTGAGCAGGTTAACACTTATTAAAGGGAAATAAAAATTTCTACTCGACTGAAAACAAAGCATGTCATTCAATGTTAAAGGAAAAGTTTTGAAGAAAATGAATATTTTATTGTTCTTTCCTGTCTTGCCAGATATAGCGTCAGTCTCCACAAAGTTGTAAGGTGGCAGTTGTGAAGTGGATCATGATGTGTTGTGTTTGAGTCTTGGTGGATTTATAACACTACCTTCACTTGGGATGTTGCCAGCCTTCACGGGGTCCTTCCTGTGAGTATTTGATTCTGAAAAGAAATGAGAAAAACCAATGCCAACGAAACAGAATAAAGCTGGTCAAAATGTTGCAACATACCGATTCATACTACAGGCTGACCCCCCACAAAATGCCACCCTTGGAATCTGTAATAAAATTCAAAATCCTTTCTGCAATCCAACCATATTTGATACAAATAAATTGCAGCCTATGCTTGACTTGTCCACCAAGGTTCAGTCATGTATGTCCAACAGTCTTTGTTTTATCACCATTCAATGATATGCTCCAAATGCTCCGTCTACATTGATGAAGTTCATTTTATGTTCTCTATACATGTGAACTCAAATGATAACATCTTCTGTTTTGGGCATGATAATCGATTTTTTTTTTCGTCTGTTCACTCAGAATGTGTAGCCCTCAATATCCAAAAGAAGAATTACAAAAATATTGCAATACTCTACACATTTTACATTACATGCAACGAAAAAAAAGCCTTATAATTTTTTTCCAGAAGCAATAAATAAAAATCATAAACACTAAACATTTCTCTTATAAACATACATCTTCTTTTTACCTACCCACGCCAATAATAAAATAGTTTACAACACTCTAAATAAGCAAGAAATTCCAACAAAACTACTACATCACAAACCATAAAACAAACACTAAAAACAAAAGAAAACATTTTCCTAAAACACCCATATCTAAAGTAGGAATATATCCTGTCCCACTCAATAATTGCAATCAAATCTATATTGGTGAAACTCAGCGTGAACTTTTCATCCATTCGTCTATGAAGATGTATTTCTAGTCAATTCAATTTAATTCAATAAATTTATCAAAAAATAAAACAAGCTTGCTTCAGTTGCCATGTAGGGAAAAGAGGGCAGAAATGTACACAGAAGAGAAGACAGTGGCTCAACTGTTAAATTTCCCCTTGAATTGCTGCACCATTGGCACATTTACTACATCTCCTGGAAGTCCATCCCAGTGTCTAGAGATCCTGATCGAGAAAGCGGCCCCTCTCCAGTTCAATTAAACAGTTTCTGGTAATGCCTGCGCAGACCTCTTTCTGATGCATGAGTGAATAAGTTATTAAGGAGATCATAATGGCTATAGGGGAGATTGTAGGCCAAAAATGAGATCACCGCGTTAACATTGGTGCTCAAGGGAGAAAAGGTTAAGCTTCTCAAGTTGGCTTTTGTAGGGAAGATTCCATAATCCCTGCAACCAATGAATACCTACAAATACAACTAGCTACACTGTTCTGCTTTTATTTGATATCTGCAATAATCAGCAGCAGCAATTTGGAGAGAACTGCTATATCCATGCTACACCTTTCTATTCATATTAACGATTATGTATGTGGATTCTTGACAAAGTTTCATAACTGAAACAAAATATCGAATTTAGAAAAGCATGACTCTGTGTTAATTTATTTCCTGTTGTATTTAGTCTGTTCTTTGCTTATTACCTTATTTCTACCTGCACATTCGGTCGGATATTTATTTCTTTAAACAATTAAATAATTTTATTTGGATTATTCAGACTACTGTTCTCATCTTGGATGTTATTCTCCCAAGGTTTTAGCCGATGTAACCTCTGACCTTCTTCTAGTGAATCTTGTCGAACTCAGGAATCTTTGTCAAACTTGAGGATCTACACAAAATTCCGATCTGAATCCTTTATTAAATCCACAGGGGGACACATGGTGCACTAGATAAAGTAGTTAAGTAATTAATGACAGTCTTCTGGAGGTTGAAGGTTCAATCTTCACTACGGGTAATACTAAGAATAAAATCAAAATTACTTTAGAATTCTATCCGGTCAAGGCTGACAGAACGAGAACAATCTATCCCTGTGGATTAAATTAAAGGTTCAGTTCACAATTCCACATAGATTCCGAAGTTCGACATAAAGATTCCCGAGTTCGACAAAATGCATCTCAAGAAGGTTACATCAGCCAAAACGTTGTGAGAATACTATCCAACAGGAGAACAATAGTCTGAATAATACAAATAATACAAAAAAATGATGTTTAATTATTTTATTGCAATTTAAAACAAGAACATGGCCGATAGCACCCTAATGTTTAAACTTATCGGCCAGACATTCTCAAGCAACATGAAGAGGAATAAGTACATAGAAGATGCTGCCAAATCTGCCACAAAACAGGTAGGCTTCCTCTACCAGGCTAGAAAATTTCTCACTTCTGCCAGTATCCTATATCTCAACAAAGCCACCATTCTCCCATGCATGGAGTATTGTTGCCACATCTGGGCTGGTGCATTAACCACTAGCCTCTCCCTCTTGGACAGGGTGCAAAAATAATTTCTAAACTAATAGATTCTGCACTGTTTGCCAAGCTCTAGCCTCTGTCGCATTGCCACAGTGCTGCATCCTTGTGCTTGTTTTACAATTAGTTCCATGGAATGTGCTCCGATGAACTTACTGCACTTGTGTAGTAGCGGTACAACTAGCAGTGACAGCCGCCATTACGATTTTGAATCTGTGCTTAATTTCTCAGCTCTGCGCTGATTGGTGAAAGCATTTAACTTCCTTTCTGGCTTGCCCAATCAGGCTGACCACGTGATGGGAGATTATAAAAAGGTTAACACAGTGTTTAATTCCTCTTTCCGGCCAGGAGACCTCACAGCAAGCTGACTCATTCCACAGTGCTCCTGCATACCTCTAAACTTCTTTCTTTGGATGCAACAGAAACTTCCCGGACCGTCTGACCCTGGGGGTTTGGCAAGAAGCTCCAAGGATTCAACATGGCTACTTGTGCTGCCACACACGTGGATTTAATATAACACACACACACACACATAACTACTTACACACGACCTAACTTCCACACCTGTGTACTGTACAAACATTCTTCATATATGAATTCTTTCTCTTTTATTACAAACAGGACATTGCCTGACTTCCACACCTGTGTACGGACACATATCCTGCATATATGGATTATTTTCTCTTCCCTAGTAACGAGACATTTATTTAACACCATGTGGACTTTCTAACTTTTCTTCCTTGTCCATACTTATGGATGTATTCATTCACTAACACCCTTCTCTTTCATTCTCCTTTTATTTACATGTTATCGAAGACGATCAATAAAGTTGTTTTATATATTGGAAATGGACTTTGTCTCATTTCTATACTTGTACTACTTGTACCCCATCAACATAAATACCCCCGACCCACCCGACTAGCAATAAAATAACACCCCTTCTCTGTAGAGGTTCCTAGATGCCGGAATATTTTCTACTTTAATAGCTTCTTTCTTCAAACTGCTTGACTTTGGAATTCCCTCCTGTTCTCCCTGTTTCCCCAACCGTATTAACATGCAGAAATGTAATGTGAACAAACATCTTGTTGTCCAATTCCCCACAAAAGTTGCCTCCTATAAATCTGGTCTCTACCACAGTAACCCTTAACACTCCAGTGGCAATATGCCTTGTTTGGGGTGAACAAAAGTTTTTTTAAAAGTCTATATTAACTTTTATAAACCGGAGGCTGAGTCAATAATGCAATGTGCATGCACAACAATTGGTGCACACATGCACATTGTTTTGCACAGAGTTACTTTTCTGAAATGAAGATTGATGAGTTAAAAGAAGAAAAAAAATTGTTTTTTTCTAGAACTAGTATATTTTACTTTT